>CM052809.1:135558420-135651403 GCA_028533885.1 Nasua narica
GGGTGATGAACCAGGAGAGACTGTGGACTCTGAGCAACAAACTGAGGGGTTTGGAGGGGAGGGGGTGGGGGGGTGGGTGAGCCTGGTGGTGGGTATCGAGAAGGGCATGTATTGCATGGAGCACTGGATGTGGTGCATGAACAATCAATCTTGTAACACTGAAAAATTAAAATAAACATATTTGGGGAGAAAAAAAAGAAGATATGGTTTATATATACAATGGAATATTATGCCTCCATTAGAAAGTATGATATCCAACTTTTATATCAACATGGACAGGACTGGAAGAGATTATGTTGAGTGAAATAAGTCAAGCAGAGAGACTCAATTATCATATGGTTTCACTTATGTGTAGAGCATAAGGAAAAATATGGAGGATATTGGGAGAAGGAAATGAAGAGTGATTTGGGAGAAAACGGAGAGGGAGAAGAAACATGAGAGACTGTGGACTCTGAGAAACAAACTGAGGGTTTTGGAGGGGAGGGGTGGGGGTTGGGTGAGCCTGGTGGTGGGTATTGAGGAGGGCACGTATTTCGTGGAGGCCTGGGTGTGGTGCATGAACAATGAATCTTGGAACACTAAAAAAATAAAATAAAAATTTTAAAAAAGTATTGACATTTTTTAAAGACTTTATTTACTTATTTGAGAGTGAATGAGTGAGAGAGATGGAGAACACAAGCAGGGGGAGGGGGAGGGAGAAGCAGATTCCCCCCTGTGGGAGGTGCCCAATACAGGGTTTGGTCCTAGGACCCTGGGATCATGACCCAAGCTGAAAGAAGATGCTTAACCGACTGAGCCACCCAGGCACTCCAGAAAAGTACTGACATATTAAAGGACACTTCATTTTCATTTTTCTATCATCAAACCATCAGAGCTTATAGAGGTTATAATTCCCATTGGTGATAGAAATTGAAAGAAAACTAGGAAACCCTCATTTGCTGTGGTTCAGTGCATGAATTAGGGCAATCTCTCTGGGGAACAATCTGGTGACTTACCTCCAATTTCTTCTAAAAATGTAAATACTGTTGTCCAAATGATTCCATTTCCAGGAATTTTCCTGAGGAGCTAGTTAAGCATGTATTCTAAGCTGTAGCCACAAAGATGTCCATCTCACTATCATATATTTGAAAAGGAAGAAATTGGAAACTACTTATTAGAGTAGAGGGTGTAAATGTAAGGTCATTAAGAAAGAATTTAAAGCATAGGAAATTTTCCATTTGTTAAGTTAAAAACTATAAAATATATTACTCTATGATCTTGTTTTGAGGGAAAAAGTACATATTGAGGAATTGTAGGTAATTTTACATTATTTTTATAAATATGCCCATTATTTCCATGATTAAGAGTCTATTGCTTTTGAGGTGGATAAAATATTATTTTATCTTACAAAAAAAACCACTTTCAAATGCTAAGTTACAATATAAATATAAAATTCTCTGAGTTTTTTCAGAGAACATAGAAAGTGTTTGTTGTTGTTATTAATAAGAAATCTCTTTGAAGTTGTTTTCTATATATTACCCTGTTGGTTAAATCTTCATTTTTTTTTCCTGATAGATGAAATCAAAGAATAATGCAAACGTTCGAAGACATTGATTCATTTGGATAAATTTTTGGTAAACTATTTGTATATTAGTATTTTAGTTTTGTAACACCACCCATTATTCAGATAAGCTTTTATTAAATTTTCCAAGTATATGATTTTTAGAAGTTTGAAGGCAGTGATAGAACTCTAAAGGTTTTGCTCTACTGAAGACAAGTAGCTTAAATCTTGCCTGCTTCCCATTCTGATGGTATTTTTCTAATCCTTGCCTTTGCTGCTTAGGTATAAATTTAAACAGTAGCTTAAATTCAAGCCACCAAGGGTTGGGATAAATACATCTTCAGCTGCATGAGATATATGAAAACAGCATGTGAGAATGGACTACAGAAGGAGTGTCTCTATAAAAAAAATTGACAGAAATTGAGTTTGAGAAGCACACATGGAGATTTTTCTTCTAAGGCCATTTTGATTAATCTAATCCACCACGACAAATTCACAATTCAATATGAGAGGTAAGGGTGCCTGAAGATGCCCTTTACTATCATCCAGGGGGGAAAAAATATGTCTAAGTAAGAGATGAAAACATGGCAGGCCTAAGTGTGCGATAAGCATCTGAACTGTGGCAGGCGCGATAATGTGCAAGTGACAGCTCGCGGGACAAGATGAGGGCACCCCGTGTTCCCCCTGCTCTCAGGGACCACGGCAGACCGCAGCCAGCCCTCTGCAGCAAATATGTTCCCTCCAGTGTCAGGGAGGGGATGCACGTTCCTGCACGCTTCCGTTGTATGCCCAAATCAGCAACTGCAGAGATGTCCTTATTAAAGAAAAATCGTGTTTTCTAAGTAATTATGCCCTTGGGTTTTCTGACACTATTCCTGGCAGAATATTGTTGAGCTTCCAAGAAGCAATTGTTACAATTTGCACCAAAAATGAAATAAGAGATAATTAAAGCAGAATACAGAGTAAATCTAGATCGACTGAACAAAGGTGTATTATCTTTCTCTTGTTTTCCAGTTGATTAACTTGATTTCCTTCAGGTGGCTTAAAGTATTTTTTTCCCCTCCGAATTTTCTGAAGTCCCTTCAGGTTTCATCTATCCACATCTACCCATCCTATCGACATCCATCCACCATTAAGTACCCTCTGTTGGGACAGCTGGGTGGCTCAGTGGGTTAAGCATCTGCTTTGGCTCAGGTCATGATCCCAGGGTCCTGGGATCGAGTTCTGCATTGGACTCCTCGCTCAGCATGGAGCCTGCTTCACCCTCTGCCTGATGCTCCCCCTGCTTGTGCTCTCTCTCTCTCTCTCCCTTTGATAAATAAATAAAATCTTTAATAAAAAAATAAAAAAGAATATCCTTTATTATCAGGCACTGGGTCCCATATGGTGGTAAACTTAGGAAGGAAACAATGGGACATGATGAAAATAGCATACAAAAGACATGTGAGTTTCAGCAATGGGGCCAAACCAGCTCTGGGAAAGAGGGAGAGTAACATCTGCACCCAGACCTGGAGTGGTGGGAGCCAGAGTACCCGAGACAGAAGTAGCAGAGGGGACGCCATGAAGCAGAGAGAAACATTTTTCAGGAACCGAATGAAGACAGCTCTGGTGAAACCCAGTGCACAGAAAGGAGACCGGTCTCGCCAGAACCCTCTGGGTCCAGCCAGCCGTGGAGAGCTCTTCACTTTATTAAAAGTCAGGTGAGAGACGACTGAAGGGGGTAGTGAACTGGAGCAGTTTCTTCCAATTTTAATATTTATAAGATCTAAAAGTTCATTCCTGTTTGCACATATTCACACAATACACATCCTCCTCAAGGTCAAAGCTGGCAGGCAAGCCAGGCTGGCCTGGGATGAGGAGGGAAGGGGGGCAAGCCCAGGCTGACTGTCCCGGCGGAGCATGGAAGGCCAGGGCCACACCAGAGGGCCGTGCGGAGGAAGGACACTGATGCCGACGTCCGCAGCTGGGTGCAGACACATGCAAGGGCACGTTCAAGGGCAAGGCTGGACATGGGGACCGAGGGTGTGAGAACCATCTAAAGTGCAGTTCCGAGCGTGGGATGCTTGAAATGCTTGCAAAAAATCCAAGTCCAAGAGCATCTGCAAAATAGATGACAATTGAATATATCATTTCAAAGCTCAGATAAAAGGTCTTAGCTGGAGGGCACATGTAATGTGAGGTACATCATTTATTAAATATGCTCCAGTCTCTTAATTCATAATAACCAACGATGCCATTAGTTTACCTCATTGGTCAAAGATAAGGAAAACAAAAATCAGATAAGGAATTTTATTGTTTCATGGAAAAGTCAATTAGAGTAAATCCCCCTTAATCTTGAACTAGGATCACTCACCAAAATATGAGAAGAGCGTGGTAAGCCCTGTGGCCCCCTCCTTGGACACCCAGCCGACTTCCCTGGATTCTAAATATGCACGGTCTTTGTCTCAGTCTGCTCAGGTTGCTCTAACAAATTATCATAGATTTTATTTGCCATTTATTTCTCCGAGTCCTGAAGTCCAAGGTCAGAGTGCAGGCACGGTTAGTGTCAGGTGAGGGTCTTCTGCTGGTCCCCAGGTGGTCACCATCTCACGGCGTGCTTACCCAGCAGAGAGCAGACAGAGGACACGAGCATCCCAGCTCTTCCCGTAAGAGCAAGGATCCCACTAGGGGGACCCCACTGTGTGCATTCTTTATGGGATCAGTCGTTCCTACTCGGGGAGCTGTGACAGGGATAGGAGGGGGCAGGGAGCAAGGAGGCAGAGGTCCTGCCCCAAGGGACTTTCGTCACAGTGGAACACTCTTTGGGTCCCAGACAACTACATGTGATGAGAGGAGGGAGCTTTGTCATACCTCCCATGAGCAAAAACAGAGGAGGATGGGGTTGGAATTTGAGATGGCGATCAGGGAAACACTTCCGAAGGAAGATTTGTGTGGACAAAAGCTTGTTGAGGAAGCTTGAGGAAGCTTGAAGAAGCTTGAGGAAGCTTGAGGAAGCTTGAGGAAGCCAGCACCAAAGAACTCATTTTCCAGTGGAGCAGTGAGTGGGGTGGGCTTGGAGATTTGTTTGGAGCATGGCTACCTCCAGGGTGTTCTAGAAAGTTGGAGGTGACTACAGATGAGAAAAGCCTTTATCAGGCCTGCCTAGCTGAGGGGCAGAGTCAGATTACTGAGGGAAGGAACATAAAAAGAAGGAAGGCAGTGGATCACCAGGTGGACCTTGAGGTCAACAAGAATGGGGTCATTGTAGCTACGACATCGCAGCTCAGGGAGAGAGTGCAGGGTCTTCGCATTGTTGGGGAGAATGTGTGTGTGTGCTATTCAAAGAATATGAAGCACTAAATTCTACCTCTGAAACTAATAACAAAGAGAGAATATGAGAAGAAGCAATAGCAGATCCTGACAGAACATTTTCCTTTAATTTGTGCATGTGTTTCACCTAGCCAAGTCAGTGTCTTGCATTGAGGCGCCAGTGGTGACACCTACCCCCGGGGGCGTCTACCCCCGGGGTTCCCAGAATCAGAAGACACCACCTCGCTCTGGAAGCAGAACTCCCGGAGGACGCACTGTTTCTTCCTTGTGTTCTCAGTAACTTCAATAGGCTGTGTTTGACACGCATTGAGAAATTCGTAACACAATTAGCAAAATCTGTTTATGAGTAATTATTCTTTCTTACATACGATAAAAAGGCTTACATAGCTCTATATACTTAAAGTTATATACTTTATGTAATTTATTACGTATATATTTCCCAGCAGAAAACTGGGAAATTTTGTCATAATGGCAGTTGGTCTCCAAGGTCTAATTAGAGATACTCTCTTTCAACCATACTATACATTTTAAGTATTAACTTTGTAAAAATCAACCAAAGAAATGCTTCCTTGGCTACCTTAAGGCAATCAGATGTTTTCAGGCCCACACAAGTTAAAATACATAATTAGAAATAACATCTTTTCCTTTTGCAGAAATCCCCTGCAATCATGTCTAAATCACTTAGACCCATCTAGCATGGTCAGGGCTATTTAGAAGCCAAATGAAATAATCAGTGATTTACCTGTTTCTCAAACAATGTGTAATTTAAAATATTGATCACATCAATTTCCCACTTTAAATACGAGGAGAAACTGCTCTTTATTTAAATATAATCATGTACGTGCCGTGGACCCTGAGCCCTGGTGTGAGGAAAGGATGTGCTCTTTCACTGCAGCTGAAGAGAGAGGGACAGGTCTTCATTTTGGCCATTTATTGCTGGCTTGAAGACGCTCAGATTGTTTGCTGGAACATTGTGCAAAATCTCCAGAAGTATGAGGGGAATCTGCTCAGGTGAAGAATTGAAAATTCTCTGCTCCTCAAGCAGCATCGTGGGTGTGGAACACGATTATTACCACCAGACACCAGGCGTCGTTTCTATTTGCTCATTTTCAAAGGTGTAAGTCAACGCGCATGAAGTGACACTACACGGAAAATTTGCATTTGAGGGAATCCATCCAGACGGTAACACTGACCATTAAACCAACAAATCCGGGCATGATCTCAAAGATCATAATTATTAACCGAAAGACTGTTAAGCCACCTATATACATTATTCTATTTTACGATCAGCCCCTGTTCTTCATCTTAAGAACATTCATGTAGTTATTAAAATATGACACGTGAGGTCTTCCTTGAGCTGTCACAGGATTGTGAACGCTGAATGCCCACGGGTTTGTGACAAGAGACCTATCAGCTTCCAGCCCTGATGGTACCATCTCGGCCTCCCCCTGAAACATACAGGAAGGAAGGAAGGAAGGAATGAAAGGAAGGAAGGAAGGAAGGAAGGAAGGAAGGAAGGAAGGAAGGAAGGAAGGAAGGAAGGAAGGAAGGAAGGACTTATTTTTGCCTCCAACAAGGTGATTGTGTTGTTCTTTGGCCGATTTGACACCTGAAATAGCAAAATGAAAAATATGTCTACCTTCTTGTTTAATGTATCCCTGATTTTAAGACCTCAGATTTCGGGTGGTCAGCAGTCACTTCCCTAAACATATCAGCCCCGTGTGCCCTTCTGACTCTCCTTCAGCCAACTGAAAGTTGAGCTCAGATGACGGAGTTGGTCCCAGCTTCCCACGGCGCTGAGTCCCACGGCGCTCAGCGGAGGCGTCCACCTCCCATCCTGTCACCCCAAGAACTTCAGGGACACATGGGCCCTCCTGCTTTAAGTCAGGAGCTCTCGTCCCCCTCTAGTCTCCTCTGGAACCGGAGACCCCTTGGGAGCTCTGCACAATGGTGGCCAACTCTGATTTTACCCCTGCGCCGTATGTTGAGCCCAGGCGTCTCTTCCAAGGAGAACCATGGTGGTGAGGGTGCCACCGCCATCATGGCAGCCGGTGTACCTTCCCAGGTCAGCAAGGGCCGGGCAGCAGGCCGACACTGTCACATGCATTCTCTCCATTATTCCTTCCCGTGACCCTGTAAGATTTTGTTCTTACTGCTGTTGCATAAAGGAGGAAACTGGAGGCTCAGAGAGGGTGAGCGCCTTGTCTAACTAAGAACACACAGGTGGTAAACTCAGACCCGGACTTTGGACCTGACTGACTCCACTGCTGCCCCTCCCTGATGTACTAGATCTCCCAAAACTGCCTACAGGGGATGCAGGTAGGACATAGTAAAATAAGTATGCATTCATGGAGACATGACCTTTTCCTTGCAGGGGGCTCTGCTGGGTGGCATCCTCTCAATACATTCAGATTACCAGCTCATGGAGAGAGGGGGGAGCAGAGCTAAGATTGCTCCTTCAGATCCGCGTGTGGTAGGATCCCCAGTGTCCTGGAGCAGAAGCGTCCCTTTATAAGGGGAGCGAAGGCCCGGGAAGTGAACACGGCTCAGTCCCCTTGGATAATCGAGGGGAGGAGAAGATTAGGCAGTGAGGCGTCTGGAAGCCCCTGAAATTGGTCGGTATGTCACCAGCTCCCCAAGGGTTCTGAGCCCAGCAGGTGTCCCACCGCTCTCCCTGAGCACCTGGGAACGTGAGCTCGTGTCTAAGGGGCAGAGGTCCACCTGCACGCTGGAGAAGCCGACGTCATCTCTGAGGGTCCTTCCAGCCCTGGCTTCGGTGCTGCCGGTGGACATCAGGCCTTATCCACCATCACTCAGCCACACGTGTTCATCCTACAGGGAGGAGGCCCTGCCTGGGGGTTCACAGGAGCCTGTCCTTGTTTGGGGTTCTGGCACCTTCTCAGAAGTCCGTGGGTAGCTGCAGGAAACTAAACCCAAGTGTGGCACCTCCATCCAAAGCACACCGGTCTCAGGACAACATGAAGCTTTGCCTTCAGCGGTGCGAGGAGGCTGACGCCCTCGCTGGGACAGCTGGGGAGGGAGGCTGAGTGCTGGCCCCATGGAGAGAACTGCCCCTTGGTGGCCAGGTAAGGTCTTCCAGATGGTAACAAAACGGGTTTGACCAGATGGCCCTGAGGACACCCCCCTGCACTAAAATAACTTGATCTTCACAATTTCACCCAAAGCCCCCAAAATGCCTTCCCACCGAAGCTGTCTGAGGAGGGGTCCTGTGCTTGAACCTTCCACCCAGCAAGGCCAGCGTCCATCTGGGCTCCAGAGAGAGCCAGAGAGGCTCATCACCTTTGGTGGAATGCACTGGGCCTTCCCGAGTTGCCTTGAGCTCTTGGAAGAGGAAGTCGTTTTTACCAGGGGACAGTTTTGTCCGTTTTGCTGTGTGTTTTTTCCAGTGGAAAGTGATGTCGTGCAGCCCATCAGACTGCTGAGCTTCACCTACCACGTCGAGAGAGCGCGGGGACTTGCAGAGTCCCAGGCGAGCCAGCGAGCACCTCCCGTCTAGAGACTGCCCCAGCTCCCCTGAGACTCGCTGCCCACGGAGCTCACCCACATGGGCGTGTGTTTCCTGCTTTCCAGAGACTCGCCTTTGGGGACGGGGCCCCTCTCCCCCGGAGGCACCACCTACTGAGCTACCTGGTCATGGGTTCATCATCTCCCCCAGTCAGGTCCCCTCCCTTCCTCCCTCGCGGTCAGCTGGTCCACACGGCGTGCTGCGCCAACCACCAACCCCTTGTATCTCTTCCTCCCTCCCTGAACCCACTGCCGCTGCCTGACCTGTGTAGACAGCCTGCCTTCTAATGCCTCTAATGCTGCCCCGGGGTAGAGCTTCCACTCACCCTTGCTCCTACCCCTGCCCCCTTATCCCCGTTCTGGGCACCTGGGCATGCGAGAGGCCCCCCTGCACGTCCTGTGCCCATCACAACATGGGGTTGTACACCTGAGGCCAGGCTCTGGTTTGCCGTCTCCTCCGGCCCCCTCGGACCCCAAACTGCCTTCACAGATTCCTTGACCTTCCCACAAAACGCCCTCCGAGTACATGCTCTCCTACAACGCCCTCCTCCTCCGACCTGCCCTCCACCAGCTCCATTGTTGCCTGGCGATGTTGGCAGACGTTCCTCACCTTTACACAAGGACCGTGCAGTCAAAACTCGCCCACGCTAGGAGGACGTAGCGGGGAACTCAGCACGAAGTAACAGACCCGATGATAAGAACGTGTCATCCCTATTCTCACCTGTGACCTCGTCAAAGTCATTGCCTTTCTGTTGTTACTTCACAGTGCCTCCTTCGCTTTGTTTGTTAGTTTGTAACTGAAAAAAATATCACTTCTTTCTATTACCATAATTCAATAATAATAAAAAAGGAACTCTAGTTCCATATCTGCTCTGTGGTTAAGAAAGAACGAATGCTGTATGAGTAAATTTAATAAAACCTATTTGTGACCTAATCATCTTGGAGATGTGTTAATTTCAATTTCATATATTTCATGCTATTTAGGGAGAAGGAGTAAAATCAAGCATTATTAACTCCAGTTGGGAATGAAGAGAGTTGAATAGATAAAATTTCATTGCTTATGATTCAATTTTATTTTTATGCTAAAGTCAGCTAGATGCAGAAGAGTATATGCCCGTAGCCTCAGGAATAATGTCCCTACAATCAAATCAGCCTTGGAAGAGCTAATGGCGATCGGGATTTTTAAAGTAACATTCAAAACCCAAGTGACCAAAGTTGAATTTCACATCACTGGAAAAGCTTTTAAAAAAGGCAAGGTCACTAATTGTCAATATTCTCACCTATTCCTATATTCTGCGCATCTGTACACAAACTAATTAAGGAATTTTATGTCTTCGATCAAAATTGCCTGTTTCTTAAAACTGTGTACGTGAGAGAATACAGATCAGAAAGGAGCAGGTGACCCCAGCCTGGCCTTGCTTCTCTTTCAGTTGACCTCGGAGTCCGTAACCCGGCGGGGCCCAGAGCCCATGCGGAGGGCGAGCTCTAGTTGCTGGTAAATTAGGTCAGCGGGATTCGCTGTCAGCGGCACAGCTCTTGTCCGATTCCGTTTCTGGATGCTGTCACTGACATAAAGTCGTCTTGGCTGGGTTTGGACTCTAAATAAATACAATTAGAAGTGGTGACTCTATTTTAAAAGAATAAATACCCAGAGTGGCGTTTCAGAGTGGGTAAAAGGCAGCAAATGGTCCCCGGAGGGAGGAAGGGAAGTCGGTGGGGGGGATGAGCGGGGGCTCCCCGGGTCGACTGCGGTGTATAATCAATATTAACCACATCATACGCAGGGAGGAGCCGTCTGCAGAAAAAGGAGTGCGAGCTCAACGTCCTTTATCCTGTGAAGGTCACAATAAGATGGGCGAGGTGAGGAGAAAAACGGCAGAAGGAGGTCGGTTCCGCAACAGAGAAAAAAGCCTCTGTTCTGATGAGGGATTCTCACCAGCAATCTTGCAGGACTGATCTCTGCTGTAAATTTGCTCGAGAACTACAATGGAGAGTTTAAATGAGATTTTTAGTGATTTCTGGCATCACAGAGGGCTGGAAAAATGACAGTTATTCAACTTCGGAGACTTTCCGCCCGCAATAGAGCAGGAACCCTGGTCGCCTGGCTTGGGGGACTGGTGTGGCCTCTGCCTCCCCCGTGGATCAGAAAACACCGGGTCCAAACACTGCTGACCACGTCGACGCAGGCGTCCTCTGGGCCAAGTGGCAAAGGGCTTTGCCAAATTGATCCCGATTTCCAGGGAGCCAAGCAAACAACAGAGCTCACCCTCCCCGCCAGAGGCGGGTTCGGGGAGACAGATGTAAGTAATTTCACCAAGTAAAATTCACGCGGAAACTAAAAGTGTCCATGTTCCTCCGAGTTCTCTTTTCCTTTGATGGTGGTTTTCAGATTTCCCTTGAATGCATTTATTTTCCTATTTTTTTAAAGATTTTATTTATTTATTTATTTATTTATTTATTTATTTATTTATTTATTTAAAGAACAATTTCGGGAGAGCATGAGCAGGGGAGGGTGGGGGAGAAACTGCCGAAGACTCGCTCTGAGCGCGGAGACAGACACCGGGCTCGATGACCCTGTGATCACGACCTCAGCCAAAATTAGGAGTTTGATTCTCAAGAGACTGAGCCTCCCAGGTGCCCCTCTTTGAATGCATTTTGAACCTCCGTGGTGTATCCAAGCTGCCGAGTCCTGGCCTTGGTACACAGCCAAGAGGCAGGGCGTGGCGCAGCATGGGACAGTGGATCCCTGTACGTGGACGGCACCCCGGGAGACAGGACTGGTCAGCGACCCCACAGGCAAGATACCAGCACACTCCGCAATCCTACCCAAAACATTTACGTGCATGTGTTCTCCAACAGAGCAGTCACCTAGAAAGACCAGGAATGGGAGATCTTGGTCTCAGACATCCCATGCCACTAGAGCATTCTATTTTTATGTAAATCACTATCAAGGAAGAAAAGCACAAAGCTCAAAGGGCCCGTTGTTAAAGAGAAATCAGTCCCCCTTTCCTTAGCGATGACTTGTACAAGCACGAACTTTGTAGAGCCATTTCCTTTGTGGATATAGACGCGGGTGTAGGCACGAGGGGATGTGGGTGCAGGCGCAGGGAAAGGGTACACGAGAGACACAGGTGCGCTGACCTGGACGTGAACACAGACGGATACTGATGGGTGTACATATTGACACAGACAGATGCCGATATGATATTGACAGCGACAGGCAGATGTCGGTGCTCAGACAGAGACGGGCGCAGAGGCAAGGACGCCTACCTTCTTGGTATCGCCGTGGAGACGGACAGGGTACAGACACAGATGTAGCCAGCGACTCGTCGGTGACCTTTCGCTCTACGCGGGCGCAGCCCTGGGCCCGGAGCAGCTGAAGAGCGGTGCGGGCCTTGCTCTCCTGTTGCTGACAATCTAGTGAAGGGAATTTGGGAGAAAAATGACCAGTGTAGTCATAATCATCATCTGACCCCTGGAATACTTGATACCTTGACGACAAAATCTGTGTCCCAGAAAAACCTGTTACTGATCAATTCTCGCGAAGTCACTGCCTTCTCCTGGCACGGGGGTGTGCGGGGGACGGCCTCCTCGGCGCCCCTGGGACACTGGCTCCTCCCTTTCAGGGCAGGCACTGGCCTGGCACTCCCCCCAGATGGACCGGCCGGGACGTCCGATCCCAGCAGCTCGTCAGGGAAGCAAAGAGGGCAGGCGGGACTGACCGACAGGGCTGCCTGGAAGCCACTCGATCTCTTTCCTGATTGGGCCTTCGCTCGGCGGAGCCTCACCCACCGCTGAGAGAGTTCAACAGTGGGGCAACCATCAGTTCGATTTTCCCAATAGAAAATGATATTCGCAATTTTTCAAAATAATAATAATGCAAGAAAATGAGGCGGGGGCAGCGGGCCAGCCTGTTGGTGTTGCTGACTTACACACCCTGGGGACAGCAGAGTTCAGAATTTTAGTCTCAGGCAAAACTGAAAATGACATTCTCATCAACGGTCATGTCAGGAAAACGCACTCCCGCTAGTGCCCAGCAAGGTGTTTGTTCTCCATAATCTACAGACGAGCATGAACACATGACTTGCCCAAATGCAAGCTAAAATACTAGAAGTATTTGGGTTATGCCAATAGTGTTTCTTTAATCCAGTTATGGGAACTCCTGCCACAAAAGAAATTGCTTATCTGTGAGGAAAATTTACATAAAATAGGAAATGAGAGCAAGGGTAGAGAAAAATCTTCTGGAATGTTAGCTAGTTCCCTTACCAGTAACACTTGGCAACTTTATGTGTATTTGTGTGCACACACATGGGAACACACACACAGCTGTCGAGCACCATCCCCAGACTCTCTGACCCACGAAACAACCCTGTGAAGTAAGCATTATTGTGAAATGATGGGGAAAGGACCCCGAAGCTTAGACACACCCCGGTAACGTGCCAGGGTCACAAAACGTGAGTGTTTGAATCAGGATTTTAAACCAAGGTTGGCAGATTCTAACGCTGTGAGCTGCACAGTGCGATGAGGAGGAAAGTCTCACGACAAGGAATTATTCCTGTCCTCCCCAGCCCCAAGACCCACCCAATACCCCTGTCAGCTGACTGGGACTTCCAGAACGCCCCCCACCCTCAGGGCTGAACCGGGCAGGCTGAGCTTCCCTCCCTAGCATCGGCGGGAGCGTGATTGTCTCAGAAGCAATGTTGGGATGGAAGTTGCACAAACACACTACCGAGAAAAATGTGTTACCCGCAAGCCACTGTGTGGTCTAGATCTCGAAAGAGGATGGCCAAAATTCACACCTAGGTATTCCTCATGCTTTCGACAATGCCCTCCATACATTTCATGCATTTTGGAAACCAAAGAAGTTACTTTTGAAAGTGCACTTAAAGGGGGGCCTGGGTGGTTCAGCAAGTTAAAGCCGCTGCCTTCAGCACAGGTCATGATCTCAGGGTCCTGGGATCGAGCCCCGCATCGGGCTCTCTGCTCGGCGGGGAGCCTGCTTCCCCTTCTCCCTCTGCCTGCCTCTCTGCCTACTTGTGATCTCCCTCTCTATATCAAATAAATAAATAAATAATTTTTTAAAAAATAAAAATATTTTTTATCTCAGGCAACCTATTTGTGATAAATGTGTTTTCACTGTCATGAGAACTCAGGAAAACTCGGTGATGTTCAACAGGGAGGAAAGTAGTTTACGGCTTATAATTGAATCCTATTTGCTGGGGGCTTTATCTATAAGTGCATAAGGTTGTCTGTCCTTTTATCCTACAATAATATTCCAAACTAAGTAACAGTGCTCCCCATTACAGGGATAAGAAAAGTAGAACACTGGGACGCCTGGGTGGCTCAGTTGGTTGAGCAACTGCCTTTGGCTCAGGTCATGATCCCGGCGTCTTGGGATCAAGTCCCGCATCGGGCTCCTTGCTCTGCAGGGAGCCTGCTCCTCTCTCTGCCTCTGCCTGCCTCTCTGCCTGCTTGTGTTCTCTCTCTGTTAAATGAATAAATAAAATCTTTAAAAAAAAAAAAAGAAAAGTAGAACACTGTTCTCAGCTAACCAAGGGCAGAGGAGAGACTCGAACTCAGGCCTACCCAATTCTCATAGCGTATCGTTATTTTTATATATGCGTGTGACCTTTCTTTTGGTTGGGATGGGCTGGTTTGACCCCTCCCATGTGGGCACCGAAGCTGAGATACCACATTTTGGTTCCTTATTGTGTTTGTGGAGATTTTTAAAGACCCAACATAGTTTCTTCAAAGTCCGTCTGAGTTCGTCTTAGTGAACACAAACCGAGCACATAGTCGAGATCTCTAACTTGTTTTCTGAACAGTATTCACTTATTTAATGAGCTGAACATGTCGGGTTCTCGTCCCTGCACACTTGTCTTAAGGGCACTGATGCCCTCGTGCCAAGCTTCTGTGTTGGTGCCCTCACTGGAGGTGGAGGCATGGGAGCCTGGAGGGCACAGGGACCAGCTCTGAGGGGCGACACCGGGGACACAGGCAGTGCTGCAGGACCCGGGGAAGGCCAAGGGTGGCGGCTCTCAGCCCCCACTGCCCATCAGAGCTCCTCCAGGAAGGGGGTCAGAGCAGCCCGGCTCGCATAAGCCGCGGGGCGTTTCTCTAGAAGCAGGTGGGGGCCATGGGCGAAGGGATCAATGTAAAACACGCGTGTTGACTGACCTCCCGTGAGTTACGGCCAGGCGCTGAGGGACACGCGGTTGGCCTGGTAGTGAGACCCAGCAAGCTAATGTTTGCGATCTTTGCCAGCCCCAGTGTGAGGCCTGAAAATGCTGCTCAGAGCGCCGCGAGCAAATGCATTTCCTTGGGGTGAATCCCGCAGCCCTGGTTTGGCCCCCTGCTCCCCACGGTGCTGGTGCTGGTCCCAGTCCAGGGAAGGCCACAGCCGGACGCCGAGGGAAGCACCTGCCAAGCACGGCAGCCACGCCCCCCTGCTTGCCAAGCCTCCTATGGAAGCTTCCACACGGGGTCCAGGAGGGCCCATGCCGCCTCCATAAGGCCACAGCCGGCCCCCCTCACTCCACGGCTCGGCCCTCCCGGGGTCTCCATCACCAGGTGGCCGACAGCAGGGAAAGCACGGGATGCTTGGACTTCTCCTTGTTTCAGAGCTCCCCGAAGCCTTCCCAGTTTGTGTGGAAATTCCCTGCAAAGGAAGGGACCCTTCTGCATTAGGAGGCTGTGCCCCCTAATCTCCAGGGAGGCACGCTGTCTCCACGGGGCTGGCAGCAGCCGCACGCTTAGCCAGAGAACGGTCCCGTCCCCAGGCCGGGCGCAGAACGGTCCCGTCCCCAGGCCGGGCGCTGCCAAACCCTTGCGGGCCAATGGACATGGCAAGATGCCTCGGGGGCAGACACGGCCACATGAAGACGTCCCCGAGCAGCCCCGCAGCTGACGTGGACTCCAGTTCCAACCACCTTCTCTCATTTAAAGAGCGAGAGAAAAATGTTCTCATGTGCCGCTGCGAGGGCAGATGATCAACTTGTGCCTTTTACTCAGACTTTGTGTCTCAGGAGAGGCCGAGCTGATGTAACCTGGAAACGCCACACTTTTTCCCAGGAAACACAGCTTGGCTATCAGTCACCCACCCAGCTAATTCTTTGCCGGAAAGTTCCCTTATCAAGATCACAGGCAATAGACAGAGCTATTTTGAAAGTCAATGTCTCCCTCTGAAAGGAGAGTGAAAGCGTCACTCGCTTGCATTTTAGAGGCAAGCTTCAAACTGTCAAAGTTTTGTTGCCGTTGATAAAGCCGGCCTGGGATTGATGCCCAGAGGGGGTATGACTGAAAATTATGAGACAAAACTGAAATTAAATTAATTCTCCCCACAGCTCAGGGAAAGAAAGCCAAGAAGACACAATCTCCGAGCTGCACGAGTGGACAACCCGTAACTGTGGGCAACTTGCTTTCCCACTCTAATGACATTTCCTTCACACTTCGTATTTGCTGAGATAGTATTTCCGGTGACGTTGGGGTCCAGTAGGCTCCACGAGCCTCCGCCAGACACGGCCGGCAACATACTGAGGGCTTCTAGAGGCCTGCTGGCCACGCGCGTGACGCGCGTGAATGTAGATCTCAGAAAGGAAAACAATTGTCCTTCTTTAGCCATGTTAAATATTTACGCCCTAAACCTCTGTTCGCTTTTGATCTGTTTTAAAAGTCAATTTACGGTACAGTTCGTCCTATCCAGGCGAGCTACATTCGGGCTTACATAAAAAATTATCGAAACTTCTCAGCGAACACGTGGCCGCACGGATGATGTGAGGTAGTCGAAGCAGTTCAACCCCAAGGTTAAACGGGTACGATTTCGTCCGGGGTGATGGACGTGCTCTGGAATTAGACTGTTATGGTAATTGTATGAGTTTATGAATCTACTAAAACCCACTGGATCGTACACTTCAAAACGGTGCGTTTTATGGCACATGAAGTATATCTCAATAAAAATAAAATAATCCCCGGAGACCAGCACGGCCATCAACTAAATCGACCAATTACTTCATGTTGGTGGTTTTAGCCAGACTCGTCCCGAAGGGCTGCTTCCTAAGTGTTCCTTTGGTTTAATTTCTTATTTCTGTCCCTTTCAGCCGTAACCCTGGGTTTCCCAAGTTGTGAGCTGTCCATGGTTAATAGGGCCATGAAATAAATTTCCTGGATATTAGAATCCTGGTGGGTCTCATCTCCATACCTACTTACTTGCTGGCTGGCTCACAATGTAAAATGGGCCATTGGCTGTAGTTCACAATTCAAAATTCAGGAAGCCTCTTCAGTTAGTCTCCCACGGACCTCTTTGTATCCAACAATCAGGTATTTCTATCCTTACTTCTGGCCATTTTGAGAGGAAGAAGGGTCAGGCTATTAAGCTGATAATGTCTGAAGTGCTTAGATAGCACTACACTGAGGAGATCTCAAAACATAAAATAAATCACACCTTTCCCTCTGCGGGCTAATCCAATAGACCCACCTAGTCGTTCTGCTTTGGGAACTGCGGGGTGTAGTTAGTGCCCCTGGCCTCGTGTGGCTTACAGTCCCGGTGAGCAGGTCCACCATGGGCACCGTGAAAGAGCTCACCAGCCCTTAGGGATGTGCGTCTCCACGGAGGGACATTTGCGCTCAGAGAAATCATTCTCTTTGTCAAAAACATTTATTGTATCAGAGCCAGCAGCTGTGTGCCATTGTAAGTGGATGGGAATTTTCTACAAAGACTGAAAATGTTAGGTGGAGGGTGAGATGGTATTTTAAAACGAGCCGTAAGCCAGGCCCCAGATGGCATGTGTGGGGGGGAGGGGAGGAGGCGGTCAAGGGCCAACGCCACCAAGTCCCGAGGTCACCTCATTAGCCACTCCAAGGCCCACCCTATGGCCAGCAGAGTGAAAACAAGGCCTGTTTAGGATCTTTAGCTAATATCACAGGTGGAATGCAAGTCTTCCCACCCAACCCTTGCATTTCCTCTTGGCCTTACAGCGCCGCTGCAGTGTGCCCTAAACCCAGGGGTCCCATAGGAACGACGCGTCCTCATGTTTGCAGGTGTGACAGCACAGGCGGGAAACCAAGGGTCCCCAGAATCCGTGGAAAGTCCATCGGTACGCAGCTCTGAGACGGGACCCCGTTCAACAATTCCGTCCACTTCCCACCGCGTGCCTCTATTTCTGGCAGCCGCAGAGGTTCGCCTTCGTCTCTGTCTTCTCCCAAATCCACACGCAGCTAAAACCACCACAGCCTCACAACCGCTGGCCGTCGAGGACGTGCCGCTCGTCTGGTCACCCAGGTCCCAGCCCCAGCTCACATCAGGGCGCACCTGGTCCCTACCTTCTCCGGTGTGAGCCTTCCCGGGCGCGCCCCGGCCGGAGGGCGGATCCCGCAGCCCCCGGCGCGGCCATAGCCCCGCCAAAACTCTCGCTGGGGGAAGGAGAGGTAGCCCTCTCGGTGAGAGAGCATCTCACGGAACGGCCTCCGGGGCCAGCAGGCCACCCTGGGAAGACGGGGCTCCCAACCCAGCGATTCTGGGTGAACCTCCAGGCCACGACGAGCACTCGAGGGTCCAGAGGAAGCTGAGGCGCAGGGGTGTGGCTTGCCGGCTGGCCTGGTGTCTCAGTCCGCTGAGCCCTGTAACGAATCCGTCCAGTGACAGGTGTCTGTTTACCACATTTTGGGGAGGCCAGAACTCCACAATCAAGCATCTCCTGATTTGGTTCCTGAAGAGATCTCTCTTTCAGGCAGAGACGGACGCCTTCTCGGCTGTCCTCCATGGTGGGGAGACATCTCCGGTCTCTCTTCCTCTTCCTGTGGGGACACCGATCCTGTCCTGGGGGCTCTGCCTTCATGACCTCGCCTCAACCTGATCACCTCCCCAAGGCCCAGCTCCTCATGCTGTCCCGCTGGGGGTTAGGACTGTGACATGTGAATTCTGGGGACCCACGGACACTCGGCCCATAGTACCTAGTGACAGCATTTGACACGGAAAAAACCCTCAGCCTCTGTGGGGACCACAAGGTGGCAGGTGCATGACAATTGTGGCCTCTGGGGCCACCGAAGCCACCCCGCCTCGAGCATCCACAGAGCCAGGGGGGTGCTGCAAGCTGGTGCACCGGGGAGTCTTCGGCTGGGTCCGGAGGCGGAGGACAGGGTCACGGGGACAGTAGGGCAGAGCCGCAGGAGGAGCCCTGGGCAACCGTGGCTTGTGTGTGTGGGGACCCCTGGGGAACACTGGAAAGGTGGGGTCGCGCTCTCCTGTCAGGGGGTCACCCAGGAGCTGCCGATACCAGGGAGGCTCGGCTCCAATGGGAGACCCTGGAAGTCAGCAGCATGGGGCGCTGGGTGGCCCTGAGAAGAGCAGGGTTCGCCCTCAAGGAGGGAGCTCTTGAGAAAGAGCCCTGCGTCCTCAGACCTGGCGGCTGCCGAGGTCGGGTCTCTGGAAGAGCAGCGGCTGCCGGACGGCTCGTCCTCGAGAACTGCGGGGTCACCACGTTGGGAAGGGTTTAACACGAGAAGCCTGGAAACGCCGAGGTTGGAAAAGCAACGCCACCGATTCACTGGGTCCGAACCCAAGAGGGGGCGCGTCCCCAGGTCTGCGATGTCTACCCCTCGGATTTTTACTTCCTCAAAACTGCCTTTCTAAAAAGTTTTAATTTTTTTCAGCTTTTATAAAAACACTTCTAGTTTCAAGTGACATTAAGGAAACATTTGAATCCGTTCTGTCTGATTTATTATGTGAAACTGCCAGGACCTGGCTTTGTAAACACTGGCGTTCAGACAGGCTGAGCGTAGGTAAATGTCCATAGTTGATAAAAGCAGCTTCCAAGGTCGCAGACTAAACTGACCGTATATTTGACTGGTTTGAAGCCACTTCAAAGAAAAAGAAAGTGCATTTATCAGTGTGACTAAAAGAAGGTTTTGCTCAGAAGGAGGAGATCTGGAGTCCGGGACTCATTCTCAGCTGAGGCTGGGTGCGGTGACCTTGGAGGGATTATCAGGGCAGAGGGAGGGCGTCATCTCCCCACATGAGTTCAGGGACCTTGACCTTGGAGACGCCCTGCAAGAAAGGCTTCCCCGAGAATGTTGGGGGCTCCTGGAGATCTAGGGTTTTTTCAGGCCCCTCACCTGGCCGGGGGGCAGCCGACAGCCCCTTCCAAGGAATATTCCTCAGGTAGGGGCTGAGAAGCAAAGTCTCCTTGGCTCCTTTTGGTTCATCGAAAATCTCTCGCACATTTTCTGAGGAAGCATGTAAATGATGTTTATTTAAAAAGCGAAAAAGAGGGGCACCCAGGTGGCTCAGTCCATTAAGTGTCTGCTTTCAGCTCAGGTCATGATCTCAGGGTCCTGGGATCGAGCCCCACATCAGGCTCCTTGCTCAGCGGGAGCCTGCCTCCCCACCCCCCGTCCTCCCTGCTCCTGCTCTCTCACACTGTCTCTGTCACTATCTCTGTCTCACTCTCTTAAGTGAATAACATCTTTTAAATATTCAAAAAAAATTTAAAATAAAAAAAGAGGGGGTTACTGTCATTTGAATAGGTGCTGACTGAAAATTGCATTTATTGTGCCAAGAAAGATCTTTCTGGAGAAGAGTGTGAATAAAAAGAAAAAAAAATAGATCAACGAAATAAATCCAAGAATCTGTTTCTACTTTAGAAGACATGACCATCAAGGACGAGAACAGACCTCAGTTTTGTTAATTTCTCTCTTTGCTATACATTAAATTTGTGATGATAGACACTGGGCTAAAAGAAACTGAATTCTACTGATTTTATTTTTACTGTTTAACAGCCTGATCTGGGAGCAAAATTCTATTTTTGAGCTATCGGTAGTGAGATAGAGAGCCGTGGTAGAGAGCCACTTTGCAGAGGGACATTTGTCTAGGACAAGTAGAGGTTTTTATTCATATTCAGAAGCTAGGAAAAATTAAACTTAGGGAGCATGCACGGAAATAAGGAAAAAACCAGAATGTAAACACCTGAGCTACCCTGAAAGAAGGGATGACTTTTTCTAATTTAAATTCAATTAACCAACATACGGTACATCATCGGTTTCAGATAGAACGCAGTAGAGTTGAGTAATTCATCAGTTGTATAGAATACCCAGTGCTCATCATATCACATGCCCTTCTTAATGCCCCTTCCCCATCCCCCCCATCCCCCCGCCCACCTCCCCTTCTGCAACCCTATTTGTTTCCGAGAGTTAAGGGTCTCTCGTGGTTTTCTCCCTTTCTGATTACTTCCCATTCAGTTTTCCCTCCCTTCTCCATGATCCTCTCTACTGTTTTATTATATTCCACATATGAGTGAAACCATATGAAAATTGTCTTCCTCTAATTGACTTATTTCACTCAGCATAATCCCCTTCAGTTCCATCCACGTCAACATCATGGTAAATATTCATCTTTGCTGATGGCTGAGTAATATTCCATTGTATATATTGACCACGTCTTTATCCATTCATCTGTTGAAGGACATCCGCTCTTTCCACAGTTTGGTGATTGTGGGCATTGGGTTACACGTGGCCCTTCTTTTCACTACATCTGTGTCATTGGGGTAAATACCCAGTAGTACGATTGTTGGGCATAGGGGAGCTCTTGAGGGACCTCCATACTGTTTTCCAGAGTGACTGCACCAGCTTGCATTCCCACCAACAGTGTAGGAGGGCTCCCCTTTCTCCACATCCTCTCCAACATCTGCTATTTCCTGTCTTGTTTATTTTCGCCATTCTAACTAGTGCGAGGTGGCATCTCACCATGGTTTTGATTTGTATTTCTCTGATGCCGAGTGATGTGGAGCATTTTTTCATGTGTCTGTTGGCCATTTGCATGTCTTCTTTGGCGAAATGTCTGTTTATATCTTCTGCCCGTTTCTTGATTGGATTCTTTGTTTTTTCAATGTTGCATTTAGTAAGTTCTTTCTAGATCTTGGATACCAGCTTCTTATCTGTAATGTCATTTGCAAATATCTTCTCCCATTCCATAGATTTGCCTTTTAGTTTTGTCAACTGTTTCCTTTGCTGTGCAGAAGGTTTTTATCTTGATGAAGTCCCAATAGTTCATTTTTGCCTTTGTTTCCATTGTGTTTGGAGACATGTCCAGCAAGAAGTTGCTGAGGCCAAGGTCAAAGAGGTTGCTGCCTGTGTTCTCCTCTAGTATATTGGTGGGTTCCTGTATTACATTTAGGTCTTTTTTGTGTGTGGTGTAAGGAAAAGGTCCAGTTTAATTCTTATGCATGTGGCTGTCCCATTTTCCCAACACCATTTATTGAAGAGACTTTCTTCTTCCCACTCCCTACTTGGTCAAAGATTAGTTGACTATACAGTTGAGGTTCCATTTCTGGGTTCACTATTATGTTCCATGGATCTATGAGTCTCTTTTTGTACCAGTACCACAGTGTCTTGATTACTGCGGCTTTATATTAGAGCTTGAAGTCTGGAATTCTGATGCTACAAGCTTTGCTTTCATTTTTCAACATCCCTCTGGCTATTCGGGGTCTTTTCTGGTTTGTTTGTTTGTTTGTTTTTATTAAGTTCAATTAGCCAACATATAGTATGTCATTAGTTTTTAATGTAGTGTTCAATGATTTATTATCCTTTCTGGTTTCATACAAATTTTAGGATTATTTGCTCCAGCTCTGTAAAAAATCAATGGTATTTTGATAAAGATTTCATTGAATGTGTAGATTGCTCTGGGAAGCATAGACATTTTAACAATATTTATTCTTCCAACCCATGAGTGTGGAATGTTTTTCCATATTTTGTGTCTTCCTCAATTTCTTCCACAAGTGCTCTGTAGTTTTTAGAGTACAGATCCTTTACCTCTTTGGTTCAGTTTATTCCTAGGTATCTTACGGTTTTTGGTACATTTGTAAATGAGATCAACTCCTTATTTTCTCTTTTTTCTGTCTCGTTCTTAATATAGAGAAATAGAACTGATTTCTGTGCATTGATTTTACAAACTGCCAGGTTGCTGAATTTCTGTATGAGTTCTAGCAATTTTAGCTTTTTAAAAATATAATGGGAAGCAATGTTAGGAGAGACTCAAGGGTCAGAATGCAGCTTCTCTAGGATGCTTGTATTTTAATTTTGTTTTTGACCAAACTCTAAATGTCCTAGTCTCTCTCTCCGTATGGCAACTTAATTGATTCATTAATAATAACTTTTTAGAAATGCAATTCTCAACGGGGACAGTACTGCATTGTATCATTATAGAGGACATTTTGAAGACGTTAGATGTATTTTGTATTGCGATCCCCATTCCCCCGGACACAGTCCTCAGCTGTCAGCCCAATGACCACTTCCTCAGAGAGACCCTTCCTGACCCATCAGAGTCACGGAGTGACCTTCCCCTCATCGCACTTGTCCCTACATTTGTTTGCGGGAGCTTGGTGGTTATCTGTCTCCACTCTGAGAACATTTCCCCTCGTCCGTGATAAAGCAGCCTCATCCCGGACCCCTTGTGAACTGGATGGCGGTGTCATGGTGGCCAGACCATCCCTCATCTCTACGGGGGAGGGGAGTCCACACCATCTGTTTCCCAGAGCTGTGAAAGAAACCCTGTCGGCAGCTACAGACATACGATAGGCTTGACTTATTTTTTTCCTACTACCAGTAGCAATCATTTTGATAACACATACTTGCCATCAATTAACCTTTCTGTTTCCAGATAAAGTGGTTTCCATTGAGCCCATGGCACGGAAAAACATCAGCCCCAGGAAGGACTGAAGTCTCCCTCTCATGATGAGAAGCAAACACTTGAACACACTTGTTTGTGAAAGAGCAGAGTTGCAAAGCCCAAGCCACTTCCGAGAAAGACTTTTAAAGACTAGGGAAGCAGGGAGTGCCATTGAATTGAGCAGTGGCTGACTCTCGTCCCCTGCTGTCCTACAGCAGCGCTAGATCTTGTCACCAAAGTCCCTTGAGCGTGTGTTCCTCTAATCCCAAGGCTTTTAAAATGGCTTAATGGACGCACACATCACTAACTTTTAAAATCAGTGAGAAAGAATGCAATCGCACCCCGCCTCTGGAAGTCCACAGTTCACACACAGCCCTGATGGGCTCCGCTGCGAGCTCGCTGGCCCCCCAAGCGGGGACGCCCCCCGGTGAGGCCGTCCGCAGCCGGAGGCCGGGACCTGGGGGGGCGGCCTTGGAGCTCTGCACCAGTCCCTCCTCACACAGGAACGACTTTGTGTTCCTTTACCCAGTGGCAGCCACGCTGGCGTCCACACACAGAGGTGGGGCCCGCAGAAGGAGGGACGGGTTTGTGTGCCTCCCCGGCTGGCGTCACGGACGCTGGGGGCACCGGGATGCTCAGGGCCTGGCGGCAGCGTCCACACCAACAGGGGACTGGCTCACCTCCCAGAGGCCTGACTCGGACAGCACGTTAATGGCCGGGCTCAAGGAACAGCCCTAGTTTTAATTATGTCCCCAAAGCTAAAAGCATGTTTGTGTGTGTGTTTCCTAATATGGGAGTCATGACTCGTGCTCTACTTTGTACGGGTTTTAGAACGTCCGTTCCGGGTGGCCCAGGGACCATGTGGAGATGCACAGGAAGGCTGATGTGGTCAGCAGTGGGGCGCAGCCCTACCCCCGGCCCCCAGCCGGGACACAGCTCGAGGACGCAGTGCACAGGTGCAGCCGTGGTGACACCCACCCCTCTCGCCTCCCGGGACCCTCTGCGCTCGGCACAGAGTTGTGCCTCTTTGGTCTTTGATGCTCGGAGAGAGGTGGCCCCAGCTTCTGAGGTACAGGCGGAGCTCTACTCTGCTCCCACCCCCGGGAAGGCCCAGGCTCTGGGGACTGTCACCTCCTCCAGCACTCATTCAACACTCCCGTCTATATGCACACGCACGGAAAAACACACATTTTCTTTGCTGATTATACCTTCTTCTGTTCGTCTCCGAGGCATTCGTGAGGGTTCCGAGGGTTAGGGCATTTTCAGAGGAGGAGCTCCTAAGAGAGGAGCTCTGTGCCCTTCTCGAGAGCGCCGTGGCCTCGCGTTACCGGCTTCCACAGATGCGAAGAGACAGCCCCTGGGTGTGCTTCTCGGGGGCAGTGAAGTCACACCATCCCTGTTGGCAGCTGACCGGTCTGCCATCGGGGCAGGTGGGTCCCCTTCAGGTCTCTGCAGGACATTAGATTTAAGTGATGGGCCACTCGCTGCCTCGCTTCAAACGAACCCGCAGACCCCATGTGTCAGCATCACTCTGGCCTCCTCACCAAGGAGCAGACGGCACGGAGAGCATCGCTCGAACCCCGGTCCCTGCTCGGGCCGCGGCGGGAGCGACGTGACCAGCTCGACCCCCATGCCAGGTGCCGGTCCTGGAGCAGGCCAAGCCCAGTCAGGACCTCAGCGTCCCCACACCTGACCTCGGGCCAGACACCTGCTGTCCCTCACCTCAGGTGCTCACCTGCAGGGACGGGGTACTTGTGACCGGAAAGACACGGCCACTGGTTCCAGGGCGCCTGTGAACATGCGTGCGTCCGGAGGTGGCGAGTCGCTGGTAACCGTTGGCTGCCGGCTCTGGAGGGTCCCCGAGAACTCCTGAAAAGTCAGCGACAAAGGGAACTGTAATGATATGGCAATATATAGTAAACCCCCGGTTTATCCATTTTCAAGAGGAAAAAACAATCGAAAGAGGAGAAGAAAGGCCCAGAGTGACAGGAAGGAGGAGCTAGTGTGGGTCCAGCGCTGGGTCCGTCTGGTCTCAGATCTGCGCGGGGACCGGCGGTGTTTCGGAGAGAGGACGTCCCACCAGTCCTGCCCTGATGGTTCATGGGCTTCACGCAGATACCCCCAGTCACCTCAACACTGGGTGTGGGTCGAACAGAAACCTCCATAAATACACACACAGAAGCACCAACAAAACGGGATTGGAACGAGGGGTCACGACGGGGGGACGAGCGGTGTGAACCGTGCTGACGGCTAGATTTTCGTAATCAAAACGAGCAGGAGAAGCTGTGCAGTGGAAGAATATAAACTTGTTATATTCTCGCCTATAAAATGAGGAAAGGGGTCAGCTGGTCAATGAACGCACCGCGAACTTCCAAAGCAGGGCGTTTCGGGCTCCTGGCGCTTGTCAGCGGACACACGACGGGTCCCACGGCTTGTTGTCAGAGCCAACGCCGGGGCCTCAAACCAGGACGTGCGTCTAGGACTCCTCCGGTTGCGTCCCATTTTTAATAACTCAGGAGGGAGAATTCCCGAAACAGAAATGGAAACCACGTAGGCAACCTGGCAAGGAGGGGCGCGTGCCCCCCGGAGCCTTCTGCCCGGGAAGCCGGACTGTGGGGGAGCCTTCGCCAAGGGGCTTGCCTATTCTCTTCTCCCTCAGCGACAAGCAAAATGCATCCTTTAGAGCGAGCTCCATTTCTCGGGGAAGCGTCTCGTTTCAAAGCACCGTTCGCTAACGTGCAGTCTGCAGGCATTTTCCTCCCAGTTTAAAATATTAAATGCCCTCTAAAGGTGAAGCACGAGTACCAACAATTTTCTTGGGAGAATGATGTCTCTCGCTAACAGATCTCTGTGGTCGGTTGTGTGTTTCCAGACCCAGAGAAAGCCGGGCAGTTTTCTCCCACATCGAGTATTTAGAAGATTTCCGCTCCTGATACAGGCCAGGCCTGGAGGCCCTTCTCTGTGACCCCAGGCACGGCGCGGATCTGGAAAGGACCACGGGCAGCCGTTTCCTTTGGCAAGGCACACACCGCACGGCGCTCCTGACCCGCATTCCACTGAAGTTATTAGTCAAAGTAATAGTTTATTTTCTTCACCAGAAAAATAAACCTCAATGCACTCAGCATAGCGTTTCCCTGAGCCGCACGCGGGCTTTGTTTGACTTTCGGAGTGCTCTTATTGAGAAAAATTATTCAGTAATGGATGAGGAGTCTGTGAAAACTTGTCCTGCATGACATTAATTTGCCAGAATTATATGGCACTGCCACTGAAAGGGACCACCAAGGGTTATCTCGGGCTGGACGGGGCCGGAGGGGACGTGCCGGCCGGGAGGAGCGCCGGGGCCCCGGGCGGCCCGCTCTGGCCCGCAGCCGGCCGCCAGCCGCCGCGAAGGCTGCCTTCCGTGGGAAAGGCAGGTTGGCTGCTGGAAACAGACGACCTGATGGATTTGCTCAGGTCACACGTAAGCAGGCCTAACCCCCAAGCCTGTCGGTGTGGGACAAAAACGAGGGCTAGCCCCGGGCCGCGACGCAGGACCGTTGGTGGTTAAGATTCACAGATTTCCATTGTACTCTTCGTTCTTAAACAAAATGTTCCGAAATGTAAGGTTAATTCAGGGCCCTCGCCACTGTTGTTCTCAGTGCAGGCAGTATTTTAGATGTTGTGGATCAAACCTCAGCTCTCTGTAATGTTCCCCGACTTTCAACATCATCTTGAAAAATCTAGCAAGGCAGTTCTTCTAGGAAGTACACTTGACACAACTTTCTTGCGCGTGTGGTCGTGTCCTGTGCCCCCCAGCCCTGCTCCTCCTTTGTCACCAGCTCTGGGCACCCCCTTCCCTTCTGGAGACTGACGTGTCCGGGGACAAGGGCACCAGCCAGAGCTGCTCCCAAATTCAGACAGTCATAGCCTCGTCCCCGCGAGGTGGCCCAGATGCTGGCGTGTGCCCAGGCCCGGCTCCCTTTCCCCCGAGGACAGGCTGGCAGGCGTGCCCCCAGGAGACCTTGTGGGTGCCACTGGCCTCAACTTGGTCTCACCAGAAAGAGGAGGCATCGCCCCGACGCTAACGGGCTTCCCTTCCCCAGGACTGAATCTGGGCCCTTCTCATCCAGGACACGGTTTCCCACGTCCGTCCAGCCCGGACCCTGGCAAAGGGACTCGCTTCCTGCTTTTCTCTCGGGCAGGCTTGGCCCGTGAGGAGAAACCCAGGAGAGGGCACAGTGTCGCGGGTCTTCCTGCAACGTCCCAGCAGCCCTGGGCTGGTCCTTCCACATCCACACCCATGTCCCGCTGTCCTGGGCCGGACCCAAACTCCAGAACCGGGTTGCAGTGACGGACCCAACTGGTCCACAGTCCCAAGAGTGACAGGACTCGCAGGCTGCCTCCAAGACGGGCCTGGATTTGCGGGGTCGCCCGCCAGCCCCGTCTGCTGACTCTCTGTAAGATCCGAACGAGCAGACACAGAATGTGCCTGCAGGACTGAGTCCCCGCGGCCGTCCCTGCCAGACAGATGCCGTGGGTTTCTGGCAAAAGAACCGTTTATACCAAAAGATGTCCTCGAGATTGTCCGCCTTCAGAATTAAAATACGCACGTCTGTGAATTGCACCCATTCCGTTAGATTCCATTCATTGTATATAAAATTATGGGTGTGCGTGGGGGTGGGTGACGGATTCGAGCTTCCCAGGGAGGCTGGGGCAAAGCTGTGGGGACGGCGGTGCCGTGAGGTAGGTGCCCAAGCTGGGGGTGGGGGCAGACGAGCTCAGGGAGCGCCCAGTGCCTGAGGCTCATTCTCCCCCTCAGAGCTCTCTGCCCACACACCGGGTGCCACTGACAGGCCTGGGTCCCACCTCTCAACCCCGGGGACCGAGGACCCCGTCAACGCCATTGGCCCAGGCAGGACTGATTTGGGGTCTTGTGGGAGAAGGGGCTGTCCCTCCCCAGAGCCAAGGGCTGGGCCCCTGTGAGCCGGGCTCTGAGCAGCTGGGGGCCCCGAGAGCTCACTAGCCTGTGTGCCTGGTGCCCTCCGAGCCCCGGGGGACGGGAGCCTGAACCTCACAGCGCATGGGAAGCCCAGCGCCGGTCGGGGGCCCTCACCCCGGGGCTGGCCCACATCTAGCTGTGAACCTGTACCGAGCCGCCTTGGGGACTGCAGCCCCAAACCCAGCGGACCCGGGCCAGGGCCTCTGGCGCGGGGCAGCCACCCTCTCCCATCTCCCCCTCTCCATCTCAGATCTGATGGCTTAAGTGCTTTTGTGTTTAGTCATTCATAAATAGTCTCGGCTATAGCATTTCCAAACACGAAGGCAAGTGTTTAGCTTTTCCCAGAGTGACGCGGGGCCCCAGGAGAGGCGGGAGCAGGGCGGTCCACGTGGGGGCCGTGGAGCCACAAGGGGCATCCGCTGGCCCGTCGGGACCCCAGGCTCTGCTGCTCCAGGACCCGGTTTCCGAGCCGGCCGCGGGCTCCGCGTCCCAGCCAGGGATCTGCTCACGGGCCAGCAGCACAGGGCACATTGCTGTCCCCGGCTCCCCACGTGACACAGCCTTGCGGTCCCCGCCCTAGCCCAGCGGCCCCTCCAGAGCATCGAGGGCCCGGACATGATTTCAACCAGAAATGGTGGAATCGTAAGAAAGACAAAGAAATGACGTTGCGCTCTGTGAGGCCTCGCTGAAAGGCAAAGAAATACACTTTCCTCCCGATTCATGAAAAATGATTCAAGATGAACCCGAGAAGTTGCTCTATTTAGGTAAATAAGGGAGGCCTTGCTGCTTCGAGAAAAGCAAGCGAGAAAAGTGGCGGGGGGGACCTTGTCGAGAGTGCACAGAGCACTTCCTTCGATTAAAACGAAGCATCTTTTTTATGTTGTGATAATTGCTGCATTTACTTCACTTAAATAAAGAAAAATATCACACTGTGATGGAACTTAAGCTGTGGGGAAACTTTCATCTTTGAACAATTACATGATATTTTAACATATTAAGGTGCAATTAGCAGGGTGGAATATTTCCAGAGCGTTGGCTTCTAATATTTTCTGAATAATTTCTTTAAAATGTTTTTTTTTTCTATTACGCTTTCCTGTTGCTTCTATAATTATTTTAATTACCAGATGCAGGGACTGTTTGGCAGCCCGGGCTGGGTGTGGGCCTCCACGGGGACAGGTCCGCAGGCTGAGGTAAGCGCGGCCGCCCTCCTGCCTGCGTCCCTGTCAGAGGGACACTTGGTGACGTGTGGCTTGACTCCCCCGTCTCTAGTCATTATCAAAGAGTGCCTCGTTCTATTCACATGATAACACATGAGGAGGAAAAGAGGCTTTAATTTCAAATCACACTGTACAATGCATATTCATCTCAGGAAGGGTGGGGGGTTGGAAATCCCCGAGTCCGTCGTGAAGGGTCTATTAAGGAGAAATTTCCGTCTTCAGAACTTCTTGCCTTGAGAGAAACTCTCCGTTTCTTGTCAGGGTTGGGGGTTTATTGTCGAGAGTGAAAACGCAGCTACTGAAGGGCCTTCCGCACGTAGGGCCGCTGTTCTGAGGCAAATCCCGCAGCCGAGCGTGGGGAGGCTGAGGTGTGCAGGCAGGCCTCTCCCCCTCGGACGCTTTGGGCTCCAGTTTACGTGTGCCTGGTTGTCCTTGACGTGAATGGCTGAAGCACCAAAATCTACTGAATTCATACTTTGTACCAAAAATAAATAAACATGCCAGTGAGGGACTAATTGCCTCAGAAAAGCTCTCCAAGTGTGGGGGGAGGAGAAGGCCTTCCTGTGGGGTGTGGATGTCTTTCCTCACGCATGTGGGTACAGGTGTCACCGTCTGCCATCCTGATGGTTCTTTCCCGTGAGAAAATAGAACTCGAACATTACATCCAGTCTTTGCCATAAAGATGTGGAACCAGCCCTCGCCGTTCCGAGCTGGAGTTCTGGGATGTGTTTTTGGGATCTAGGAAGCCAAGAACAAAGGAAGTGCTGGAGATTTTTGGACCCCACCTGACGCCCCCATTTGATGCATGAGGGGCTGACACTGCGCTCAGGATGGACATTCATCCTTCCCTGGTGCTCGCCCGGGACTCTCACATCCCAACATGGAGTGGATCGGGTACGCCATAAACTCGTATCATTGAGAAAATAGAATAGTCAATAATTCTGAATAAAATCACTGAATCTCCAACAAATTACTATCTTCATTTACAAACAGGATGAGCGTCTTCTGCTGCTTCTCTTTAGTTTACACCAAATCTCTCCTTCCCTTAGGTCTGAACATCTCCCGTCTGGACGACGGTGCTGTGCCAGGCACCAGGCACTCGGGTTGTGCAGCAGCATTTTGAATTAGACCGTTGGGTTTTCCTACAAACTCTTCTGGTAAATGTTGCCAGGGTCAGTCAGCCAGTACGCCTGACATGTCACTGAGGTGTCCTGGGAGTCTTTCTCCCAGAAGACTCCAGACGGCGGACGGAGCCCGCGTTTCCGACACCTGCCGTGTGCGGGCGTGGGCTCGGCATCCCACATACAACATCTATGTAGTCTTTCGGCAACACCGTGTGGCAAAGACCACCGTGACCCCACTTTAGGGATGAGAAGCATTGGGTGCTCGCAGCCTCACAGACCTGCCTGCCCGAGGTGACAAAGCTAAACGCCGTCGCTGGATTTTGTGTGTCCCTTGCTCCGCGGTCTTCCCCAGGAGTTACCTGCACGGCCTCCGGCTGGCGAGGAGGCACACTTCCCTGTGTGTGGGGAGCACCCGGCAGGCTGGGCCTGAAGCAGAAGACAGCGGGAAATAGACAGCTAAGCTGAGTATGTCATGCCGCAGGGACAGCAATAGGCCGCGGGATTACGTCTAAAACCATCTACTGGGCCGACCCCTGTAAGTGCAGTCCACAATCCGATTTTCCTTCTCAAAATCCAATAGAAGGCAGAAAAAGAAATCGAGAAGATAAATAAACATGGATAAATAAGTCCAAAAAGAAAAGAAGTGGTCTTCTACTTCTTTCGAAAAGTAATGAAAAGATCGCAACAGCACTGGGCATTTTTCCAATAATTTCCAAATCCTGATAAAGGTTTTCCATCCATACCCCGCTTATAAATTTGGCCATACTCATAAGTGAAAACACATGATAACCTAATTTTTACTTTTGTCCCAGAAGAATATAGCATCAGCCAGCCCTATTCAAGAAGTTCACTAGTTGGCAACTATTAAATAAGATCTACATGATAATAACACAGAGACAAAATCATACTCCACGTTTTATGATTAGGAATATCAAAAAATGTAGTTAGATATGTGGCTATGTTTTTCAATACCTTCTTACCTATTCACATATTTGGAAGTATTTAAACGTTTGGCGAAATTGACAAATCCTATGCATGGTTAGATAAAACTGAAAATGGTATTAAACAATTTGAGAGATTGAGGCAACTCATGGAGTTGCCAGGGTAAGAAAAATGACTTTTATCTATTTTGATTCTGTCTTCATCCACTCTTCCTCATCTTTTATATTCCTACCAGATTAATTCTCCTAAACGTCTCCCTATCACGGCACTCCCTCTCGCAAGCCCTCCGTCCCTCTCTTTTCCCCAACCCCACAAATACAATGAAAACCCCATAAAGAAGCTCTCGTGCCCTTTCTTTCCCTGACTTGGAACCGCATGGCGGGTCCATCTTTCAGTTCTGCCAGATTGTGGTGCGGGATGTCGCTTTCGTCCACTCACCCGCTGAGCCTCTGTTTTCTCACAAATCCAGCGTGATGATATTTACCTTGGACAGGTTTCAGCACGTTGAGAGGACGTCCTAAGAGGCTCAGAGCCCACCTCTCACTCTTCCAGGCAGGAAGCCTCCAGCAGGAACAAACGTGGCCAAATCTGTGTTGTTGGTGCACAAGACTGACCACAAAGGGCACGGGTGTCCAGGGGCGGGGGCAGGGGGTGGGCGGCGGGGGGTGCGTTCTCAAGTAGGAGGTGAGGGTACCTGGTCTCCGACAGGTGGTGTTTGATCTGAGAACAGTTGAGGTGAGGGCACGAGCCCAGCACGCATTTGGGGGAACAAAGTTGCTGGCAGAGAGAACTCCATTGCCAATGTCCTAACAAGGGCTATTTTATCATTAAATGGGAAGACCGTTGTGAATTATTTCAGTGTTTTCAATACAGTTGTGCTATCCCAGAGGTTTCTGTATAACTGATGATTTATTGAAGAAAATTTACTAGAAGTTGAACTAGACGCAAAGACCAAGAATGCCTTTGAGGCTTTTCATTAACATCACCAACATCTTCAATTAATTTTTCCTTAGTTTACCTCACCCAGTGTCCATGTGCAAGAACTTACATTTCCCAATATCTTGAATATAAAAACTATGAATGATTCCCGATGTGACAGGTGACTTGTGGTAATCCCTAGTACTTATATTTGCATATTTTTCTTCCTTCCTTCCTTCCTTCCTTCCTTCCTTCCTTCCTTCCTTCCTTCCTTCCTTCCTTTTTCTTTCTTTCTTTCTTTCTTTCTTTCTTTCTTTCTTTCTTTCTTTCTTTCTTTCTTTCTTTCCTTTACTGGTATGATTAAATCATTCACATATTTTTATTGTTCTTCCTCTGTCCTCTTTTGTAAATTCAATATACAGAGACTGTCAGTTTTCTTATTCTTATGCTTTTTAATTGTTTTATGAGTTTTTATACATAAAAACTTATAAACGCCATTTGTAGTGGGTTTTTTTTTTTTGGTCACGTATCTTTTAATTTTTATGCTATTTTAGACAAATGAAAATTTTACATTTCTATGATATTAAACCTCAGTAACTCCCTTTGTGGTGTATTATTTCGACTTAGTGTTTAAAATGGCTTTGCTGCCCCTCCCCCTCTGCTCGAGGTTTTAGCTGACATCGAATGCTAATCCACCTGTAACTAGTACCGCCAAACCACGAAAAGGGGGATGCATAATTGATACTGCTGTTTTTGCTACGTTAGGGCTCATCAGTCTACCCACACCGTCTGTGAGCTAGTTTTCGCCTTCCTCAAACCCATGCCTTCAAATGGCACGGACCTGAATGCATCTGTCAAATTCCCTTCTTTTATAGACAGAGGACACTAAGATTTAGAGAACGTAGCCCATTCCTGGACGTGAGTCTGGAGCTCACGCCCCTGGGACTTTGCCCTAGGGCCAGTCCTCATGGACGCTCCCGCCTGAGGTCTGGTCACTGAGGAGCCGCGTCCCGGGGACAGGGAGACAGTGGGACCTCCCCAGAGTGCGCCTGCGGGAGCGGCTTCACCCCCAGGCTCCTTTCCCAGAGAGCGGGGGGGGGCAGGGGGGGATCGCCTCAGAATTCTTGAGTCTGGAGGGGCTGCGGATAAATGAACAGTAGGACACTTTCCCCGTAGCTGGGTTCTGAAGCTTTGAGGGGCCCCCAGCACCTCTGAAACCAAATGTCTCCCACACTAGGAGGCTTGCAGTTCTGACAGCATTGGTTCCAGTGTTGGGGGGGGGGGTCGTATTGTATTTAAAATTGGCCAGAAGATAAGATCATGGGGGGTATGCCCTTATTTTGTGATTTTAATTTGACATTTTCATATTCTAATGAAAGTGTTTTCTGAATATGTATTTAAATATACCAAGGAAAGTGACATATATTTCCTGGAAAATATTGTTTAGCAACTTATAAGGAATTTAGTGGGATCTTCCAAACTATATGAGTCAAAGGAGTGATGGTTCTTCTTCTTCCTCCTCTTCCCCTTCTTCTTTTTCTTCTTCTTCTTCCTTAAAAGTAAACTTCTTTTCAGATTTGTTGGAAAATTAATCAACATTAATTCAATATAACTAAGCAAATAATTATGAAAAGCCCATGTCATGCTTTAAAGTTTCTGGCAATAAAGCATTACCAGAGCAAACCTACTTAAAATAATTACTAATTTATAGATAACATGTACTTTCATGTAACGTGTCAAAAACTTACGCAAAGTTAATATGATTCTCATGTAAGAAGATAATTTTTAAAATAAACATTTTTATACGTAATTACTAGATAGAAGTTCATAGAGAAAAAGGAATCTGTTCTTTTTTTTAAATATTTTATTTACTTATTTGTCAGAGAGAGAGAGAGCACAAGCAGGAGGAGCGGCAGACAGGGGGAGAAGCAGCCTCCCTGCTGAGCAAGGAGCCAGATGCGGGGCTCGATCCCCGGACCCTGGGATCATGACCTGAGTCGAACTCAGAGGCTTCACTGACTGAGCCCCCCAGGCGTCTCAGGAATCCAATCTCTTAAAGTACATAGCTTGGCCATCACCATGAAATCATCTAAAAATACAACCAAGTTGGATGTTTTGTCTGTCATGAATAGTTTGCCAATGATTATAATTTTTCTGAAATTAAAGTGATGAGATGCTCTTATTTGAGGAACATTATCTTTGATGCGGCCACTCAGTGGAATATTTCCATCCCGCAATCTATGTGTTTTGTTACAATTACCTTTTCTCCCTTGAAACAGTAACTGGGACAGAATGTAAACAGTAAGACTGAAAGTCCCCCCCCCCCCCCCGCCCCTCTGCAGCTCCGTGAGCTCCGTGAGGATCTTCCCGCCCAGGCCGCCTTCTCCTTCCTCATCCTGTGGGGCTGGCTGCTCGACTTCCTCTTGCACAGTGCCATCTCTGCGCGTTTGTCCCTGCTGCTCCTTCTTTCACCTGGCCTCACCTTCCTGACAGTATTCAGGGCCAGCTGGGGACAAAGGGTCCCGTCTAACTTTCAGCTGTCAGCTCCCTGAGGGCAACCCTGAAGCCCACCCCTCTATAGCCCCTGGAGGCCCAGCCACCGTCCCGGGTTCCGTTCCTCCGATGTGGGAACTTCAGGGACGTTTCCAGGGCCACGTCCGGCTCCTAGTCCCACCATCTCTGCAGGGGATGGTTGGTAGTCCCCAGTCGCCTCCGTGCCTAGTGTCCAGCAGGGATGAGTCTCTATGAATGTGGGGGCAGCGGGAGGAGAGTGCGGGAGGCGTGCCCTCTCTCAGGCTCCTCCAAGACACTGGGTCTCAGTCCCTGTGACTTTTTCTTCAGGGATTCCTGCAAAATCTCTAGGATGAGTCTGGGCTTTTGGACACAAACTGCCCGCCCTCAGATTTCCCTGCGGATGAAAAAAGCACTGGTCCATTCTCCACTCTTACAGGTAAAGGTAAACAGAACACACAGTAATAAAAAATACGGTAATATTGCAAAGTAGTATTCACCCATCACCCTGTACACCTTCTTCATTAGGGAAATACACAAAGGCGAATGGAGCCCAATCTCTTTGCAGAACACCAGCTTCCACGGGAAGCCTTCTCTCTGGAGAAGATCGCTGACCCCACATCTGAAATGTCAGAAGGAGAGGTGACACGTGACGGATTTAGTAGCAATTCCGTGTTCGTATTTTCAATTTATTTCCCTGCATCCTCACCTGATCGAAACAATGACTAAAAGGGCTTTGCCCACAGACAAAGGAAATGACACAGAAGGGAAGTCGTGTATCTCGAGTGCTCATGGTTAGAGCACCCGCCTTGGACGAGTCCTGATCTGAGAGTTAAAGCTCCCCCTCCAAGAAGCGGAGCGTGGCACCACGGGGACATGCACGGCGGCGGCTGCGCAGCTAAGCAATGTGATACAGGAACGTGCGTTCATGTCCCAGGGCACCAACATGCTTTTGCCCGGGCGACGGTAAAGGACCCCAGATAGGAAGGTGAAGTCCCTCTAACAGTGGCTGTGGGAGTCTGCGTGGGGAACATGACATTGTCCCCAGTTGCTGAGTCTTCAAGGGCATTATTGTTTAGAGATGTGGGCGATACGGATGCTGCCTTGTGTCACCAGAAGCACCGTGGACAGATAACCAGGGACAGTGCGTTGGCTGCACATCACAAGAAGTCGCACGGTACCCTGAATCATGGGGCACAAATGTCTCGTGTCTGGTCTCCTTTCTTACAACTGATAAATTAGCCTCAGATGTCCAGTAGGGTTTGCATTGCAAATGCTCTCGAGTTGTTTCTTCTTCGTCTTCAAACTCCCCAGCTCCGGAGGGGTTTTTCTCTTCCGTATTTGCTTATCCTGATGTTTCCCTTTGCATAAACAGCAATCCCATAATCCTGCGGATCAAAGAGCGCTGGGTTTATTGACTGACTTCCTGGTGTCAGAGGTGAGGACGCACTGTCAGACACAGGGGATATTAGGAAATAAAAAGGGTTACTGATATGAAAGCGGGGGATAAAATGCAGGCACCAAAAGGGATCTTTAATGCTCTAATAATCAGCCACAGTAGATTTCATATGCAGCTCCGGCAGCCAGTCCAGTAACCTGGATAAGAAAACAAATCGTCCCCAGCTCTGTGGATCAGACCAGGGAGCTGCCGCCCTCTGCACCAGCAGCCCCAGAGGCAGCAGAGGGGGGCTGGAGCAGGGGGCCCTCCATGGGCCACTTCACAAATGAAGATTGGAAGACGGACAGGCAAGGTGACTCGCCCCACTCAGGAGCATATAGATTGACTTAATGCACCTTCTGTATGCCTGAGAAAAAATGATAGCTTCTCTAAAGCCAAGCCTGCACGTAGCAGAGCGGTGGAGAATTTGTTTCACAGCCATGGCGGAGGAAACCTGAATGCCCGTCCTTGCCTATTATGCTGAGGTTCTTCATTAACCTGATTAGGTCAAATTGGTTTGCTGCTTGAAAATTGTTTACTACAAGACGTTGAAACGCATGACCAAGGGGGCAGAAGGTGGCACCAACCATGGACCCATTTCCAAGCCCTTGAACGTACCTGACACAGACAAAAGATTCGTTTGCAATTTTGTATGTGTGAGCATCGAAGAGCCTTACCCAGGTGCCACTGCTTGTATGCCAACGACTAAGTAATATCCACGGACGAGGCTGTGTATCCAAGACGATGTGCATAAACGTGTGCACATGCGTGTGTGCCTGTGAGTGTGTGTGAGATAGAAGGGGGCTGGCAGGCCCCCAGCAGTGTTTAGTACTCTGTACCCCATTCATGCCTCAGTAGGAGCACCTGCTCATGGTCAACCAAGAGATCAGTGCTCCGTTGGAGGAAGGACGTTTCCTGTCCCAGGAGGAAGGACGTTTCCCGGGTCTTCCCTGCTACAGACTCCACGACCCGAGTATCACACACTCTCTGGAGGTCTAGGCTCTGTGTCAGCCACACAGAGGGCTCCTGTCCTGCCGATGGCCACCAAGCAGTGTTTCCCTGCTAGCAAGTGCATGGTGTGCGTTTCAGCAGGGGACGGTGCTTCTCTGTCTGAGACCTCACCGTCCTTGTAGTTTGTGTCCTTCAGGATCTTCTCCTCCAAGCCCCTGTGTCCCCAAAGCAGAGCCCATCTTCCCTGCTCACCCCAGGGGCCCGGGGCCTACTCTTGCAAATGCTCACACAGGCCAGTCCACACATTACCTGGAACTTGCTTCTTTAGTCCGTGAATCACGGGTCGGGACACGAGTGTTTGCATCGTCCCACCAAGTCTTGGGTTTGGCCCTGTCATGTCACACATGCTCAGTGCTGCCGTGGAAAAGCCTCCGCCTTCCCCCCTCCTTCCTCCTTCATCGACTCTGAAGAATTTGCAAAGTAACCACTTAACCCAGAGTGAATGCCAACTCATTAGCAAGTTCGATTTGACCCATACAGTGGATTCTTGCAAACACGTTCAGATTACATGCCAGGACTGTTTAAGTGAGATATTCCCTATATGAGAATCTAAATGCCTACCTTCTTTTCACAAACCATGCAGTCTGGCATGTTGGGTCTGCTCTCTGAGTGGGTGGAGCCGGCCTCTTTTAAATATGGCCAGTATATTCCACGTGGTCGTAGCACCACTGGCCTCCATTGGCCCTCTGATGGCCCCTGGCCAATAAAACATCCATGTTTGCCCCTTAAGTGGATGAATGACAGCGACTATTGTTAATGGGGCCTTGTACCCACAGGACCTCACCCAGGGCCTGATACAGAGAAGATAACTAATTCACAGTGTGGGGATGGATAAATGAATAAATGAACTAGTGCCCTAGTTCAGACTCGGTGCCCTATAAATTCTTGTAGAATGTCAACATAAAAAAACAGGCCAAAATTAAAAATGTTGTCTTATTACAACACATCAGTCATATTTTGCTGAAAATAGTAATTTTGATTAACAATTGCATAACGTATGGTCTAGCCTGCTGAACTACTTAGAAGGCATTCACTATAAAGTTAACTTAAAAACATTTGTAGGAAATGGAGACACAAAATCATCACTCGTTCCTTTCCTTCTCTTTCCTGTAACATCCCCTGTGGCTGATGTGAACGTCTGAGGTCCAGCATACATTATGCAATCTTGGGTAATGCAGATATTCATGAGTTAACGTGTCATTCATGATGGGACCACACAGACTTGTGTGGATGGTGGGTGCCAAGTGGGAGGCACTAATAAAAACTCCACTCCTGTTCCTAAAGGCACGGTTCCTACAACTAGTGAAATCCAGAACTGCCTGTAAACCCTCTTACTACTCTGATTGCCCATGTCTGTGGCTGCTGAAATGGTGTAAAAATGGGCCATCTCCCATATTCTGAACACTTCCCTGCATCCCAGATCCGTGACTTTCCCAGATTATCAGTACACTATCTCCAGATATTGTAGAAGTAGGATCTAGAATGGACATCTTGGTTATCGGGAAACTGAGGCACTACCTTCACGGACACTTACTGGGTTCCTCCTGCCAAGTGTGAGCACAGCACTGGGCCTGCACTCCAAGGGTACAGAGATCTCACCCCCACTCTCAGAAAGGAAGGATGTTGGGTTTGCTTATCCTTGTAGACCCAGATCCTAACCCATGATGCATCCCTACTTAATGCTAAATAAGCACTGATTAGGTAAACTCGTAAGTGAAGGCGGGGGAGGGGGCTGTTGTTTTTACAAACATCAGCAACTTTTGGCCTCTGGCTACTATAAATGAAAAATAAATCAAGATCTTGAGTCAGAAAGCACAGACTTGTTTTCCAAAGTTGACCAATTCCAAGGTTGACCCCGTGGTCTTGTCCTTCACTAGGTAACCCATAGTCAAGAGTTGGGTCCACTGTTTTTCGGCTGCCTGAAGACAATGAGCCAAGTTCTAAATCAAGATGCTCCCATCGCTACTAGAAGTCAGGACACAGATTCTCAAGGAAGGATGTGCCAACTTCCTGCAGGCTCCACGCATGAGTGAGATGGTCATCCCTCTCCGCAGAAACCCTAGAGAAGGGGACTCAGCCTTCCCGCCTTGCTGTAACAATGGGGCTCTTTCTATCACAGTGGTGCTGGAAGCAGGCCCCGGAGAGCTTCTACTTAGAAGCAAGAGCTTGAGGGGCAAGGAAGTGATGTCATTCCAGGAGGGGACTCAGAGGAGGGTTATGGAATCACCCAGGGTCTGATGCTGGGAGGCCCCCAAGGAAATGAAGAATAAAATGAAGCCAGCAAGGGGAGGATGTCCACCTTGACTGGGGGACAGGGCAGTGAGAGTCCCTCCCACACTCCCACATGCTAAGGTCCTCAAGGTTATGTCCCTCATCCAGGTATGGGCAAGTGACCGTAACCACCAACTATTGCGGTTTTACTGAGACAAGACAATCCTTGATGAGAGGACCCTTTCACACCCTGGGCCTAGGAACTCACACACAGAAGGTGCTAACCAAGGGCATGTTTGAGTCAAGAAAAGCATAGGTGACCGGGGTCCCTGGCACCTGAGATGTGTAACCAAGGGGTTACAGTTCTATCCAAGGCCTGGCTTGCTTGGTTGTGGACCCACCGGGTTCTCCCATCCAGGTGTGCAATGCCTGCCTGTAAAGAAAGCCCTGAGACCCCTCCTCCCCCACGGAGTGGTCCGGGCATCGATCTGTGTGACGCACCGGAGTCCCTGACGGGAAGGCGGCGCCGTGAGCAGGTGGCTGAGCACTTCTCCACCTTCATCACTCATTCTTGTTACACGATACAGAGAAAAATCATTTTTAAGCAAAACATGCTTTTTTCTCACCGTTTTAACGCTGGTGGGTTCTATCAGCTCTCAGATATAATACAAGTAAATACTACTGTAATTAATCTTGAAATTTCGTGTTTAATTAAATACAAAAATAGCCTTGGCCCCTGCATGTCTTCCTTCTGGGATGGCTTTTTGGTGCTAATGTGTGTATGGACTCCCCAAGAGCAGTGAAATCTGCTGTGTTTGCTCTTGATGTTATTGCTGAGGGGCAAGAAAGGAATTTTAGTTTACTTTTTTTTTTTTAATCCACCATTGAAGACAATAAATTGGTGTTATGGCCTGAATGTTTGAGTCTTCCCCAAAACTGGTTGAAATCCTAACCCCCAGTGCGAAGATATTTGGAAATGGAGGCCCTCAGGACGTGATCTGATCATGAGGGTGGGGCCCTCGTGAATGGGATCAGGGAGCTGATGAGAAAGCCCAGGAAGCCCCTCCCCCACCTGCCTTGTGAATGCACAGCAAGAAAATAGTCATCTAAGAACAAGGAAGGAGCCCTCAGCAGACACAGCTCCTGCCAAGAGCTCAATCCACAGAACAGAGCTGGGGGTAAATCAACATTTTTCCTAATGACATTATCAAGTAGACTTGGACCATTGAAGTGCCTGAGGATGGAGAACCAAGGGACTTAGGACATTTTGCGGAAGGTCTAGGGAAACAAACAATAAGCCCTCTTCTTTCCCCTTGGGTGTGGCCGCAATGAGTGACAAGTTTCCGAAGAGTGCAGTATGGAAACGGCAGCAACCCTACAGGACAGAAATTCAGCAGACGCTACTCTGCCAATGGATCAACATGAAATTATCAAAGAAAAGTCACGTCAATGGCATGGACCCCAGAGAGAGCATGAGGAGGATGTCACTTTATCTCTGTGCTCTTCCTCCCCAAAATCCATGTGCCCTATCTAGTCAAAAGAAAGACATTACCATGGCCACAATCGCCAAACTGTGGAAAGAGCCGAGATGCCCTTCAACAGACAAATGGATAAACATGATATGGTCCATGCATACAATGGAATATTATGCCTCCATCAGAAAGGATGAATACCCAAGTATCAACATGGACGGGACTGGAGGAGATTATGCGGAGTGAAGTAAGTCAAGCAGAGAGAGTAAGTTATCATATGGTTTCACTTACGTGTGGAGCATAAGGAAAATCATGGAGGACATTGGTAGAGGGAAGGGAAGGGTGAATGGGGGGAAATCGGAGGGGGAGATGAAGCAAGGGAGATTGTGGACTCTGAGCAACAAACTGAGGGTTTGGAGGGGAGGGGAGAGGGGGGTTGGGTGAGCTGGTGGTGGGTATTGAGGGGACACGTATTGCATGGAGCACTGGGTGTGGTGCATGAACAATGAATCTTGGAACACTGAAAAAATAAAATAAAAGTATTTGAAAAAGAGAAGAAAGAAAGAAAGAAAGAAAGAAAGAAAGAAAGAAAGAAAGAAAGAAAGAAAGAAAGAAAGAAAAGAAAGGAAAGAAAGAAAGAAGGAAAGGAAGGAAAGAAGGAGGGAAGGAAGGCGGGAAGAAAGGAAGGAAGGAAGGAAGGAAGGAAGGAAGGAAGGAAGGAAGGAAGGAAGGAAGGAAGGAAGAAGAAAGAAAGACATTACCAAACCCACGCTGAGGGACATTCACGCTTCTCCATGTCACCGAAAACAAGGGAAGTCTGACACTGTCACGGCCCAGAGGAGGGTAAGGAGACACGGGGCTGCCTGAATGGGAAGTGGCCTCAGGGGACGCTGAGGGTCCAGGGCAGAAAAGGAACATTAGAGGAAAACGAATGACACTTGACCTAAGTGTGGGGCTCAGTTCGGAGTAACGTCGGGATGTTGGTTCACAAATGGGTACAACGCCTAGCGGTGAGGGTATGGAGGAGGGAGAACAGGGAGGGGCTTGCTGGGGCTCCCTGTGCCACAGCGGCAGCTTTTCTGTAAGTCCAGATGAATTCCAGAAAGTTCGTAACATGTTCCTTCATAAGAAGCACTTCTTTCTCTGCACTGCTGTCCGAGATGTGCTCCTGGGGTCATCCAGCCCCAACACAACCCAATCCGAGGTGCGTATCTGTCGTTCAATGCCAGGCTGCATCCCAAGGGTTAGGACAGACTCCCTAAACACACACAAACAACACTGTGACATCGGATCCCTGGTGTTGGTGCAGGGAAGACAGAGGCCCCCAGGCCACTCTTGCCCTTGATGAAACCAAATCTTCAAGGAGATTTTTCTAACGTGGCGGGCAATGAGAAATTTCGTTTTGTGCAATCCCAGGGTACTCAACACAGAGCTGTCTTACGATGCTGTTCACAAAAGGGGGAAGAGAATGAGAACATTTGCACAGAGTCGGAGGTCAGGGAGAACCCCTTCCACCGGCAGGTGGCAGAAAGCTCACCCTGTGGTATGAAATATTTGCTTTCAATTGGAGTCATTATTGTTCATTAAAGTATAGGGGTGAGTGTTACAGACTGAAGCTAAATTTTACACTGTTTGTATTATTTGTATAAAGCTCTCCTCAGACATGTAACCTAGACCTGGGCATTTGCCAGAGTAAAGTCAAGGGAGCTTTTTATGAATAGAATAGAGTTTTACACCAAAGAACATTCTTTCCAGGTGAGCTATATGAAAAACCTCTTCTCTAAACACATAAGGATTAATGGATAGTTAAATGTCCCCGAGCTCCGGTCTTGTCTGCTCTCCCCATCCCAAAGGTGAGTCTGACCCCCAGCAACCCCCCCACCCACGCCCACATCAGTGCTGGACCGTGGCCGTGCCCCACGGGGACTGCTGCCCCGGCCAGGCAAAGATGTGCAGATGAGGGGCACCACGGGCACGGTCCAGAAGAGGAGCAAGGGGTGACCTCACCTCTGCTTTCCGAGAGCCTGGCTCTGATGCTGAGGCCCCTAGACCTGCGGGGGGCCAGCAGCAAGATGGAGTGAGAGCCGTTGTCCCGACGGAGCACGTGCTCGGAGGAATTGTTCACCAGGCACGTGGGAAGGCCCAGGAGAGCCCTCTCCAGCCCGGGGCAACCTCGAGAGGCAGCCACCGCCCCTACGGCCAGGGGAGCAGACGGATGAGGCTGGATGGTTAGCATTCAGGGACCTGGGGGAAGGCCACGCAAGGTGGCCACGGGGACCTCTGAGGGTGGGAGGCCAGCCTGGCCAGCGCGGCTGGGTTTGGAGGGTACCTTGGGACTGATTCGGGAAACTGGGATCTACCGTGACCACTGGGCTAACTTGCACCCACTCAGGGGACCAGAAGAGGCTGCGGTGGCACTGATGGGAACGGGAGGCCAGCAGGAATCGCAGAAAGCGGTGGCCGCCCTGCTTTCCCCTGTGCCCTCCCTCTGGGCCTGTCCCCGGCGGCGGCGGCGGCCGTGGACAGTCTCCCGGGGAGGCCGGTCAGGAGAGACGGGCACCGAGGCCCGGCGCCGGCACCGCAGGGCAGAGGACACCGTCACCGTCCCAGCCGACGCGTCGCGAGCCTCCGCGGACACACCCCGGAGCTGGGGTGGGTCGGCAGCCCAGGCCCTTCGACAGAACCGCTCCCGCCCGGGGCCAGGATGACGAACCGTGTGAAGCGGATTTTCCCCGTGGTTTGTCCTTCTGAGGGCAGCTCGGCCTCGGCCGCCTTCTCCGTGACCGTGACTGGGACAGACAGGCCTGCTGCGGTGCCGGGGACATTCCTGACCAGGATGTTTCTGACCACATCCTCCAGCCTCAAGGCACAGCCCCGTCCCCGTCTTGGGGCCGCAGAGCTCGCTCCCGACCGCGTGACCTTCTTAAATCCATTAGGTCGGATTGTTTTGTTCTCAGGTGTAAAGCACTGTCAGAAAACCTGCTGGGGGACCCATCCATCTGCCACTTGACGAAGATCATGGAGACTTCCAGCCCGTTTCCCACGAAAGTCCTTGGGGGCTGGGGGACCTTCCTTCAGTCGCGGAACCGGGTCCTACTCACTCGCTCCGTGGAGGTGGCCGGGCGCAGCAGGCGAGACGGATCTGAGCACACAGGAGCCACAAACAATGTCCCCTTCACAATGACATCTGTCATGGAGACTTCAGAGACGCCTTGGGATAACTGAGGGCAAAGGAGAACGTCCCATCGTCCTGCCCGGAAAGGCTCCGCCGCGGCCCGGCTGGGTACCCGCCACTGAGCTGACCAGCCCGCCCGGGGGCTGCACGGTCGTCTGACCCAAACGCGCTGGCCGGGGGTTCTGCCGCTCCGAGGGGGCTCAGCGTCTCGTCCCTTCCCCTCCAGGGGGGAGAAATGGCCATGGGCCCCGACGGCAAATGCAGCCAACGCGCCCGCCGCCATCGCGTCTGCGACCCTCCCGAACTTCTGGGCAAGCCCCTCCTGCGGGAGACTGCCGCGAGGCCGGCCGTGTCGGGGAACCTCTTCATGTTGTGCGGTCCGCCCCTCATCCGAGAAGCCTGGCCAGTGTCCCACCTACCCTCTCCGGAGTCGTGACACCCCAAATAAGGCTGGGGAGCCCGGCCCCCACCGTCGATCAGGACCCTCTCCGGCCGCCGCCTCTGCGGCTTCGTCCAGCGCGTGGGCAGTCGCAGGGGGCGGACACGTCCTCTCGCCTTCTTCGTTGCCCATCGACGGGCACCGGTCGCTGAGTAACGGCGTTCAGGAACGTTCCTCGGGGAACCCTGCAGTCGGCCCCGGGTGGAGGTGGGGGGCTCCCACAGCTCCGGCCCCGCCCGTCCCCGCTCTGTTTTCAAGGCTCCGTCCCACACAGCGAGACAGTTCTGCTTCCAGTCACAGAATTTGTGGAACCAGAAAACCCTTAAAATGGACGTTGGGAGCTTCGAAGGGGACGCAGAGTCACTGGTGGAAGAAACTCGGGATTTGAGCGGACGACTCTGAGCCCGGAGTCTATCGAAGGGCAGCCATTCCTGCAGCTCCGGAGACATCTCGCGGCTCGCGTCGGGCTGTCGACCCATCACCCGGCCCCACGTGCTCCCTCCTCAGCACTCAGCCCCAGACGCGAGGACAGTGACACGCGTGTCACGTCCCACGGCTCCTGAGCGCGCCTCCCTCAGTCACCCCCGCACGACCCCACAGCAGGCTTCGACCCGATCCTGACGGTCGTTGCAGGAGGAGGTTCACTGAACAAGACCCGCTGTGCCAGGAGCCCCTTTCGGCGGCTGAACGAGGGCGGCCCAGCCTCAGCCAGGAGAGTGAGGTAGTTCCGGTGGCCCCAGGGGCAGCCCCGGTTGAGGGGAGCATGCAGAGCAGAGCTGGGGTCCGGGCTGCGTCCGGGCCCCCCGCCCGGGGCTGGCGACTTCAGAGCCGCGGACCTGACCGCACGTCCCTGGGCGTCTGATTGCCGAGGCGCCCTTGGTTTGTCTGACTTCGAGCATTCTCGGCAGACAATCTGTGACCGCGGGTCCTTCTCCTGAAGGAGAGGTTCCGGGAGGCTGTGCCTGAGCGGCGAGGGTGTGCGACCACGGGAGCGAGGGTGTGCGACCACAGGAGCGAGGGTGTGCGACCACGGGAGTGAGGGTGTGCGACCACGGGAGCGAGGGTGTGCGACCACGGGAGCGGGCTAGCGTGTCTCCCAGGGAACTCCCGGGGCAGGGGCGCCGGTGACTCCACGTCCTCCCAGGTTGCGCTGGCTCACTGCAGAGCGCCCTTCCCTTCATAGCTGCTGCTTCGGCCCCTGTATTTATTTTGAATATTAGTTTAAGGCAAAGGGGACAGTCTGTCCTGGACACTCCATGTGGTTTTGGATAAACAAAGCATTTTTGAAAGTCAGTAAGACAGGACCTAGGGTGAGCTCTGAAAGGAACTTCTGTGAGCTCTCAGCTCAGATGAACTTACACTTTATTCCTTTCTTCTGTACACATGCATCTTGCCTGATTTTTTTTTTGCTTGTTTTGTCTTTAAAACAGCACAGAAAGCACTCTTGTTTGTTTTTCACTTCCTCTCTAATAGAGACACATTCTTTCCTCAAGGCTTTGCCTTCCCCACTCTCCATCCCTGAAAAGGGCAGAAACAAGGAAACGGCCAACAGCTCGAGAGGAGTCTCAAAGTGAGTAACTGGCATGGAGGTCCTACAGCGATGCCGAGGGGCGCTGGGCAGAAGTCCATGGTGCCTGCATGAACCCCCGCCTCTCCCACGGGCCCTGGAGCCTGGCGCGGCCCCAGCTGTCCTGGCGTCCCCAGCACCCGGCTCCCTCCGGTGGCCCTCTCCTCCCTCTGACCATTCTCAAGGCCTCCCTGCAAATGAGGGGTCTGCCCTCCGATGATCAAATCCCACAATCCATCTCTTTCTTGGATACAAACCATAATATGCACTCAGGATTATGGGCATGGCATAAATGCAGCGTCCTCTTCACCCACAGTTGCCAGGCTTGTGTTTTGTTCCCTGATTACACACAAACCTTTCTGAGGTCTGTAGAGTATCAGAAAGGAGAAGCTCTGGATGTTCTAGAGCCTTACATCCTGGGACACCCCAAGTTCCCATATTTGCAAATACCTACTTGTGCATATAATTTTCCCACTTCCTTTATTTGTAGAGTGTAGTTTTTAAAATTGGTGGTTGAAAAAGAAAAACAAAGCTGGGAGCATCACATTGCTTGATTTCAAGCTTTACTACAAAGCGGTGATCACCAAGACAGCATGGTACTGGCAAAAAACAGACACATAAACCAGTGGAACAGAGTAGAGAGCCCAGAGATGGACCTGCAACTCTATGGTCAAATCATCTTTGACAAAACAGGCAAAAATATCCAGTGGAAAAAAGACAGTCTCTTCAATAAATGGTGCTGAGAAAATTGGACAGCTATATGTAGAAGAGTGAAACTTGACCATTCTCTTACACCATACACGAAGATAAACTCGAAATGGATAAAAGACCTCAACGTGAGGCAGGAATCTATCAAAACCCTAGAGGAGAACATAGGCAGTAACCTCTATGACATTAGCCACAGCAACTTCTTTCAGGACATGTCTCCAAAGGCAAAGGAAACAAAAGCGAAAAGGAACTTTTGGGACTTCGTCAAGATAAAAAGCTCCTGCTCAGCAAGGGAAACAGTCAACAAAACAAACAGGCAACCCACAGAATGGGAGAAGATATTCACAAATGACACTACAAACAAAGGCCTGATATCCAAAATCTATAAAGAGCTCCTCAAACTCAACACTCACAAAACAGATCATCACATCAAAAAATGGGCAGAAGACATGAACAGACACTTCTCCAAAGAAGACATACAAATGGCTGACAGACACATGAAAAAATGTTCATCATCTTTAGCCATCAGAGAGATTCAAATCAAAACCATATTGAGATACCACCTTACACCAGTTAGAATAGTCAAAATCAACAAGACAGTAAACAACAAGTGTTGGTGAGGATGTGGAGACAGGGGAACCCTCCTCCACTGTTGGTGGGAATGCAAGTTGGTGCAGCCACTTTGGAAAACAGTGTGGAGATTCCTGAAGAAATTAAAAATAGAGCTACCCTATGACCCTGTAATTACAGTACTGGGTATTTACCCCAAAGAAGCAGATGCAGTACAAAGAAGGGCCACAGGTGCCCCAATGTTCACAGCAGCAATGGCCACAATCACCAAACTGTAGAAAGAGTCAAGATGCCCTTCAACAGATGAATGGATAAAAAAGATATGGTCCATATATACAATGGAATATTATGCCTTTATCAGAAAGGATGAATACCTAACTTTTGTATCAACATGGATGGGACTGGAGGAGATTATGCGGAGTGAAATAAGTCAAGCAGAAAAAGTCAGTTATCATATGGTTTCACTTACATGTGGAGCATAAGGAAAAACATGAAAGACATTGGGAGAAGGAAAGGAAGGGTGAATTGGGGGAAATCAGAGGGGGAGATGAAGCAAGAGAGATTGTGGACTCTGAGCCACAAACTGAGGGTTTTGGTGGGGGGTTGGGGGAGCCTGGTGGTAGGTATTGGGGAGGGTATGTATTGCATGGAGCACTGGGTGTGGTGCATGAACAATGAATCTTGGAACACTGAAAAAATTAAATTAAATTAATTAAAGAAAAAAATATAATAAAATTGGTGGTTATTAAGTCGGCTAATTCAAGAATGTGCTGGACACTCTATGCATTGTTGTTTGATTACAAGGTATTTGACTGGAAAAAAGTTAAACACATGTGTTATATAATCATAGGTGTTGATTCTGGAAAACTTAGATTGTTTTTTAAGAGTTAAGTAACTCAGGTGGAGTCACGCTGGCACTCAAGAAACATCTACTGTGTCAGTCAGGGTTCTCTGGAGAAATGGAATCAATAGGAGGCTGAGAAACCCCGAGAGCTGCATTTGGCAAGCTGGTGGCCCAGGAAACCCAGCGGTAGAAGTTTCAGAGTCCCAGTCTGAAGGCAGGAGAAGAGTCGTGTCCCAGCTCTAAGACTGTAAGGCAGAGAGAGAGCGCAAATTCTCCCTTAGTTAGCCTTTGGGGTCTACTCATGCCTTCTGCTGATTGGATATGGCCCACCTACAGTGGGGAGGATCGTCTTTACTCAACTGACCAATTTAAATGCTAATCTCATCCAGAAACGCCCTTATAGACACACCCAGGATAATGCCTGACTAAATACCTGGTACTCCATGGCCCAGTCCAATTGACACATAAGATTAACAATCACATCTATTAAGCCCTTAGCTTGCTCCAAATTAAATCCTGGAACTACAACCATAGGTTCGGCTTAATATCTGTCCTCGAGAGAAAAACACCTAAACCCTTCTGCAGCATGATGGGGCTGTGCTGGGGAGGTGGGTGTGCACACGGAGGATAAGAACTTTCTGGAAGGACAGGGCTTGGCCTGGACCGGCAGGGCACAGGGGCAGCAGAAACAGCCTGGATGAGCATCAGCCCTCACAGCTGACCTGAGAGATTGTTCTGGGCAACTGGACTATGGCCAGGCACCTGTCAGAGGACAGTGAGGACTGGTGTGCTGAGCTTTCCAAGGGACTAGAGAGTTCCTGTAGAGGTGTGGTACGGAGCGGTACACCGAAGGAGAAGGAACGCCACAAACATCTGCACTGGGACAGTATATGGACTGGTTTGCACTGAGCAATGAAGTTCACAAAGGAGAAGGGCAGGTGGGAACATTGAGGAGATGGCCAGAAGGCTGAGCAGTCTAGAAGAAGCATCCCGATAATTGTATGACCCCACAGTGTTCTCCTTCATACGGTTTTATGGTTCCCAAACCGCTCATTATTCTGAAACACCAGAGGACATGATCCCCTTTTTCAAGGAGGAGAAAACTGAGATACAAAAAGTTAATGCCTGGTGCAACGCCACGGCCTTAGGATGTCTCCAACTCATTAACAAAATCAAAGATGTCTGACTCCTGGCATGACGGTCAAATAGTTCAAGAGAGAGGAGCAGAATGGATCCAATCTACATTGTTCCCAAAGGAAAATTACCACCGCTAAATGGAAGTAACAGGAAAGCAAACCTTAACTCGATGTAAGAAAAGATTTTGACATGGTCAGAATCCTTTAGATTTGTACCAACTGTTTTCAGAATGGCTCCTAAAAGGATCCCAACATGTACTCGGCGTGGTGATGTAGATTCTCACATCAGCAAAGAAGGAGGAAGGCAAAATGAGAAGGTGAAAGCGAAAGCATCTTTGAACTAAAGCAAGCAATGATCAGGAATCTGCAAATTATGTATGAGTATGAGTATTTCTTTTTTAATTTATTTGACAGAGAGAGAGATCACAAGTAGGCAGAGAGGCAGACAGAGAGAGAGGAGGAAGCAGGCTCCCCACCGAGCAGAGAGCCCGATGTGGGGCTCGATCCCAGGACCCTGACCTGAGATCATGACCTGAGCCGAAGGCAGACGCTTTAACCCACTGAACCCCCCAGGTGCCCTGAGTATGAGTATTTTGACAGCATCACATTTCAGGGGGAACCTTGGCTGTAGGAGGAGAACATGGCAGATGAGTGGGTCTCTCTACACCCACCATCAGACAGTCGGGCTGTCTCTCAATGCTGAGTGCTGGCTGCTCATGCCCAAGCTCTGTTCTCTTACCTCATTCCCGTTCTTTTGTTCTAACTCAGAATCTTGTACTGATAATTATGTCCTACAGGTGTCCGCAGCAGAAGGTAGGGAGAGGGGCTCAGAGAAGGAGAAAGAACCTCAATCTTAACTTTCTAGAAAGAAAGCCACAGATGATATCCCAAACTGAAAATACAGAAGAAATTAACCACACTTAAGAAACTGATATTTATTCCATACTACGATAGAGATAAAATATTATACATTATATCTCAAAAGACTACAGTGAAATACCCAGCTTTCATATATTTGTGGGACTACTCCAGGCTTCTTACTGTGTTGTAATGGTGGGTTTACCTACCTTTGCAGCAATAACATACACATGATTATGAGCAGTTCCTAATGAGTTTTGACATTTTGAAGGCAAGTGTCTGCCGTATCATTTTTATTCAGCGTATTCTTCCTTCTGGGTACTTGCTCTTTCCCCCCCAAAATTTAAAATGTTAAAAAAAAAATTAAAACCTTTTGTTCTTATTTTATTAGAATTGTCCTGAACAGAGAATTCACAGATGAAATACTCTTGAACATGGGCCATCTCTAAGGTCTTGACATCATCTGTTCTCTTCTCTAACATCATTGAGCTCCTTGACAATTTCTCCTCATCTCCTGGCTTTAAATATTGTCTCTCCTCCAGCAGATCCTACTTGTGCTTCCCAGCCTGACTCGTCCTCAGCTCCCCATGCATCCGTCCACCTCATCCTCCACATCTAGACTTAGATGTCCAATGGACACGTTCAAAATTGAATTTCTGAAAGTCGTGCCCCAACCCACGAGACCCACCATCTTCCTGACTCAGTTGGGGTAACTCCACCTTCCTAGTAGCTCAGGTTGAAATACTTTAAATCAATATTGACTTTTCTTTGTCCCTTACACCTCCTGGCTCATTGATTGGAGCCCTCCTTGGCTGGACCATGGTTCTTTGGGGCCCCTGTAGCCTGGGTAGCCATCATCTCCACCTGACCACTCATGAGTGATCTCCTGGGTCTCTCTGCTTCTCTCCTAACCATCGCAGTCTACACCCGCCCCGGCAGCCAGCCTGACCCATTTCTGAACCTGGGTCAGGTCTGTCTCTCTCCTCTCCAATTCCAGCCGTGCTCCTCCCACTCAGTGCAATGCTGAGTCCTCACGGTGGCCCTGACCCCCAGGTGGTGTGTGGTGTCCTCTCTTTCTAGCCGGTCCTTCTGCTCCAGCCATGTGGTCACCAGGCATCCGTCCTCCTTCCTCAGTCTTTGCTTTGCTCTTCTCTGGACTTGCACGCAATGACTCAGTTCCCTCCCTCCCCGCAAATGTCTCCAGGATGCTCTTATCATTTCACTTGTCTTTGTGCAAATGCCACCTTCTCAGCGATGCCCTTCTCACCACCCCTGTGCGCAGGCCCTCTGTCCGTCGTGCCCTCCACCCTGTACCCTGCCCCCGATCTTCCATAAAGCCCTCAGACTATACGGTTCACGTTCATCACATCTATTGGTCGAGGGTTTCTATCTTTATTCCCTGGCGTATTCCCAGTGTCCGGCTCAGTCCCGGTCACACAGTGACTACTCCAACATACCCACCAAATGAATAGCCACTTATTTCAGAAGCACAGCGTCTCTAAGTATCTTAAATGGAGCATGTAGTTTGTTGAATATATCTGTGGGTCACATCTTTTCAATACACAAATATTCTAAGATTTAAATCGAAATCAAATGTTTGCTTGCTACCCCTTTACAACTGCACACAGCCTGAAAAAAAAAACTTCAGAGGCAAGTGGCCCACGGGCTCCACGCGGGCCCACGGCCTCGGTGTATCTATATCATAAGTGATGCCACAGACAGCAATACTGGCTATCTGGGTTTTTACTCTAACGTACTGTTAACTTGCCCTTTTGAAATGTTCTTCTATGGAAAGAATTACCACTAGGCATGCTGAGAGAGAAAAAAATTAAAAAAGATAACATGTTTTACTTAACACTCCTAAAGGCAGTTAGAAATAAAAATATACACCTCAAAGTTCTCCTCTCCTTCTACTGTTCACATCTGAAGTTAATGAGTTCCAGCGTGGTATCTGCTTGCTACCACTGTGCCCTACAGGGACCGCGGACCTCTAAGACATCTGCCGAGGACTCCAGCAATAGGGTTGGACACATCCAGGGACAGACATGGCCTTAGGCATAGCTCAGATCCCATAAATTACCTGTTGTCACGACAGAAGCCAGGGGGAGTCACCCAGTGTCCAAAACGAGGAGATGTGTGCCTCCTCCCTAGGGTTTAACACATAAAATAGGAATTACTTTCTTTTTTCAACTGTGGTGTGAAGATTAATTTGTTAAGGAGACAAAATGTCGGACTTCAAGACGGATTTTTCCCCCTATAACCTTTGACTTCAAGATGTAGGAAAAATCTTATTTAGGGATTTAGTGCTAGCAGAAACAAGAAAGAGACTGATAGACAGCAGAGGCATCAAAGATTGGCTGAGACATTTTTCTGCCAAATATTCTTCCACATCACTCCAGGGACCCCTTTTTCTAGGGGGAAACGAGATTCAGCTTTCCACAGCTGCCAGGAGTTCTGCCACTTTATGAAGAAAAATGGGATTTCAATATCTTCTGCTGGTCGTGTGGATTTCTTACAACAGCCCCAAAAAATCACTCCCAAAAGAGAAAGAGAGAAAGAAAGAAGAAAGAAAGAAAGAAAGAAAGAAAGAAAGAAAGAAAGAAAGAAAGAAAGAGAGAAAGAACGAACTTGATACAGGCTACATTTCTGGTAAGGAAAAATTAAGAATTGTCACCTTCCATGACTGTGTGCAGATTATAGTTTGTGCTGAGAGTTTCCTTCAGACCAGCTGACAGCCCAGATCTGCATTCACTCGGGATCCATCTCCTGCTAACTCTGCACGGAGCAATTCCGATTAGAAACATCTCAGAACTACAACTGTCAGGAGTCTGAGAGCATTTCACATCACACACACACACACACACACACACACACACATTTCTGTCCTTGACTCTGGCGGCACAAACCCACCACTATGCATGTGTGGGATCTGAGTCCCGGGGACCCGGGGATGGGTCGGCAGCCAGGCTGCTGATTAGAGACAGACAAGCACCGAATCTGAGGACTTCCAAGTCATCGTGACATTCCTTGTGTGATTCCAGAAGTGTTTTAATTCCTTTCGGTACTTTGGTGGACTAAACGCTATGTCCTCAGGAACGCGATCCTATCCGTCTTGGGGCCATTTCGGGGGGGCGGGGTGTCACGCCTGATTTCAGGTGATGCTCACAAGGGGGGGCCACCTGTTGGGATCCCTTAGCTTGGAACTGTTGGCTCAGTATGGGGACTCGCCCTGGCCACACTGCCGAGTGCCCCAGACTCTCATCGTTCGGTGGGCCTGCCGATAGCTTTGCCAGTGTGCACAGATCTGTCTGGGGGATACTGTGTTACTTTCCCTTGTTTAAGTGGAAATTAATTAGCTTCCTAAATGTTATTTAACTTTAAGCTTTAATAGTTGGAGCTAATTAAACCAATTAGGATGAATTGACAAGGGCAGTCACCAATAGATGTAAAGCACTGCACCCCGAGGTAGTATAACGTTTTCTACCAAAAGATTCAAACATCTTTTGCTGAAGTCAGGTTTTCTAGATGCCTGGAAGGATGTACGCTCACATTTGAAATGGAACAGCCTATAACTACGATGGTCATACCACCAAATTCTGAGGAATACGGCAAGTGTACATTTTCTCTTACGAAATAAAGCCAGTTTATCTGGCATCCAGATCGCCCTCCCAGGAGGAGCCAGTGCTCCTTGGAGAATCGGCGGACTCCAGATCTGAGCTAAGACCCAGACAAAGGGAGCCCCTGACACCGTGTGAGAAAGGATGCCGTGTCCAAAGGACATCAGAGCCAGCTTGAGGGAGCTCCCCGGCCAAAAGTGGACAATCGTGGCACCCGGCGATGCCAGCCTTCGGCCTCGCCAACCCTATTAGTACCCGCTCGGCTCCTTCTCCGAGAAATCGCACCCATCCGGTTGTGTCCCGCTGGGCTGCCCAGGGCCTGCTTCCCCAAACTGCGATGGCTCTCTGTGGCCTTTCTTTCCATGGAACTCCAGTGGGTTGAGGGCAGGAGCTGGTTCTCATTTGTCATGATTCCTCAGTTCCTAGGAGAGCATGCTGCTTGTGCTCATTGCTGGGTGAATATGGAAGCATCAGTCTGCTCTTTGAACTTGCTTCTTCATGACCCGGATGCAGAACATTCAGGAGGCCATCGATGCTCGAGACGGGGACTCTCAGCGCTCTCCTATGAAGGATTACTTTTCATGCATTCGGTGATTACAGCAGCTTGCCTGATAGGCACCACCTGCAAATACGCTGTTAACTTTTATGTGTCATTTACTGTCAAATACGACAGGGAAAAAAAGGATTTACTAGTTAATGTGCAGAAAAAGTATCTTTCTGGCTGCACAGGGTTTCTGGGTGGTGGGCCCGGGTGGTCCCGCACGCAGACACACGGATGTACACGCGTGCTCTATCCATGGTCACGCCTTTGGTGATGGTGTCGCTGCTGGCAAGTGTCCGTCAGGATAAAGGGGTCCACACAGCATCTGCCCAACACCGCTGTCAATGAGCTATCGGACGGGGAGACGAACCATGGGAGACTGTGGACTCTGAGAAACAAACTGAGGGTTCTGGAGGGGAGGGGGGCGAGGATGGGCGAGCCTGGTGGTGGGTATCGAGGGGGCACGGATTGCACGGAGCACTGGGTGTGGTGTATGAACAATGAATCTTGGAACATTGAAAAAGTAAAATAAAATCAAGGTGTTAAAAAGAAAGGCAAAAAAAAAAAAAAAAAAGCCGAGCTAAAAATAAGAAGCAAGCATGGGTGTTTTCTCTCAAAGGAGAAACTGACAGAGAGACAAGTTCGAGTCGCCTTTCAGTACAAAACCCTCGCCCTGGCGAGGTCTCGGACTCGACCAAGGGGCCGGGAAGGTGCCAGGCCTGGGCTTGGTGGAGACTGTGGTCTGGTTTAAGCCTCAACCAAACATTTAACGGTTTAAAACATCACTACACAGGCAATTTCACTTTTGCTCCCCCCAAGCCTCAGCCATCTGAAGTCTGTTATGCAGGCCCAGCCACAATTATTAAGTCCATCCTCGAAAATACATTTTTTTCAAGGCAAAATGCATTTAAGCTTTTCTCAAGGGGATTTATGTTCAAACCTTGTATCACTTTGGGCTCTCTCCTGGAACTTCCCTAAGCTCTCCACGTTGTGCTCATTTTTTCCTCATTCCATTATATCTGTCAGACTCAACTCCTTCGTAAGTAGTTGTGACAGTCAAAAAAGGAAAGAAAAACCCTTCAAGATTCAGGGCATCAAAGCCTGCGTCTCTCAGGTTATATCTTCAAGAGCCTGGCGGCGGGGCAATCTTTGTGTTAAACAACCAAAAATGTGACATGTAAGTAGGGACAGACGCCTAACTTTATGATATGATAAACGCTTGGCAATCCTCTTCGAAATCTGCAGGGCGCGCAAGTAGCGTTGGAGGTCAGTTTTCCAAACGATCCCTAATTCTTTCATGACAATCTATCACTGACCGGTGACCCCAACAAAAGCAGTTAGCTGCCCTCGTATCACACAAGCCCCAGAGGCGAACAGAATGATTTCATGCATAATCTAAACAGCCATTTAGAAAATAAAATCAAATCACGTAAAATCATGGTGGGGAGACAGCCACAATTGAGGCCAACAACTTCCACCCATGGAAATGTTTTTCTAATCCAGGGTAACTCATGAGCAGCAAAGCCGCGAATGGATGTGGGAACCATAACAACCAGCAGAGAGAATTCACGTGTGGGGGGCGCGTGGTTTTTTGCCCCAGATCCCTGTGTTTATAACGAGATGCTTGTATGAGAAAATGACAGGAGGTGCAACCGAAATTAGGAGGCACAAGTGAAGCCTGAAGGTAATGTTTGCCTCGAGCACATTCTCGCAGGGACCCCCCCGGCCCCCCGTTCCCGGCGCTGCGGCCAGCATGGAAAGTGGTCACGAGAAAGTAGCAAATAAAAAAGGCGTGCTCGCCTTCACCCTTGAGCTATTTAATGAGTCAGTGACCACTTGATAAAAGTATGTGCCGAATAAGTCGATGGGAGAAAACAACACAACAATAAAAGGGCAAGAGAGTCTGGATTGAAAAGCACATTTGGGACCGCGCCTCAGACACAGGGCAGCACGTACGGCCCCCCGGCTTTTGTTTCGGGGTGCGGACTCCGCATATCCTGGGGAGACATCTCGTCAGAGTAATGAGCTCTGGAGAAACGGGGACACGAAGCACAGCGACTCTGATATTAGAGTCTAGTCTATGTAACCACAGCTTTTAAAAAGTAGGGTGGTTTCAAGTAATTTTACTCACCGAGACCTTGCCACCTGGGTGATTTCCCACAAGGGGATGGTATTTACCTTCTGCTCCTCTCCCTCTCGGAGGTACATGTCCCATCATTTCTAGTTCCACCAAAGTAAGATCTATCATTCCTTGTAGTATTCGACCAGGAAATTATCGCCCGTTTCTAGAACCAAAAGCTAGCTGGGGGATGGGCAGAAAGGGAGGAGGTTATGCAAGGGGGCATCTTACGGGATGGCTGTGGCTCTCTCTGCTGGGGCCCCTGCCCCTCCTCTCGTGGGCTCACGCTACACGGCCCCTCCTTCGCCAGGATGCGGAAACTCTCGATTTCTTTCAGCAATGATGCTTCTGATAAGAAGATGCTTTTGTCAGATAATTTCTAGAACACCTTCATGTTATTCCTGAGAAGCAACGTGTGATACAGCTGACACGGCCCCAAATAGGATCATGGTAAACATGGCCATTTGCTCTCAACAAAAAAGGTTAAAAAAAAAATGAAAATGTAGGTTTCTGCCACATTTCCCGCGTACAAGATTGTTAGCTGTTTGGAAAGTGACCTCCCTTCGAACAAGCTACTACAGGAGACCCAAGAATGACGATTACAAGGAAGCTCTCTGAGGCTTATGTGGCTTCAGAAATCCACGCTAAACTGCTAGATAAAAGGATTTGCTTCGCTTTGTTTTGACACTGCTATTTCCCGGTAGCAGGTGTATAAACCTTGGGGTTTTTACTGGTTCCTGCCAATCCAAAATGATGGCAAGAAAGAAGCATGAGGTCTAGATGTTCTTGGAGAAATTCTCCTTTTGTGGAAAGCATTATGTGCAGCGGGAACGTGGAGGGAGCTCCCACGGAGAGCAGCACACTCAGGGAGTGGCCCGGGCACATTTGGGGAGCGAGCAGCTGGTTCCACGGATGCCGAGCGCCCAGGAAGCCAGCTGAGGTGTGCCCAGAGGTGGTGTAAGGTGACCCGTGCCCTCATCAGAGACTCTGTGCTGACGGTGCTCTACTGTCCAGAGCTCCTGCCACCCTGCATGGCCCTTTAGAAGGCCAGGGGTCCATTCACCCCCCTCGACGGTGGGCACAGACAGGAGTGACAGTCGGTGGCTGTCACACAATCCCCCCATCAAGCACCAACAAGGAAGTGAATGAATCGATGCATGAAGAATGAGCGCGTGAATGAAAAGCAACATACAGAGAAAGCGAGTGCCTAGCGATGAGTTTCCATCGATCACGGCCAACAGGTAAGTTGGAGCAGCTATTGAGATATAGGATTTGCATGCCTGTTTCTTGCTGGACCTGCCCTGCCCCCCTGAGCAGGGACCGTGCCCTCGCGGTGGCGCTGCCTCTGTTACCGACCCTGACCCTCGGTGGCCGGGTCCCACACACGCCCCGCCCCCTCCCAGCCCGCACCTGCCGCTCCAGCCCGAGAGCCCGGCGAGAAGGAAGCCACCTGCCTTCCCAGCTCCTGGTCGAGCCGTTCTGACACAGGACCACGGGGTCGTTGTAAGGCCGGATGTGCATAGCCCTGAAGGCTCGCAGGATCCCGTAACAGACCTCAGCGGAGTCCTCCCTGGGACCTTCCCTTCGGACCTGTGCGCATCAGGGTAGGGCTGGTGATCGTCCTGACCGGGGGGGTTGATTCTGCAAAGAGCTTCGACCAATTCCATCCACTTCTGACATTAAAGGCCCCTCATTGCCTGTATTTTCCGCCAGTGATTGCTCCTAATGTAACGCACAAGTTCAAGTGTCCCGACCATAGGCAGAGTCTCTGCACATGTGGTGCCATCCGGGGCAGAAGTCGTCTCTGTCCGGGGTTAGGGGAAACACCGGGGCGGAAGCTGGGAGTGCGGGGCCCAGCCCCAGAATGATGCTGTGGGCTGGAGAACAACCAAGAACAGGGGATCTCTGCTCCACATCCTGGGAGGTGGTGGTGCAGGGACAGGGGCCGGGACAGGTGCTGCCCACCGGGTGGGACTGAGGCCAGGCTCCGGGATGCCCGTGACCTCCAGGCCGTGATGATGGAGAAGTTCCCACGCGGAATGAACAGCTGAGCGGAGACCAGGCACAGGGCGCTTGTGGGGGAGGCTTGTGGCCTCCTTAGGGCTGGAACCCGGGGTGCCCCCTGAGCCCAGCAAATGCACGGCACTGAGCAGGAACAGAGGCCCACCAGAGCTGGCTACGCCGGGACCTTCCCGACCCCGGAGGGCACGCGCTGGGCCGGGGGTGCTGCCCCAAGCACGCCTCACCGCAGTGGAGACCACACCAAGGATCGGACCTGCTCTCCCGGCGGCCGTGCATGTGCACAAAGTAGTGTGTGCACCGGGAGCCCAGGCTCGGGCCGAGGAGGCCGGACGCCAGCCCGTCCCCACTGGCTAAGCAGGGCTCTTGCTCCTGATTCCTGGAGAGGTGCTGGGCCACCGTCCACAGCCCGAGCCCACCATGAGATTAGGGTCACAAGCTCTCTGCGGCACTGGGATTCGGGAGGGCAGGGGGAGCCCCGGAAGTGAGGGGAGAAACACCCTGAGGGCTAACAAACATACACCTGAGGAGAGGCGGTTGAGAATGTAACCGTCAGGGCTGAACCCCAGACGTCCTGGGCTCTGTCCCAGCTCACCTCCTCTCTCTGCCTGGGGGTGCGGCCCACCATCTTCTGCTGCCTGGGGTCCGGGGATGGGATGAGCTCCACGCCTGCCTCACGGGCTGCTGAGAGTCTCAGCGAGTTCACGGGCATCACAGACGCTGAGGTGTGAGTCCGACGCACGTACCTGTCCTAGAAGTGGGGGGCTGGCCCCGAGTCGTGGAGGCTGGAGGCGGGCGCCACGGCCCCGGTCACGGCTGCGAGTAAGGCTCAGAGCTCCCCGCTCTGGCCCGCGCCCTCGGGGCGGTGCAGGCACAGAGAGAGCCTCCGTCCCTTTTGCAAGCAGTCGACATTGTGCTGTGTCTTCAGACGCGGTCCCGACCGTGCAGGGGAAACACCCCGGCAGCGTTCCGTGGGCAAGAATGGGGGACGGGGGAACACGCTTTCTGGGAAGTCGGCCGTAAGGGAAGAAAGATGGGAAACAAGGCCTTGACCAGACGAGGATTGATGGTCACAGGGTTTGCAAGGGACAGGGGCCTCTCTGAGTCCATGGGGGGAGGGTGGAGACCGAGGGCAGGGGCCCCTGAGTGTGGAGGCACGGGAGGGCAAGGCGCGTCCCCAGAGACCGGTCACCCCCGAACAGGAAGGGGATGGGGTGGGGGGAAGGCGGTCAGGTGATCAGCGTGAGCACCTGCTCGCAGCCCAGGCCCGTGAGGATTTGTGTGAGGACCAGCCCCGCAGGCCCAGCGCCTTCCCAGGGCCCTGGAAGGGGAGGCACAGGCTGGGTTCCTTCCCTAAAGAGCCCCCGTCTGCGTGAGTCCTGACCCCACCAAACCTGAGCCCGGCCCCCAGGGCCTTCATGTCTGTCCGAAGTTCAAGACGGAGGCATCTGTAGGCGGTTTCGCCTGAGGCGTCTCTCCCGGGCTCGCAAGGCCGCCTCCTCCCTGTGTCCACGTGTCCCTCTGTGTGTGGGTCGTCCTATCCCCACCTCCGATAAGGACACCTGTCATACTGTGTTAGTCCCCGCCCACCTCATTTTTCCTTCACTGCCACTTTCAAGACCCTCCTCCAAGTGGAGTCGCGCTGGGACGTGGGGGTCAGGACTCCAAACACGGGCGGACACGGCTCAGCCGAGAACACCGGCTTCTGTTTTCTGAGCTCTCGGTGATTTTCTCTCCCACAGCAATAAATTATCCACAATCAGAAGCTGCGGTGGCCGGGGGCGGGGGTAAGAAACAGAAATTCCCCTGTGTCGCCTTCGACTGAGCTGCGAGCAAAGATCTACTCAGAAAAATAAAGCCTTTCCCCCAAGTAATTGTCCACTGGTTCCTTTAGAAACTACTGTAATTCGGGTACAAATTTATTTCTTTTACAGTACATCTAGTTACAAATATATGGTTATTCTGAAACAGAACTTTAAAAATTAATAACATATTTAAGTAGAAGACTTTACAGGTTTTAAAACATAAATCTAAAGTGTTTCTGTGACACACGGTAATAACTCTCTGTAGTGAGAATAGAAGCACTAAGTGTAAACTCTCCTTAATGTCATTCGTCAAGACGTGTTAGTGCAACATTTATAACATATTTCAGAAGCAGTGTTAATATTTCATCAAATCCGAAGCAAATAGCCTTTCAATCCATATATTAAAATCCTAATAGTTGCTATTACACTAGAGGCTAAAGGCAACAATAAACCATATGGAAATAAGACCATTCATCTCCACCCAAAGCGTTCATATTTGCAGAAATTACGTTGAGCTGCTGGCTCCCTGACAGCCCTCGTTCCCGTTACTACTTATGTTTATTGCACATCTTTATGGAAAAGTTAAAAATATTATAAGAGTAAAATCTTAATAGAATATAACCTGGAAAGGCTCTAAGAAGGAGACGAGGGCTATCAGAAGCACATTGTTCCCGGGGCAAAGCCACAGGCGTGCGGGTCGAAGGGGTCCGTGTGGCTTCCGTGGGAAGGCGGCCACGTAAAGGCAATAAATTACAGACGGGGGGACGCAAGGGGCTTTGCTGTCAAGTTAAACTCCTCAATATGAAAACCTTATGGTAATGTGCGATCAATAAAGCTTACTCAGGGGTGAGCAGAGGGAGGCGTTAAGTAGTTATAAAAACAATTCCTAAATTGCCTTTTTACATTTGAAAAGTAAAAGTTACAGATGGTATGTTTTGCATTTATTGAAATGCCGTAATACCGTGTGTTAAGTTTTTTTTTTTTTTTTAATCTCCTAAGGCATTACAGGGAAAGGTTTGTCTTTTTTTTTAAAAGAAATTTTAGCTTTATATAACGTACGTCTCGATTCAATTTTAAAAATGTAGCGTATTTGTTTTTCATACTCATTATAGATGTATAAATATAGATGTAAGTTCTGTGCCTATTTACCGCTTATTCTATTCATCAACCAAAAAGATGAGCTAGTGTTCACTTTCACGGTGGAGACGAATGATGTTTAAGGCAAGTTAAAGCAAAAGCCCATACAATTTTTTCCATCTTCCAGATTTTGAGTAGTTTGTGTTAACCATGTAGTTTAATGATCGCATCTTTTTTAATGTAGTTCTTTTTAATCATTGTAGTTCATGTGATGCGGAAACAGCACTCGGTTCCTGTGTGTGCGACGGACGTGAGGAAAGGAGCGAGGGCTGCAGGGAAGTGCAGAGAAAGGGCGGGAAGGATTTCCCCGGGATCACATGGGCACCCTCCGTCCCGGCACCCGGGGTCTGTTCAGGACACTTTTAGAATCTGCAATTGAGAAACATGTCCAGAGTCTCCAGTATATTAAAAAAAAAGAAAAAGAAAGCAAGCATTTATGGAGTTCCTACCCCGAGCCAGTTAGTGTAAAAAGCAGCGTAATCTCCCTTTATTTACCCAGCACTGGGGAATGGCCCCTTGTTTTCCGCATTTCCCTTTGTTTTCGAGGTGGTGAAGTGCTGCTGTTGTATTTTTACAGATGAAAAGGCTGGGGTTCGATCAGATTAAGGGCTGTGAGTCCGCTCGGGGTTTGCAAACTCCATTAGAGAAAGATAATATTTTGATTTGCAGAAATGGCGGGGGTCATTTAGAGCCACGTCGGTTGACTGATGTGGTAACCAAACTGGAGAATTTTGTAAGCTTGATTCTCCGAAAGGTTGCTTGTGAATACGACACTGTGTGTTCACGGGGCGGTCTTGAGGCCGTTTCCGCCGGCAGCGCCCACACGTCGGAGATGCCGTCTCTCGCGTGGATGGCACCTGCTCTGTGCCTTCCAGACGCTCAAGCCACCCCGCTCTGGGACCTGGGTCCCATGCCAGCACTGGGGACCCACGGAACAGGTTCATGTGCGGTCCCTGCCCCTCCGGGGCCCCGGCTATCTCCCGTCTCCCTCCTTGGACTTGATTGCAATTTTTCCTTTTCCTCTCTTCTTGTTTTTACATTCTAAGTGACACTACTTTGGTTTCCTCCCGGGACTTTAGGGGTCCTCTGGGCCCCACACTCTGTGCTATCTTTTGGGGAAGGATGAGTTGTTATGCCCTCAAAATTCACCCAAAGTACAAACTTCCAGTTGTGACGTAAATAAGCTCCAGGGAACTTCACTCTGCTGGACGCAGCGGAGGCGGGGCGAGCAGAGTGGGTCCCAGGAGTCTTCATCACAGGGAGAAATGAGCTGTCCTTTTCCTTTTCTCTGTGTTATATCTATGTGAGATGGTAGACATTAACTAAGCCTGTCGTGATCACCACTTTACAAGATATAAAGCAAACCATCCTGGTGTGTACCTTAAAGACTTAAGGCATACATAGTGCAGCATAGCAATTTCTCCATAAAACAGGAGAGAAGTATCCCCAGAGGGGTATGTTGAAAGACAGAACTACTTTAAACGTGCAAGTTCTGATATTTTTTTAAATGACTCAAAATGTGTATGAACAGTAAGTATCACGTAAGCACACGTGTGGCTTTTTAATTCAAAAATTCTTTTTTTTTTTTTTTAGTTCCCACCAGCAATTATTTTTTGAAATTTTATTTTATGTGTTCAGAGTTCCTAGATTCATTTTGAGAATTCTAATTCAGGCTCTGACATGGGACTTGGCTATGGGACAGCTCGTTTGGAGCTGAGGATGAAAGGGTGGTGCAGAGACGTCTCTGGAAATGTATTTCCCTCTCCTATTCCTACTGACTTGAGAACGACAATCATGAGCTGGGAGAGAAGAGAGGGGGTGTGTGTTCTCTCCCTCCGGTTCTCGTCGGGAGAAACAGGACCCGCCTCCTGAGCTGTCTGGCAGCGATGGGACCACCAGTCTGTGGCGTAGCCCAAGCAAGTCCCCCAAGCTCACACTCAGGCCACAGCTCCCCTGTGAGTTCGGGTGCAAGACACCCCGTTTGGGAGTGGGTTGGTAGAGTTTTGAATTGACTCTGTTGGCTCTGTCCCCCATCCCAGGGTTTGGATGGGGGAATCCTCTCCTCATATTTTCATGTGAGAGACCCTTTCCCGATTTCTCTTACCCCAAATCCCTTTTCTGGAAAGACGGTTTCAATTAGTTCCCTGAGGAAAAAGATATTACTTGTCACTCTGTCTCAACCCCCCGCCTGTCCCTGACCGTGTCTCTTGTAAGGTTGGTGCACTTACGGAGTTGAATTTGTTCTCTGGAATATTCTATGATTCAATGAAACCTTTCCACGTTACACTGGTTACAAACACAATCTTTACTTGTAAACAATATTGCCGCCATGATCCTAACTCTCAACACACTGGGGATTGATCTCTGAAAGATGAAGGTTCCCAACAACCTTTCTTGACCATAAACACACAACCAATGTATGATGAATAGACAATGGGATAGTCAATAGTCAAATACTCAGTCTGCAAGACCCAAGTGGATTTAGCGCACTCACGTTCAAGAACATGGCAGTGGGTTGGGGGTGGGGGGCAAGTCCCGTGAGGCAGCTCAGCATCACCAGAGCACACCCCGAGGGGCAGCTCTCACTTACCTCCTCACCACTCCACTCAGTAAAGCCCCACAGACTGAGAAGACTCCATCTCTAAGGAAAATCCCTTCAAGTACAAACCTACGGGTAAGTACTTCATCAGCTTTGTCTCTTTTCTGTTTTGTGCTATTCTCGACCACAGAGTGGATGGCCTCATCAATGTTCTAGATTCTTCTAATTCTTCAGGTAAGAACAAGTTCAGCCTGACGAACCACACCCACCTGCAAGGTGCTGGACTCGAAGGGAATTCATCGTATTCCAACCCGCCCTGCACCTGGTCCGCATCACACGCTATCCCAGGGAGTCCGGAAGGAATCCTGGTTCATCTCGAACCCCACAAAAATGGTGGACTTGGTAACTCCCAAGCCCACCGTCTTCCTCAGAATCCCTGAAGTCAGCCAGGTTACAGGGCCCAAAGGGGGTGTTCACCCACACTTCTCTCCAGGCCTGCTCTGCTGTGAAAAGCAAACTTAGGGACACACATCAGTTCTCAAACTTGGTGTCTGACTTCAAGGTCTACGGAGAAGGAAGGAACGGATGTGAGGAACGATTAGAGGATGAAGCAGGTCTTCGTTCCTCGTCCGTGTAGAGGTGCGCAGCCGAGGCAGGGGCGGATGCCCACGTGTGGAAGGTTTGCTAAGGCCTGCAGTTCATACCCCAGCACCACCACAAGGAAGTCCCATGGTCCCTCCAAAGCCCAGAGGACGACCTGTTTCCCTCTCTTGACTCTTGCCCTGAGATGAGCTGAAATAGGTCTCAGTGAGTGGAAGATCCATTCGTAGGTGTGGTCTTCATTCCATCAAATACTCCCATAATAGCCTCTGTGTTCCGGGTGCTCCGGAGGTGCTTGCCGATCCCAAGGGCCTGAACCCCCACAGTAAGCCTTGGGCTGGGGGTCGGGGGTTGGTATCTCCATTTTACCGGGGAACCTGAGGCACAGGGACGTCATACAGCCTGGGAAAGAGTCAGAATTGAAATCCAGAAAAATCCAGTTTGTCTTCAGCATCTGTGCTCTTCACCTTGACCCTGAAAGCCCCTCAAGCAAATGCCCACAGGGTGGGCAATGGACCTGTGAGGGACTCGTGAACTGACACCACCAGAATGTCACAGCTGTTGGTTGGGGCCATCCTGGACGTGCGGGCCGTACGTTGACTCTGTGAATGTCTCTCTGAGGACAGCCAGGGCAGCCTCGGTCGGCGGGCCCCCCGTCAGTGCCACAGTGTGTCCTCTGTGGGTGACAACCACAATACGTGCTCCTCTCTATGGAGCACGCTTTACGTTTAGCATTTTTTTAATGAATGAAAACATAGATTCATGTGGGAAATGTATACTTCTTGCATTGGAAGACTATTTCGTTTTTTGCCACTTACGGTCTAGAGTGTATCCAAATAATACTTTTACCCAATGATAAGAAGAGATTCGACCTGAATAATCGTCTGACCAGCATGCAGAATAGCCATAATGAATGGTAAAAGTAACTTAAAAATGTAGGATCAGGTGATTTAGAAATGTACTTGGAAATCATCAAATACCTACTGCTGTGAATAAAGAACATGATATAATTTTTGGTTCTTAAAACTTGAAAGCAAGCGCTAATGCTCACGGTAGGTCAACGCCCAGCACATGAGGAAGGGTCTCTACTCCCCTGTTTAGGGGCTCCTGTGCCAGAATCGTTGGATCGTGATTCTCTCTGGTGACCCGTGCTGGGCACTGATCGACCTGACCTCCACTTTCTGACCCGTGACTCCAGCGGACGGCATTTCCATTCCTGTGGGAAGACATGAATGGAAACCACGAACACCGCGGCACCGCGCTGTCAGGGAACGTGGCCCGAGTCTGCACGGGGGCTCCGCGATGAGGCTGCGGTCCCACACCCACCTCCTCGACCACCCCAGGAAAGGACTCGGTGACTCAAGCTCGGTTCCCAGGAGACAGGTTTTCCACCTCAAAGCACTGCTTGGTGCACTTGTCCTCAGTCCCTGTGGAGAAGGGAGCTTTGGGCTGCTGGCAATCTCCAGGGCCGTGCTCTCTGCAGGGTAGCATTGAAATGTGTCAGGAGCGCCCCACACTGAGACATTCTAAGGACGGACAAAAGAAGTCCATTTTAATGGCACCTTTCATTAAAAGTTTCTTTAAGGGAAAAGAGATATTTCAATGGTTGAAAGATTACAGCCCGCCTCTCCGCCCCCTCAGACATGCATGGGGTTTGCTAATTACCTTGCAAGGTCCCATTGTATCAGCAATAAAGTTCACTCAGGGCTGCCTTTCGGATTTTAGAAACCTCCCTAAACTGATGAGAAGGACAGGAGGGGGCCAGAAATGAAAGCATCCCAAGCATCCCACCTTTTTCTGATTATACGAGGTGAGTTGCGCCTGACCCACTGCCTTGGCATGGATTCACTCCATTTCCGTGGATTTTTCACTCCTCCCCCAGGCTCTGAAAGCAAAGCAGAGGCTTACTGCATGCCATAAATATGTAATATGAGCGCCATGCTGGCTGGCTGAGAATATTCCAGGCTTAATGACAGTTCTCAAGACGTGAGTTTTGCAGATCTGAGATGTCACGGGTGCCTCAGCCCCGCGCAGAGCGGCGGTCTTGCTTCTGCAGAACGTATTTGAATATTGCAGCATTCTCAGCTATTCGCATGCGTCCGAGGCTGACCCCAGCCTGAAACCCTGGAGTAAGTGCTCCTCACAAACCTTGCTTGGCAACCACGAAGGAAACAAAGTCTCCAGCGGACAGCCGCCCACTCCGCGTGCAAAGAGACACTGTCGAAACAAAGCTTGTCCTACTTTTTCCAAGTGAGGCTCCGAACAGGAAAGTGTGTGAGGTAAACACAAAGCCCTGAAGAAAGAGGCACAAAGCGGGGCTGGAGGGACAGGCTTGGATGGGAGAGGCGCGCGCTGGGCGCTCGCGGGGGCTGCCGACGGGCACGGCGGACGGCACCGCCGCCAAGGGCTACGTCCAGGGGGTCCGCGGGAGAGCTGGGTCTTGTCTGCGGAAGTCCCCGGGGCCACAGCGTTTGACGAAATGATGTGCGTGGGCAGTCTTCCATCACTTCCGGTGGCGTGTGTGCTTCTCTGTTTCATAGGGAGAAGCGTGACCACGGCTGTGACCCACACGTCCCGTCCCCTCATCACAGGGTTTCCAGGCTAATGTAATTTAATGTTTTTGCTCAGAGGTGCTACCAAAAAAAACAAAAACCCTAAGAAATAAATTCCTTATTATCGGGATTCTTTTACGTGTATCTATCAGACCTCAGTTTGGAATTTTCAAGAATTTAATGGATTCTGGGCTTTGTGTCTATGCTAATTGCAGTTGCATTTCTGAGATTGAATCTGCATTGCTTCTCGCATTCCATAGCACACACTAATAGAATATTATTTATGTACGTATATATATACGCTCCTGCTCCTGCAGATCCTTATCTTGTATAAATTTTGTTTATTTTTTACTTGTATAATTGCTTTGTAAAATGAGTTTGAAAGTCTGTGCTAGCTCCAAAGAGCCTTTGGAAATTCGGGACGAAAGCGGACGTAGGGCACAGGGTCTGGGCCCTGGCAGGCCAGCGCTCGGCAGGAGCAGGACGTGGGCTGGCCCGTGGAGCATCTCTGCGGTAGTGGGGTGGGGGGGAGAGCACTCGCTTAGGGAACCCACGCTGCTCTACGTGTCCCTTTAAAAAGTGGGGCTCAACTCCTATTTTCAATTATGCTGTTTTCAATTATGGTTTTCGATTATGCTGTAACACTTTCCAGTGAAGCATACTGTTTGCATTCTTGATTTTAAACTTATAAGGGGGCTCCTGGGTGGCTCAGGGGGTTAAAGCCTCTGCCTTCGGCTCAGGTCATGATCTCAGGGTCCTGGGATCGAGCCCCGCATCGGGCTCTCTGCTCAGCAGGGAGCCTGCTTCCCCCTCTCTCTCTGCCTGCCTCTCTGCCTACTTGTGATCTCTCTCTCTCTGTCAAATAAATAAATAAAATTTTAAAAAATTAAACTTATAAGGACCCAATCAGACAAAAACAAAGCTGACTTGATCTGGAAGGCTCAGCAGCCGAACATAGCTTTCCCTCTCGCTGTTATTGAGGGTGAATCCCTCAGCCCCAGCAGGTCTTAATTTAGTGAGACGAGATTCACCCCTAATTTGCCAAACTTGACTTCTCCCCCTCCTGAACCCTTCAGAGAGAGTTATATGCATACCATAGAAATTGGCAAGCCTCTCCTAACAGGTGCGTGAGAGTGTCTGGGATAAATGTATTTTCATTCCAATTGTAACATTCCAACGGACAAAACAATATATTGTAAATAAGCAATCAACGGAAAAGCCAGAAACGATCAGAGTTTCAAAAATTTTTATAAATAGAACTTCAGTCAAGTGTTTCCCTATCACAAAAGAAAGATCAGCTACATTGCAAATAATGAATTCGGAAGCTGTCTCCTGTTGGGATTTTACCCATGTGATCACCTGGAAAGCTGGGAAGCGCTCGCCCTTCATCTGAGTGTGGAGAGCTTCCCATCACATCTTCTAAATGTGCCTCGAAGAAATTGTTTTCTTCTCTTCATTGAAGAGCATCAGAGTGTTTGTGGATTTTCCTTGCTCCTTAAACCCTGCATTTACTTTACAAAAGGATAAAGGGGAGAAAAATAAAATGTAAATTTATGATTAAGAAAAGAGTACAACAAGGCTGCCCACTTAGTGATGGTCAGGAGGGACTCTTCACCACAGTGAATTCACTTGCGAATATACACATGATAAAATCCAGGCCCTGGAGCAGCACAAAAGAAGAGGAAAACAAATACTCACCCTGTGATTCCAGAGGGAAACAGAAGACCCCAGGAAAGGAAGGAAAAGCAAAGAGGAATAGAGAAGGAGGGAGAGGGAGATCACGATGAATAAGAAAACAGCTTCATCTGGGACCTCTGAGTCATCGGGGTTCTACAACCCTGGGCTCGTCTTCTCCCCTGTCTTTAAACCAAGGGCCTGACATAGAGGGTCCTTCCTGCAGCATGCATCACCAGGGCAGTGGATGCCCCAGGGAACAGACGCACAGGCCAAGGTAACTGGACGGGAGAGAACTTCCAGGAGGAGCGCTGGGCGCACTGAGCACCACGCAGGACTTGAAGAGCAGCAGTTGGCACAGACTGAGGATTGAAAACACGCCTCATCAGTAGCCTTTAAAAGGTGATCCCAACAAGCTCCTGCCCCTGTGTGTGTCCAAAGACACTCTGTGTCTGCCCGATGCGCACCAGCTCCTTCACCCCTGCCCTGACTACCACAGCTCGTTGTTACTCCAACACTCAGTTTAAAGATTAGGAAACAGGCGCACAGGGATGAAGTAACTTGGAGATGAAGAGAGGCAGAACCAGATATGAACTCGAGCAGCCCACCTCCAGACTAGAAATTATCAATGTTGACATGATGCAAAACAGAACAAGTGAAAGAGAGAGCACGCTAGGTGGGAGAGTGTGCAGAATTCACACGGCGAGAGCAGAACATCAGCCTGAGAAACTCCACAGAAGCAGATCAGGGAAGACACGCGGAAACAGGAGGGCACAGTCACGAGGTGCGGGGGACAGGGTTAAACATGTCCAACATCCTCATAAGAGAAATCCAAAAAGAGAGAGGAAAGAATCGTGGAAAAGTTGTTCAAAATAGAGACAACAGATCCCATGTTGCAAGGATTCAGAGGAGACCGAATGGGTAGGTGAGGATAACTCACTCCAGGACATACTGCAGGGAAATAGGAGAATATCAAAGAAAGAAGAAATTCTAATAGCATCAAGAGAAAAAAAGAGCAGATCATCTGCCAAGGAAAACAAGCCAACTGTCACCAGAATCCTTAACGACAACAACACAGGACACACGAAGATAGTGCCTCATATTTTTAAAGGAGTGAAGAGGCTAAAAAACCCTTTGAACTTGTCATCATATGTTCCATCAAACCCTTACTTAAATGAGAAAGCAAATTTAAAATATCATCCAGCATGCAAAAGCTTAGCGGATTCGGTACAGAAAGATCTCCCTTGAAACTTTTCTTGGAGGAAGACCAGATTAGGAAACAAACAAAACAAAACACAAACAAAAACCTCTCTCTTCCAAGAGAGATCTGCAGGAGATATGCAGTGTAAGAGTCACCAAACAGCTTTGCACAGTCTTTATATAAAAAGTAAGAACAAACGCAAAGGGGGACATGAGCCACACTCACCCAGAGCTAGAGTGACAAAATTCTTCATAAAGCAGAGAGGAGAAAGGCAAAGGAAAAAGCTGTCAAAGGATGTTGGAACACCTCGAGTTTCTTGGGATGCTTGACGGAAGACAGGTGCACTTATATTTGCTAAGACATCAGTCTTCCTTCAGTTGATCTATAGATCTGATGCAAACACTATCAAAATCCCGGAAGGCTCTCTTTAAAGAAAGAGCTAAGCTAATTCTAAAATGTAAAGGGAAATGTAAAGAATGCAGTGATGAGAACAATCTTGAAAAAAAAAATGTGGAGAATGAACACCGTGTGCTTTCAAGACCTGTGATAAAGCCACAAGACAGCTTAATATTGGCATAAGGACAGGCAAACCGATCTCTGGACACGGTCACCCCGCACTCATATTGCTGGGACAGTAGGTAGCTATCTAGAAAAACATGAGGGAACCTGTATCCCTTCTTATTCCGTAGGCAAACACGAATCATAGACCTAAATGTGAAATTAAAGCCCATAACCTTTCTGGGAAAACCCATAACAGAGTATTTTCATAGTACTGAGGTAGCCATAGATTTCCAGGATAGGACAGGAACACCAAAGACAAAAAGAATTACTTCCACTTCATCAACCTTAAAAACTTCTGCTGACCCAAAGGGATGATTAAAACAGTAAATCAATATATCACAAATTGGGGGGAAAATATTGGTAGTACATGCATCTGAGGTTACATAAAAATCTTGCAAGTTCAACAACAAAAAGCCCAATTTTTTAAATAGAGCAAACGATTTAAACGGGCATATTACAGGGGTGCCTGGGGGGCTCAGCCAGTTAACTGTCTCCTTTTGGTCGGGCCATGATCCTGGGGTCCTGGGGTTGAGCTCTGTGTCGGTCTCCTTGCTCAGTGGGGAGTCTTCTCTATCTCCCCCTGCCTCCCCCTGCTGTGCGCTCTCTGTCTCTCTTTCTCTCTAAAACAAATAAAGAAAATGTTTTTTTAAAAAACAGGTGTGTAACAAAAACAGGTATATGAATGGTCAATAAGCCCATAAAGAGATGGTGACGTCATTAGTCACCAAGGTGATGACAATGGAAGTTGTGGCGGGTTACCATTTCACACCCACTGAGGTGGGTTCAGAGGCTGAGAGTCCACCTGTAGCCATGGAAGTGGGGCCGGGGCCATCCTATGCATGGCCAGGACAAGTGCATAATGGCCGACACTTTGGGGGACTCTTTGCCCATTTCTTAAAAAAGTATACATGCATATATCCCACAACCCACAGTGGCCCTGGTAGGTCTTTACGCAGAAGAGATGAAAACGTACAACCATAAAAAAAAAGACCATAAGGGAATGTTTATAGCTTTATTCATGATAGGTCGAACTGGAAGTAACCAAGATGCCCCTCGAAAGAAGAACGGATTTTTGAAAATCACGGTATATCCACATATTCATAGGCTGGAGTGCTATTTAGAATTAAAAGGAATAAAACACAGATCATCACAAATACAAATGATGTCAAAACAATTACAGTGGACAGTAGAAATCCTACACCTAAGACCTGTATAATGCCTTTAACCAGGAGCGTAGGGAAAGGCATCCACAGGGTAACAACATTGTCATCTCTAGGGGATAGCAGAAACCGGCTTGAGGGCATCTGGAAGGTTCCTGGGGCGAAGCCGATGTTCTCACTTGGGGCGGCGGTTACAGAGGTGGGTGCAGTTGCCAGGACTCACCAAACTCAAGACTTAAGCTTATGCATTTACTTGTAGGTTGATTTTACCTCAATTCAGACATAGCAATAAAAGTTAATAAACATAATTTTGGGTTTCTAATTTTAGGAAACCCCGATAAGAGTGAAAAATAAAATCTATAATTCCAACTTGTAATTTGAACCCGGTCTGTCCCATAAAGGACATGAAAGAAGAATAAAAAATAAACAAGTATCGTAAATTGGAAACATGAGTGGAGGGTAGACATAAATCCTAATAGAACAGCACTTACAATCCACGAAAGTGTGTAAAACTCAGCAACATAGAAACCAAGAAATCCAGATTAGACTTTGAAAAATAATAATCCTTTTTTACAAAAGAATCAAGAAAATTTAAACAGAAGAGTAGAAAAAAAATACCACGGACATGTTACCCATAAAAAAGCCGGAATGACAATTTTAATATTTGACTAAACAAATATCCAGACAGCATTATCTTGAGGGAAAATGAGGAATGTTCTACTAGTAAAGACAGCATATAGCTACCACGAACTGACATGTTCTTAGCAATATATACTCAAAATATGCAAAATGACTGGCAAATTGAGTCAATAAATAGATATATAAATAGTAGTTTAGGTATATAAATAGTAGTTGTAACCTCCTCCCTTGACCTGAAAGTGACAGAAATAAACAGAGACAGAGAGACTAGTTGAATAATGCAATTAATAAGCTCCAGTGATTTTGTCGGTTGCTACAAGCCTAGCAAAGAGAGGAAGCACGCCCTTTCTGGTTATGGGCCCTGACCATCACTGTCACTTTCCCATCTGCAATGGGATAAATATAAAAATTGAGAGTGTTCAAGAACTTTTACAATAACTTGGGATTGCCGAGATACCTAATTTCATGATCATTTTACTAGTATCTCATTATATCAGATTTTGCCAAATAATGGTTTTTGACCGGTTGGAAATTACCAAAAACCAAAACAAACCAAACCAAAACAAAAGCCCCCCGTCCTTCGCCACAGAATGTTTGAGGAACATAGGTCCTGAGTGAGTAGGAAAGAGCCACAGACTCGAATGAGTGTTCGACCCCCAGTGAGGAACCCCCGTCATCAACTGCATTCTCCTACTACAGTGACTGAGATCCGAAAGTAAAAAGCACAACCCCCCAAACTCCCTTTATTTCTAGAATCTCCACATTATATATTTTGCTAAAACGGGAATTATAAAGGAATTTGTGAAATATGCAGGATTGGATGATGTGAAAACATTATATTTTAAACTGTGTGGATATATCTAGAATATTATATTATATTTTAAACTGTGTGGAAATATCTAGAATATTATGAGGCAGGACAGATTGGAAACAAATGATCTAATCAAAGGGAAAATAGGTTCAATTCATCACACTAAATAGGGATTGATTTTAATGAAAAGCACATGGACAAAGTTAGAAACAGATAACAGATTGAGATAATATATTTGCAACATCTAAAACCAACAAGGGGCCATACTATCTAGAATATGCGAGAAATGCCTATAAATCAAAAAGAAAACACAGAATGGACAGGGAGGCAGAGAACGTGAAGAGGCCCTTCGCAGGGAGAGGAACCCTCAAAGGCTGGGAAGATAAAAAGATGACCAGGTTCATCCGTACTTGGAAAAGAGGAAGTGAAAGCCGCGAGATCTCACTCTGCATCCAGCAGCCCCGCAAGAACCCGCACAAGCTGGATGGACAGGTGTCAGGAGGTCTGCCGCAAAAAGACACTGTCTTGTCCTGAGGTGGCCCCGGGGTCTCACCCTGTTTTGGAGAGTGGACTGACACCTCTGGGTGACATTCAGCACGCATATCCCGTCTGACCAGCAACTCTGGTCCCAGGAACAGAGGAGAGACGACCCGAGACCTCATGAGAATGTCCCCCCAGCATCCGGAGTCAGACGGATTCTGACCTTGGTGCTTTGGGGAAAGAGGGGGTGGTCAGCAGGGCGCAGTCAGAAGCCACGGACCGTAAGACCAGTCCGTGATATGGAGAGATCTCTACGGTAGAACGACGAGGAAACAGCAAAGAACAGAATGAGATTTATAGCATTTTACCATTAGTATCTTAGTTTAAGAAATGTACTGTACTAGGATAAATAAAATAAAATTTATGATTTGAACCAACCCTGGGTAGTTCTGGGGCATTGAGTATATTGACCAAGTTGTGTGACCTTCAGCATCATCCACGTCCAGAACTTTCTCATCTTCCCAAAGGAGCCTCTACACACGTCCAACCCTACCTGCCGCTCTGCTCCCCCCCAGAACCCGGAAACCACCTACTTCCTGTCTCTCTGAGCTCGACTGGTCCCGGTACCCCATGCAAGTGGAGTCGGACGGCAGTTATTGTTTCGGCATTGGCCTATTTCGCCGAGCGCCATGTCTTCGAGGTCATCCGGGTGGTCGCCTGCCCTGCCCTGGTGGCCGGAGTTCCCTTACTTCCCAAGGCTGAATAATAACCTTCCATTGTGACAGACCACCTTTTGTTTACCCGCTCATCTGTTCCCAGGCATTTGGGGGCTTCCCCCTTCGGGCTGTTGTGAGTAATGCTGGCTATTATGTTAGGATCATAGGTTTGCAGATACCTGTTGGGGTCCTTCTTTCAATTCTTGAGGATATGTACCCCCAAAATGGGATCACTAGATCCTCTGGGAAATTAGGTTACCATAAATTGTTGGAATTGCTACACCGTGTCCCGCGGGAGCTCTACCAGCCGACATTTCCACCAGCAGGGCAGCCAGCAGCACCCCCAAAACTCCATGCGCCCAAGACTACAAGACTGACCTTTACAAAGCCCTAGGGCAATAGAACGGTGCAGGGCTCCCCTGCTGCATGGGTGTGGCGTGAGGGGAGATGGGTAGGGAAAGACGACATGGGGGAAACGTAGTAAATAAAGAGGGAGAGTCCTCCCCAGAGAAGCGAAGTGATGCCTCAGGAACCGAGGGGTTTTGGGGGATGCCAACCTCTGCACGTTCCAGAGCCCCTAGACCAGGACTGGCTCTCTTCTTATTTCAAAAACTAGAAGCCACTCTCTCTGTCTCTCTCCCTTTCCGGCAACAACAATCTTAGGGTAACACATTAACAAAGGACTCTGCTTGGATAACTTCTCGTTTCCTCGTTAGCATCTTGGTGACACTGGGTGGAGTCAAGCTCCCCTCCCATGGTGGAACCCCCGGTCCCTCTTCCCCCGAGCGGGAGGGGCATGGATGGCTCCCCCTCGCCTACTCAGCAGGGGTGGGACAGAGCTCTGCGGGGCTCCTCAGGCATGGAAGAGTCCCCGCAGCCAGACGTTGCCTTCCCAGTGGAGCTAAACTTCCCCAGCTTCTCATAGATGCGTTGTTTCGAGGAGACGGGAAAGCATTTACGAGGAAAGCTGGTGAAACTAATAATTTGTTTATGTGGAAATTTTTTCCAGAACAGTGCACTGGGGAAACATCTCCAAAATGAAATAGTAAGGAGACAAAACAGCCCATTTGTCTCTTCTCCTACCACAGATGAGTGTCAATCACAAATCGCTGCCCTTTCTAAGGCCATTCTGGACCCAACACAAGTGGGCAAGTGGCCAGGTGAGGCAAACTCTTGCTGCCGTGTCCTCCCCACTGCACGTGCTGCTGTGAACATCTCATGGCCCACACGGGGCCAGGTGGGCCAGCGGGAGCACCATTCGCCCCTGGAAAGGGTGACAGTTGTTCCTGGAGCATCGTGATAGAGGCTTGGATCAGGGGCGGCTGAGCAAGGATGGGAAGGCCACCCATTCCGCTCCTGCAGGGGAGGAGGAAGGGCCCGCATCAGGCAGAGGAGCGGGGCACGGAGTCACAGCTTCCCCTTCCCATGCCTTTGCTTGCGGGGCATCTGCAGTGACAGAAGGTTTCCCAGGGAGGGCACACCAGGCATCCTGGGAACAGGAGAGGCCAGGAGCGATGCAGTGGCCCTGGGGCCAGCTTGGAGCTGGTGCCTGCGGCTCATTCCAGGCACCACAGCGGAAGAGAGAAGCTCCGAGGGGTCCAGCCCAGTATGAGAATCCCTCCAGGGTAATCCTCCACGGGAGGCTGGTTATCACTCTGAGGGGCTCAAGCTGGCGGGGGCACCTGAACCCAATGAGACAGGGTTGAAGAATGAGCAAAATGCATGGAGGACTGAAGTAACCAGACACGGGGTTGTGGTCTGTGTAGAAGGAGTCACGTGTCCAGTCCTTTCTCTACCCCGTGCCTTTCCAGTAAACAAAACAAAAACCTAGTGAGATATTGTTAATGAGAGAATGTACTTTTTTACATAGAGTCAATTCCCATTAATAAAACGCTAAGGAGAGCGGGATCTTCGGACTATTGGATTCACCTGTCAATTGAGGACTAAGCAGAAACTATCTTTATATTAATCTCAGTGCTGGAAACCTTTCTAAAACATATTGGTTCCATGTCCTCGCCTCTCTAAGCAGTAACATCTGAGATGATTCCGTGTGTTGGCTTATCTATTTAAAGACCATTTGAGTGTCTACCATATGGGAGGTGCTCTGATGGTACTGAAGGCAGGAAAAGACACAATTTTGTTCACAACACAAAGCTGGAATTCATGCCTAACTTCACTGACAGTCTCTGCTTTTCAATGGAAGAACCCAGTTTCCTCACCATTGATGTTGGCTCCATATGTTTGATTTTATCCCTTCAATTTTACTGGATTGCTTATTTTACTCAATTTCACTGCCTGCTTCCTCCCTGATGTCCTTGCTGTCTAACACCTTCCCCTCCTATCAAACTGGGAGTTCTATTTGTTCTTCCTCCCCTCATGCTTAACGGTGCTTTCCTCACAGTCAATGAAACACATGTTTCTTTACGATGTGACAATGAGAAAACCATTTGCCACGTCAAGTGATTCTATATTCCCACTCCCACCCCCATCCCAGGCCCGACTCAGATGAAATGTTGGGTTGACATGTTTAGAATGGTTTTCCTTCAGCACCACCCGCCCTCTGCCCTCAGATGTTCTTCTGGGAACATAATTACTCCTGGATTTGCTCAGAGGATTTACTAGATTTTATTTTAGATTACTCTAAGAATTTTCCCTGGATGTATGTCTCTTCTATTTCAAGAAACATGACTTTGTGTATAATTACATGTTCCCAGGTAGGATATAATCATCGAGAGAGAGAGAGGGAGAGAGGGAGAGAGAGAGATGCCCCTTGGGCTCAGCAGGAAGCAGGCCTGTCTACCTCTGGCCCCTCCCATGTCCTCGCCAGGTGCACTGTGTTCTATGCAGAATTTCTGCCAGTATCAGCCCAGGCCAATTCCCAGTCTGTGAATTCTCTCTCTCTCTCTCTTTTAATTTAATTTTATTTTCTCAGTGTTCCAAGATTCAGTGTCCATGTACCACATCCAGTATTTTCTAACACACATATCGCTTTTAATATCCTTCACCTTGTTGAGTCGGTAATAGCTTGGCTGGGTATAGAAATCCTGGTGTGCCGACCCCGTCCTGAGCTCCCTGTAATTGACTTTACTACAGTTTGTAGTGTTTCGCTATGTTTTCTTTACACTGTTGATACTTGAGAAAACGAATAGCAGACCTATGTCTTTGTTTTGTTAGTAACTGGGTATTTGAGTCTAAAAACTTATTCAATTTTTTTCTTTCATTTTAGGGATGTCTAAGTGTATTAGTTGATAAGTCGTTTCTATCTACTGATGGGTTACCTCCTTAGCTCGGAAATTCTCATCTATTAGTTGTTTAATTGTTTTTCCCGTATATCCCTTTTCTGGCTCTGGAATGCTAGTCACGTTATAACAGATTTCTCAGATGTGGCCTGTAATGCTCTTTAGCAATTCTCCCCTTTGTGTCCTGTCTCTTGGTGCTCTGGTTCTTCATTTTACAGGCCGTGAATTTCTGGTGTAACAGTGTCTTCTTTTTCTTCAGTTGATTTCCTGATTTGGTTCTTTTTGTTTTTGTTTTGTTCTTTGGTTCCGGCCCATGTCCCTGAAAAGAGAAATCAGGGAATAGATGTATCATATTCCTTGCTCTGACTGTTGGGCTGTCCACTGCGATTTCTTCGGCTTAGGGGTGGTGGACAGATGAACCTGGGTTCTGGAAGTGTAGGGAAAGACAGATTCTCGGGCCTTTTCTTAGAATCTCCACAAAAATCAGGATGAAAGTTTAAAAGCAGAGTGGGCTAAACAAAATCTGAAAGAAATCAGAAAGTTCCTTTATAGCCCTACAAGACACATGCACACACACACACACACACACACACACACACACACACAGTATGTAAATCAGAGGTCAAACTACTAGGAACAATGTAGAATTGGGGGTTTTGTATAGAGATTTGATTTGCTGCCATTATGGGAGCTGCTAAAACATTCTTTGACGTCTGGTGCTGAGAGCAAAGTCCCCACCAGGTGGTTGGATTAAAAGATGTTTGTGAAGAGGGCGAGCAGGGTGAAGGACTGAATGTCCTGAAACTCATGAGAAAGGAGCTTGAACCCACATCCAACTTCATCTGGCATCTCTGAGGCTGGCAAGCTGGGTCACTGGTCTTCCTTATAGAGCCTGTACCCCAGACCCCCCATACCACGGCCATGGGCCCACATCAGTTCCTTCCGAGCTGAGGCAGGCCAGATGCTGGCTAATCCAGGCCCCGTCACTGCACACAGCGCACGCCGTGGCTGCATCCTCTATGGGACATGCACCAGGCCCAGAGCTGACTCACGCTCCGCTGCCATGAGGAGCCTGGTGGCAGAGCGGTAGGCGGCAGCCCATTCCTGGCGGCAGCCCCCAACCCATCCACCGGCAAGACGGGTCCTCTCCACATTGCACCAGAAGTCGCCCTTTTGTTGGGAACGAACGCTGCATTTCAAGAGTGACCTGGGCACAAAGTCATAGTAAAGTCATACAAAAAGTATTTACGAGCTAGGAGTAGCTAAGCCCCCGGACTAAAAAATGAGTGTCATGTTGAGAGTCAGAGATCCGTGTAGTTGAAGAGCCACTGGCCTCAGTAAGCAGTGTTGTGAAATCATGCTTGCTGCTGGAGTAGAAAGAACGGAGGTGCCAGGATTAGTGTTTACATTTGCTTGGGGTGAGTCCTTCCCTGTTCACCGAGGCTTAGGCTAACCAGACCCAGGCCGCACTCACTTGAAGGGTTTAACGGGCTTTACACCAAGTGCAGCTTATATTGAATTTCTTTGTTTCTTGTTTTGAAGGTCCCTGAAGACGAGGCAACTACAAAGCAGCCGTGAATAACAGGAATGTTGGAGCAGATGCTATTTGGGCATTTCCACATAATAAAGACTACTAATAATCCCCAATGCCCAATTATCCTAACAGTCCCACCAAAGTTTTTGCTCAGTGCATGATAAAGGCAGACAATATTGACTTGAATAAAACCACAATTATTTAGGACATGGGTGATGCCAATCAAAGGAGACATGTAAACAACTGGCAGCCACATCTTTTAGGGCCAAGATTAGCCAATAAACCAGCTTTGTACTTACACAGAACCAATTAGTCAAGTAGTAAGGGCCTGAGAAGGGCGATGTTCTCTGAGGAAAATATTATTTTCTGCATTTCTAGATGAAAACTGTATCATGATCGTTAACCGTGGGCTTTACCTGACAGTATACGGGGTCCCCATCCTTCGCCCCAGTCAGAAGGTGGCGATGTACAGTCTGGGGAAAGACGCCGTCTCTCCAGCTATTTGCTAGAGTAGAGAGGTCCAGGGCAATGGCAGAAGTGGTCAGAAATTGTAGGCACGCCACTTGTTGGCTTTTCTTTCCTTTTATAGTGAAAGTGACAGCAGCACAACCCACAAACACAGCTTCTGATAAATTCCAGCTCGGAAATAGTTCTACCTGAAACAAAGAAAGCCGATCTTTTCCCTTCGTCTGGTGCACTTCCTTCTCCTTACACTCAGCGCCACACTTTGAGGATAATACGAGGCTAAAATTAATCAGAAGCACTTGCAAGGCCAGGCCAAACCCATTCGCTATTTTCATATCAAAAGCACACAAATGCCTTCCACTATATACAAATAATGCATATTTTAAAAGGAGGAAAATACGCTTTGGTGTCAAAACCCCCTCGTCTGGGGGTGGGTAGCTGTCTGCGCGTGAGCTCTGATCCCGTCTGAGAGACGGCTAAAGGAATTTAAAAGAGAAGTCAGAAATTAGCAGCCGTCCTCTCCACCGCCCAGATAGAAGGAGCGGGAGAGCGAAGGGGAGCACAGCGAACAAAGACACACGGTGCCTCTGGGGACTCAGCTGCTAGGAGAGGCTGGGAGGTAACGTGTATGTCAGGGGACACAAACACAGCTTTGCAGGACAAGGCCGTAGAGTCACCGCACGTGTCCCGGCGGGGCTTCCTGGCCCTCAGGATGTTCACCCTCGGTGGCGTGCAATCCACGGACAGCACCGGACCACTTCCTGTTCCCTCCTGGCTGCCACGGAGGACGCTCTTGGCGGAGGATGGGCAGCCGGCTGCAGCCCCCACGCCCCCCACTACTCAGGATCATGCAGTGCAAGGGTTCATCGTGAGAGTACCCGTACCTCAAGCCCAGGGGCCTTTGCCTCGGATGGTGCTGGACAGGGTGTCTTTCAGCAGATGGGGCTTCTGTCAAGTTTGGGGGATCTACCTTGGGTAGATCTCGCTTTTCAATTTAAACGTGTTTTGTTTTATTTATTGAGTATTTCAAACATATAGAAAATAACACTCTGTGTCTGCTATTAAATCAAATTTAATATGTGTTAATATTTTGCTATATTAGATCTGAAAGACATTTTTTGTCAGATCTGAATGACGTTTTTTGAATGACATAAAGCCTTGAGAAACTCATTTTAGGAAGCCATACAGATTGCTAGAAACTTCTGTAAGTGAGACGTGTTCCTTTACGTGACCACCAGCTGTCGGAGATGGCAGGATCCCCAGAGATCTGCTCTTCCTCTCCATCTCTCCCTAGAGTTTAGGTGAATAATATCTATGGGAGCAGTGGTGATGTCTAGATGTCATCTTACGGTGAAGCTCTCGTGTTGGGTGAGTTGACCGGCAAACCCAAACTATAGTTCCCGTGGAAAGAGTCGCCCTGGAATGAACAGGTCCAACTAAATGCTACATCTCTAAAACTCCAAACGATTACTGCGAAGGAAGAAGTTGAGTCTTAGGAAAGTCTCATTTTATATTCCACAAAATGTCACTGGTAAAAGTAATGACAACTCTAACTTGGGAATCACAAAATGGAAATAGGACCCAGAGAGAACCCCCCATGAGGGAAGGAGGCTGGTCCAGAAGAGGAGATGTCTTGCCTAAGAGGGGAGGCAGCCTGGCCACAGAGTCAGTATCTGGCTCCGTCGGAAATGCCGCCAGGCTGCGTGGACACACCACGTGGACCGAAACTGACCAGGTTTCTAGCTCATGAACGTGTCTTATTGTTAATAGTTACTGGGGCAAGGAGAAGAGAGGTGAAGACCAGTGTCACTTTGTGTCAGCTCTGCAAAGGCTTTGTGGCTGTCCCAGCTAGCTGGTGGAGGGAAGGGACACTGTTCAGTCCCACACGGATTGGACTTTACGGGAGAGGCTGGCTGAACACATCCTTGTGCTCACACACGATATTTACACAAATACAGCTTCAACAGCTTCAATCAACACTTACTAAATAAGTGCATCTTACAATTTTAGTCCCCCCCTTCTTTTAGTTCCTCTGATTATGAAAGCTACAAATACATACCAGTGAAGACAGTTTTGAAAGCACAGAAATGTATGTGGATCATGAGGAGACCCTGCTAGCTTCCAACACATTCCCTTCTGAGGCTTCTCTATTCCCTCTTTGGGAATGTGTTTAATCTCACCCATCTATGGCACTTCACACCTCTAAAAATTCTTCAAAACTCAATTTCAGTGGTTGCATAAGATCGAATCAAATACTTTATCAAATCAATGCCCTGATTTATTTAACCATTGGTTTCAGTTAGTTTATCCCCAGTGTTTCCCTATTATAAATAATACCGCATTGAACATCTTTGCACAAAATATTGGTGACATCTCTGAGTATTTGTTGGGGATAAATGTCTATAAGAGACTTATTTTGTAATTTCCTTATTTACTAACTTATTCAGTGAACATTTATTGTATGGTTCATCAGGTGACCTCAGAACCTTCCTGACACAGAATTTTCTAAATTTCTAAAGTATATATATATGAAATTTTTACTGTATACCAACAAATATAGGATAACTCACAGAGACTAAAATCATTAAGACAGGTGAGCTCAGAGATATTACCAAATCTGAGTGCATCTGCTCATCCCTACAGATTTAGAGTTTTCAATTTAGTAGAACGTGCACAGGGAAAAGAGACAAAGCCTTTGTCCCCCTCAGATGTAAAAGGAGATCTGTATCCACATAATAGAACTACAAAAGTTTACACCTGTAATTAGAAGGTGAAAGGAGGTGGGGGGAAGGCCCCCAAAGAGAAAAGCAATAGTGAACCACACTTCTTTAAGGCCGGGCACTGCAAGAACAAACCCAAGCCTTTGCTGAGAACCCATCACCACAAACTAGCTCTCCCACAGGTACGGGGCTCTAACTCACGCTCCCATATGTCCCAGTAACCCCAAACTTGGAATTTTGCTTAAAATGCTGTTCTGTGTGCCTCAGAAAGGCACAACATCATTTCTATGCTATTCTAGCACAAAGCGCATAAATTCAGCATAATCTCGAGAAAGTATTAGACAAACCTGAATCGAGAGACTTCCCCAAGATAACCAGTATTCTCCAGAAGTGTCAGGTCACAAAGGACAAGCGCTGATTACCTGACAGATGTGGGAAGCTATCAGGCCCCAGCGAATGCGTGCGGTGTGGTAACCTGGCTGGGGTACAGGAGCAGAAATAGGGCATGCGTGGGAAGCTCGAGAAATATGAGTAAGATCTGTAGCTTAATTAGAGGTGCTATAATCACGTTCATTTCCTGGTTGTGATAATTACACTATGAGCATGTGGACGTTAAAATTAAGGGAAGTTGGGTGAAAGGGGTATAGAAATTCTGTTCCTATTTTCACAACTTTTATACAGATCTGAAATTATTTCAAAATGCAAATGTAGAAGCCATCATCATAAAATGTCCCTCAGTTGATTGCGCATTCGGGAACCTGAATGAAGTCATGAGGTCTGTCTAGAGAAATATATCTTGAACAAAAACCTCAATAATTTCCACAGATAAAGTTCTAATGATCATCAGTTCACAATTAAGAAAAAAAAATCAGGAAGCCTATGGGGAAACCAAATACTACAAGCCAGACGTGACAGAAAGAAAATGGAGCAACCAAAATAATAAATTTCACGAAGTCCTCTGATGATTAAATCACCAAAATATATAACAACTTGTTTAATAAGGGGGGAAAAAAAGAGTATAAAAGCATGACAAAAGAGCAAGAGACTTTCAAAATAACCACATAACTGGGCGAATTGTAAAAATAGCATGTAGAAGTAAATATGTAATTGTTTGTATGTAAATCTGTAATTATTAAGAGGAATAAAACCAATGAATATTTAATTACTATATATTAGACACATATTAGAGATAACAAAAGAGAGAGCTGACTTGGACAAGATATCTGAAGAAGGTATTCAGAATATAGTAGAGATAAACAGCAGGATACCAAATTAAAACCAAGGCTGGAGACATGAACTATAGAATAGTAAGACCCAATATACTTCTGCCTGGTCCTAAAAGAACAAAATAACAGGGAGGAAGAAGTAAAATTTGAAAGGATAATGACTGGCCATTTTCCAGCAAAAGTAAAAGACAAGAGTCATTATATTAAGGAAGCTCGATAGATACCACATAGGATAAATAAAAATCCACACTAGATACCCCATGATGACTTTGCAGAACACCAAAGACAAAGAGGAGAACTCCAGTACAGCTAGAACTAAAAAGGAACTCTCCACCTAAAATTGAATGCCCCAAAATACTATCTTTCATGAAAGAGGACAAAGACATTTTCCTACAATCAGATGCCAAGAAGTTTACCACCTAGTAAAGACAGAAGACAAAGTGTCTGTGAAGGAAAGTCATCTGGACTGAAAACTGATTCTTAAAAATACCAATGGAAAGCAGGGCACAATGGATTCTCTTCAAAGGAGTAAAAATTTCTGCCAACCTATTGGCAGAATAGGTTGATTCAACTATTCAGAATAGTTGAGTCAACTGCCCAGAATCCCTCTCTTACAGACGAAGGCAGTAGAAAGGTATTTTTCCAACAAACATAAGATGAGAGATGGTTTACTACAGCTGGGGAAAAATAATTTGAATGGAATATCTGGGATGCAAGGAGACATGGAAAATGGAAAATGATAAACATGATAAATCAAAGCAAATGGTGCCTTTATGGAATGAGGATAACAAGGTCGAGCTTACATTAAGGAACAAAATACAGAAATAAAATATCAGGACGTATAAAATGCCGGATAACATATGACTCAAGAGGGAGGTAATTAACCCTAAAGAATTCTAAGTCTCTTATGTCATCTGGAAAGACAAGAAGTATGTGTTTAATTTGGAGTTAGTCAAGTAAAAAATTCTTAAATCCCATGTAAACCACTAAAAGAATTTAAATAAAGTATACAACTTCCAAACTTGTCAAGGACAAAAATAGAAGGAGAAAATGAATTTGAACAAAGAAACAAATAGGGAAAAAAGGTAAAGAATAGAAAGCACATGGCATAAATAAACCCAAATGTATATGAAATCATTAAAAAATATGATCATTTAGGAGTACCTGGGGGGCTCAGTCAGTTAAACTTCTGACTCTCGATTTTAGCTCAGGTCATAATCTCAAGGTCATGCGATCCAGCCTTGCATTGAGCTCTACACTCAGTGTGGAGCCTGCTTAAGATTCTCTTTCTCCCCCTCCTTCTGCCCATCCTTCCGCTAATGCACACTCTAAATAAATAAATAAATAAATAAATAAATAAATAAATAAATAAATAAATATTCTTTTAAATTTTCAGTGTTCCAAGAATCTTAAAAAATGTGACACTCTAGCTTAAAAATGTTGTGAGATTAGCTATAATACAATACATCAGTATGCTCTTAAAAATAGACATCCAAAAAAAGATGCATGCAGAAAGTTTGGAAGTAAAACAGAAAAAGAAGCCTCGTGGGGGGTATTGAGGAGGGTACATATTGTATGGAGCACTGGGTGCGGTGCATGAACAATTAATCTTGTAACACTGAAAAAATAAAATAAAAAAAGAGGGAAAAAAAGAAGGAAATGGACAAAGACTCATCTAAATAGAGACTCTTGACTCCAGGAAACAAACTGAGGCTTGTGGAAAGGCATGTAGGACGGGGTTACCAGGTGATGGGTATTAAGGAGGGCATGTGTTGTGATGAGCACTGGGTGTTAAACACAGCTAATGGATCATTACATCTAATACAACGAATGTACATACAACTAATAATGTACATACATGAACATTACATCAAACACTACTGATGTACTATATGTTGACTAATTGAATTTAAATAAAAGTAAGTAAATAAGTGAAAATATCACGCTAAATAAATAAATAAAGCAGGTATGATCATGTTAACATAAAACAAAATAGATGTTAAGGAGAAAGACAATGTTAAGGAATAATTCATTATTGGATATTGAAACCATTTAAATTCTCAAGAATATATCTGAATTTTAACCTATAAATGTAATACTACAGCTCTGAGATTTTAAAAAAAGCAAAAACAAAAAAAAAAAAGAAAAATGTAAATAAGTCCAACTGAAATATCTACCATCACAGTAAGAGATTATAACATACCTCTCCCAACAATTGAAAGATCATATTGAAACTGACCCTAAAGTTTCAGTATGGAAACAATTTGAACAGCAAATTAATAGGCATGATCAATAAAATCTGACCAAGTATTGGGCTGTAAAGCAAGTCTCAAAAATTTCTAAAGATCATAACATACAAAGAATAGTTCTGAAGGAGAAAGTTGTGGTGTTGGGACTCCTTTCTATCTGATACTAGGATTCGGACACAGCAGTGAACGTGGGTGAAAACTGGCCATAAAGTTGAAACTTAAAAAAAAAAAGCCCCAAACAAGCAGAATATCTTTAAGATCTTAGTACAGAAAAAGATTTTTAAGAAAGAAAAAAATATATAGCATTGACAATTAAGGAGAAAATATAGACTAGTCTATATTAGAATTAAGGACTTCACAAAAGGTTAATGCAGAAAATGAGGGGAACATGCCAAAAACTGGCAGAACATATCTACATTGCATACAACATCAACTCAGGATCTGGATGTTATAATCTAGATGCCAAATGTAAATTCTCAAAGTGAATAAAGAAATCTAAAAGAAAAAGAAATGAGCAAAAGGTGTGAACAGACAGTTCACAGAAGAAAAACAAAACAAAAATAAATGAGCATATGAAACAACAGTCCACCCTAGGGAAGTACAAATGACACGTCGAGGAGCACAATTTCCATAACCATCAGATAGGAGTAACTACCAGGTCCGCCAAGAGCCAGTGTTGGTGGTGTCAGTGACAGTCTTCTGGCTGATGTGGACACAGGAGCCTTCAGTGAATCGGCTAGTGTGCGCCGTCCAGCGTGTCCACTCCAGGAAGGACTCCAGAGAATCCCTCCCATCGCTGCGGGGCGCAGGTCCTAGAAGGTTGCTAGAAGAAGGTTTGTGGTAAGGAAACCTGGGCCAAGCCAACTGTCAGTGGGGGCACCGTGGTATCCCCGTGTGGCGCGATGGCACAGTGAGGGACAGGGAGCGAAGGACACCGGCAGGGATGAGCTCCTGCAGGGGGTAGTGAAGGAGGGAGCACATCCCGGCAGACTGAGTCCAGTGGGCTCGTCGGCACGGTCGTGCAGTGTGTGGCTGAGGGTGCACCAGCAGGTCGTAGCCCTGCAAGAGACAGTGGGGATCGGAAGCACAAAATGCAAGGGGGAGGCAGGCATGAGGACAGGGTCCGAGAGGGGATCTGGGAACCGCTGAAGGTGGCATGCTTCTGTTTCCTAAATCGGAGCGTGGGCTTGAGGGTGTTTGTTTTATTCCCCTTCCTTTATATTATGCTCACTCTTTTGACTATATGCTGCATTTCAGTAAATGCAAAGGCCTCCCTTGTTATGGGTGTGACGCTCAACGCCATGAGAGGAACAGGCTAAAGAAGTAAAATGATGACAACACGCAGTTCCCCTCCTTCCGACGTGATCGAGTCCAAAGAGCAAACTTTCGGCTGCAAGAATTGGAAGCTGAGTTTTGCGATCGTAGCTCAGGTGTAGAAGAAGCCGCTGCGGGACCGGAGAAAGAGGAGCCACGGTCGGCCCCCACCCTCCAGCGCCGGGTCCCAGGACTCCTGGGGGGACAGCTCTCGGGTTCCTCGCCGCTGGCCCGGGAGCCATCCGCAGCCACAGCGAAGAAGGAAGGCGTCAGGCTGGGGAAGGGAAGGGGACATTTTTCCAGGCTTGCAACCCTCCTGACATTCTGTTAGCCAAGATTTCCCCTGCGCCTGGAGTGGGGCTGGTGCTGGGTTTTCAGGAGTCTCAAGGTTGCACCGGGCGACTATTTATAGGGTGGATGTAACCGGTTTCAGCAAAGCCAAATGAGAGTGTTGGTCTAATCTTCCTGCCCTGTACTTCCTCCTGTGACCTGAGGGCTACGGTGGAAATCTATTAAAAGACTTCCTGATAAAAAAAAAAAAAGAAAAAAGTTGACATTTCACTTGGTCAAAATTGAAACCCAGAGGGATAGCCTCCATTTTCGATGAGCAGGGTCCGACCCAGCGTTGCCCTCGCCGCTGAGCTGCCCAGACTCCAGCCTTGGCAGCCGGCAGGCTGAGCATCTCGGGGGGACCGGGGCGCGGCAAGGCCAACAAACGGCATTCGAGGGGGCTGCTGGATGAGCTGCTGGGATGCGGGGGTGAGCGCGCCCCTCCACCGGGACCCCGGCTCTCCCACTCCTCTCCACAGCGCGGCTGAGTCCCCACCCCCACGGGCTGGACACGGGGGAGCAGGCAGCACCCTCCTTACCGCCGAAGGGGGTCAAGCACCTCCGTCCTCGCGCATCTCGTGCGGCTGAGCCGTCCCCGGGGCCAGCGTGGGAGCCGGTCACGAATGCACAGGGAGTCCCACGCGGCAAGGGCTCTGTCTTTGGAAATCTGGACGCCGGCCTCCGTGAGCAGTGGATCCTGGCTTGCACAGAAGTGGTGCTTTTGACGCTTGAAAGGGCCTGGCTGCTGCTCCCGGATGAACACCCTACACACATCATCCCTGTGGTCCTCACAGCACCCAGGGTGGGTACCAGGAGCCCATGGCACAGAGGAGGAAACTGACCCCTGGGGGCGGCCGTGAGCCGGGAAGGCAGCCCCAGCTGCGGGTCTGGACCCGCTCGCGCCGGCCTCCCGGCTCCGGGCCCGGGCACAACATCCCCCGTAACAACGTCTCAGTTAAAAGGTCTCACTACCTCACACAGGGATGACTTCTGACTAGTCAAAACAAGACTCGTCCGAGGCGTCGTTGTTCCAAACGTTGCAAGTCATCTTGAATCCATTCTCCACAACATGCAATTAAAACAAGTGTCATTTATCAACCAAAGTGAGACTAAAACAACTCTTGTCCTGCCAAAATTCACTTGGAAAAAAAAATCACTGTTATAAAGACTCTTAAGACCGTTTCTGAGCTGCTCAAGGTTGCCCAAACAAGAAAGGAAAATAAAATTAAGAGGGAAAACTAACACGAGCTCCCTGGAAGCATTAAAATGCAAAATAATTCTCTCGCCCTCCACCCCCTCCGAGTGGGATGGTTGTTGACTCTTCCTATATGTCAACAGACTCAGGCCCAATTAAAAAGCCATCAGCCAACCACCCAGGGAGCGACCGGGGCTCCCCCAGCGTGGGCAGGCCCCTCCCCGCCTGGGCCCACAGAGAACCCAGGGCCACGGGGAGCCACAGGGGACCCCGGGGAGAGAGCACGCGCTCGTTCCGAACAAGGCCCACGCGTGGTTCCATCCAACGGCCACTCAGCCCCGGTGCAGGAAGGGGTCTCTCCAACCCCAGGCAGAAGTGGGGCTAGAAAAGCCCCCTGGCTGGGAATGCAGGGGATCGGGGTCTTTAGGACAGCTGTCCTGCCCTGGGACCTTCAGGGACCCTCCCCAAAGCTCCCCCCGCACACACCATGGCGTTGCCCAAATGTGGATGAAACGACTTCACTCCACTAAACACATTCCAAATATGTTTCACACCCTCATATCGCAAAGTAGATTTTCCAGACCCTCGCTGTGGGCAAAGCAGTTTGTTAAAACCGTTTACGTGCGTTCTGACCAATCCTCGCACTACCTACGGTGTTCACCCTTATTTGCTATCCCATTTTACCGATTAGGGGACTGAGGCTTGAAGCCGCTGGGGACTAGGCTCCGGCTGCTGAGGGGTGAGGCCGGGACGCGCAGCCCAACCCCGACGGCTCCCGAGCCTGCTCCACCTTCCCGTGCCCCAAACCGTTCCAATCCTGACAAAAGCCGTACCGTAGCAATGGGTTTAAATATATTCTGAAAGTTCTCTAAATACAAATTGCTTGACTACCCCGTCCGAAACGCAGCTGGTTCTGATTTCACATTCCTCCTCATGAAGAGAACAGACTCGCAGAGAAGCAAAGCAGTGGGTTGCTCTCCTATCTGGAAACACTTGAAAGTACGCGATGTTTGGGGTCGCTCGGGCCTCCCTCTGAGAGATTAAGTGACCAGGAGAGAGGGCAGCGCCTAGTCTGGGAGACACTCAACAGCGGCTGCCAACAGAATCCCATCTGAAAGGGGGAGACCTGTCCCCGTGTCCCCCGGGCCCCCACCACCCTGCGGCTCAGACAGACGGGGCCGGAAGCCACAGGCAATGGGCCCTCGTCACCGTAGCTCAGGCCTGAGGAAACTGTCTTCATGCCTCTCTGAGAAAAAGGAAAGACAAATGCTTCACGTCACCATGCCAGTGGGGTCGGATAAAGCCTGAACTCTGGATTAGCTGCTTCCCCTCACAGGATATTCGGGAAGCATATTCTACTTGTGTTGGGTTTAAATATTCTTAAAATAGGGGCACCCGGGTGGCTCAGTCGGTTAAGCATCTGCCTTCAGCTCCAGTCATGATCCCAGGGTCCTGGGATCCAGCCCCGCCTCAGGTGTTTCTCCCTCTCCCTCTGCTCGTGCTCTCTCTCTCCTTCCTCTCAAACAAATAAATAAAATCTTTAAAACAAAAACAAATATTCTTAAAATACTATTTTTCAGAAGAAACAAAACAGAGAACTTCAAATGTAAAGCGATCAACTAACTCCATGAAAAAGCACACATCATTTTTTCCTGTAATAGACAGTGTAGAAGTATATTCTCCAATTGCATCCGGATCATTTATAGGCATAGATCACAAAATCAGAAGAAAATCCATCCAGTACAGAAATGATTCAGCAGGCAAGGACAGAACAAGGGACCCCTGTGAGCAATCTTCCCTCCCAACCAGGAGAGAATGCTGATTCCATGGGTATCTTAACTTTGTCCCATTGAAAATATCTGTGACATAGATAAAATTGGTCATTTTCAGGGATCTGTCCTGCTTCCTGGAGTTATTTCTGGGAATAAGCCAACTGGGACCCCTAAGGTAAATCAATATTTGAATTGATTAGTCAATGAAAAGAAGACTGTAGGAAAAGAAAGAAGCAGAGGGGAGCCCAGGTGGCTCAGTGGGTTAAGCCTCTGCCTTTAACTCAGGTCATGATCTCAGGGTCCTGGGATCGAGCCCCGCATCGGGCTCTCTGCTCAGCGGGGAGCCTGCTTCCCCCTCTCTCTCTGCCTGCCTCTCTGCCTACTTGTGATCTCTCTCTCTCTGTCAAATAAATAAATAAAATCTTTTAAAAAAAGAAAGAAAGAAGCAGAGGAGGGATGGGGCAGGGTGTCTAGCAGATAATCATAAACATCAATAGAAAAGAGGATTGTTGGAGAGTAAGATGAAATTGAATACCTGATGCATCCTGTTTTCTAGCTTGAGTGATTCCCCTTCTTCAAAATGTACGCAATTGCTAACACGCCCATCAACCTGAAAAACTCATATGTCAAATTTACTTTGCTTATAGGACATTTCTTGGATATAGATCACTTGTGACAAATATGTCAGAAGAGATTTGGTTCTGATTTTTTTTATCATAATATATTATGAAAAAATGAGAGAAGGGATCATACAATGCCTTCCTTTGTTCATCCAGCGCGTAGTTTGGAGTTCCCAGCCTGAGCCGGGCACAGCTCCAGGGCTAAGGTGGCCCAGGGCCCAGGTGGACAAGTGGGGAAGCCCCCAGGCTTGCGAACGTGTCCTCCACGGATGGTGCTTTGGCCAGAATGCAACTCTCACAAGCCTGTAGAGAGTATCACTCAGTACCCACAGTTCTGTTTGCAAACATCTCAGTGTGCCTGTTGAATGTTCTTTCTTAAATGAAATTCCCGGAAAAATACCTATTTAGATCTGGGTCCACCAGGCCTACTTGGGAGGATAAGGAGGAGCCTCTTGAGGTCCAAGGGGTCAGGATTTCAGGTCTGGAGCCCCACAGTCTATCTGACCCCAGCACAGTCTTTACCGGGTGGAGCTGGGTCTTCCTCAGCCCTGCGGCTCCCGCGATCGTTGGCCGGGTGGAGGGCAGAGCTGGAACATGGGAGGAAGAGCCCGCCTCCCCGGGGTGCTTTGTAGTTGTATTCATTCCCTCTGTCACTGTGTGCACAGGCACTCACCTGCTTTCAGCCTCCTCCACGTTCCCCATGAGCCTGTCACTCTGCAAAGGCAGCTCCCAACGAGGATCCACGGGGGCCTTTCCCAGGCCCGGTCTGTCTTGGGCCTTGTTATGACTGAATAGTGCACCCCTTCGAATTCATATGTTGAAGGCCTACCTTCAGGGTAGCTGTATTTGGAGAGGGGGCCTCTAAGGACGCAACAAAGGATAAATGAGGTCATAAAAGTTGGGCCTTGATCAGTAGGATAATATCCTTATAAGAAGTGACACTGCATAGCTCTCTCTCTCTCTCTCTCTCCCCCCCCTCCCTCCCGCCCTCCCTCTCTCTCCCTTTCTCCATGGACCTGCAGGGGAACAGGCCATGTGAGGACAGAGAGAAGGCCAGCCAGGAAAAGAGCTCTCTCCAGAACCTAAATTGGCCAGAACCCTGATTCCAGACTTCCAAACCTCCAGAACTCTGATAATGAGGGTCTTGTGGAAGCAGCACCGTGTGCGGTGTTCCACGTTAGCCGCCCACGGAGACCGACGCAGACCTACATGCAGGGCTCTCTGGGTCCAAGAAAGCTGAGACGAAGCCCACGGTGGGCCTGGCACAGGGGAGGCCAGCGGCCTCTCCCCCTGGTCTGAGACTGGACAGCCCGACACTCAGATCCACAGTCACTGGCCTGGCAAGCGACGATTCAGGGAGACGGTTCTCTAGAAGGGGAGGGGCGATTCTGGAGAGCGGCAGCCATCGGGGCGGCGGGAAGGGTGATGATCTGAGGGGTCAGACAGGCGTCCAGCTACCCATGGACATGACATCCCTGAACTGGGACGAGGCACCCGAGTGTCCTCGTCCTCTCATCCAGGCAGGCTCCAGCGTGGGGCCAGGGCGGGGGACGGGCGAGCTCGGTGCCCTGGGCTCAACACAGAAGGGGCGCCCTGCCCAGGGCCGGCCCTGCCTGACCCGGAGAGGGAGGGTCTCCCCGACGGTGCCACCCAGTGCCTCGCTCACCCGAACCCCCGCTCGGCTGCCTTCAGCTCTGGGAGCCGACTGTCCGAGAGTCAGTGCGTGTCTCTGAAAGGCTGCAGAAATCAGAGCAGGGTTAGCTTCTCCCCGCGCCCTCTGCCGGGACCCCCCCACCCCCGGGGTTCCGGACACAGAAGGTGAGACAGCCGCCTGGCCGGCGAGCAGGGCAAGCGGCCCCGGGAAGGGGTGTTTCAGGCGGAGCCATGGTCAGGGGGAGGCAGAGCGGGGTGGCCTCTGGGCCATCCGAGCATCTTTTTCTGAAGACAGGGATTTGGAGGAGAAAGACAGACGGCAGCAGCCTCGCGGCCAGCCCACGCC
>CM052809.1:135651903-135751903 GCA_028533885.1 Nasua narica
TCACACACCCATACTCACACACACACTCATGCATATCTCACACTCATTCACTTGCACTCACACATCACACACATCACACATTCACATCTATACTCACACACTCACACATATCTCACACATCACACACCCAAGCTCACACACTCACACACTCACGCATATCTGACACATCACACACCCATACTCACTCACACACTCATGCGTATCTCACACTCATTCACTTACACTCACACATCACACACCCATACTCACACACTCACATGTATCTCACACGTATCTCACACATCCATACTCACACACTCACGCATATCTCACACATCACACACCCATACTCACACACACACACTCACACATATCTCACACATCACACACCCATATTCACTCACACACTCATGCATATCTCACACTCATTCACTTACACTCACACATCACACACCCATACACACTCACACACTGTACACTCACACACATTAGCACACACCTCACACACTCACGCGTATCTCACACATCACACACCCATACACACACACTCACACGTATCTCACACTCATTCACTTACACTCAGATATCACACACATCACACACCCATACTCACACACTCACACACTCAAGCGTATCTCACACTCATTCACATACACACACACCACACACATCACACACCCATACTCACACACTCACGCGTATCTCACACTCACACTCATTCACTTACACTCATATCACACACATCACACACTCACATTTGTATTCACGCTCACATGTGTCACACACACGTACCACACACATCATACACCCATACTCACATACTCACACACTCATGCATATCTCACACTCATTCACTTACACTCACACATCACACACATCACACATTCACATCTGTACTCACACGCTCACAGATATCACACACATCACACACCCATACTCACACACTCACACGTATCTCACACTCACACACATTCACTTACACTCACACATATCACAGACATCGCACACTCACATCTGTACCCACACATTCACATGTGTCACAATCACACACCTATACACACACACTGACACATATCACACCCATGCTTTCACACTCACACCCATCACACACTCACATTCACACCCATCACACACATTTTACCTGGACCACTTGAAAATAGGCTACAGACGTCACAGCCTCTCCCCCCAGACCCTCATCAGAGATGTTCCCCACGTCACCCCTTGTGCCGAGGGGTCAACACTGATGTCACGGCATTATTTAGTATACGGTTCATGTTCAAATTGCCTCAGTTGTCTCCAAAACATCATTTGGAGTTCTTTTGCTTTTCACTCCTGTCCTGGATCCAACAGACGCCCAAGAGCAGAATTCAGTGGCCGGGGTCTTCATTTTTCTTTCCCCCCCACCTGCTCCCTCTCATTTACTGGTTTGTCCTTCCCGGTCATGACGTTTTGGAAGAACGTCTCACATTCTGATTTGTCTTTTTGTTTCTTCATGATTAGACTCAGGTTGGGTATTTTCTGTGAGCATTACTGATGATTTTTTTTAACTTCTCCAATATATTTATTGAAAAAAATCCACGTTAGAAATAGACTCAGGCAGTTCCAACCTATGTTGGCCAAGGGCCAACTGTATAGACAATTGCATATATATTGTCTTTTCTCTAATTAATTTATTTTATTTTTTCAGTGTTCCAAGATTCATGGTTCATGCACCACACCCAGTGGTCCATACAACCATGATGGTTAACGTCCACCACTCCCCACCACGCCTGCCAGAAGGCATGCGAGGTCCTTTGTTCTCTCACAGGTCACTGCCCAAGCTCTTGGTTGGGGTAAAACGGTGCAAGTACCTATCCACGGAGGAGACAGGGAATAAACCCCAATATGTCCTCACAATGGAGCACGCCACGGGCGAACAAAGAATAAGGACGCTCTCCGTAAGTCGATATAGACAATTTCCAGATACGTCTTTAAGCAAAACAATCAACCAACAAAAAGAAAGTGTAGATAGCATGCTATTAAAAAAAAGAAAAAAAGAAGGATGGAAATGCAAGTGCATGTCTACATACACTCACCTATTTTTGCAAAAAGAAGCAGAAGAAAGATACCCCAGAAACTGACGTGTCTGTCTCACAGGAGTCAGAGGGCCTTTGGGGTGTGCTTTTAACTTTGAGACACAGATGTGTCTTTCACACTCAAAACAGCAACGTGAAATTTTAAAAAGATGTTTCAAAAGTGGATTCTTACACTGAATTCGCCAAGAAGGGCGTTTCACTAGGATCCAACGGCCAGCGTGACCACAAAGTAAAAAGAATGAGTTTCGGCGCCCTGTGAGCTGGTCACTATCTCACCGAAAGGCGGGTGCGGGGCTGCGGGGGCGCGGGGCAGGCGGGGAGGGGCCCCGGGGGCAGAGGCAGAGCAGGAGCAGGGCGTGGGGAAGGGAAGCCTCTCCCCGGTGTTTGCAGGGACCTGACCGCGTCTTTGTCAGGCTGTGCCTCGTGGAATGGCCATCGGCTTTCCTCACCACACTGACCAAATCAGGCAAGACGTGGGGCTTTGTCTCAGGAAAAACAGATCGCCTGCAAACCCTGTTGCTGTCCACTGTCTGGTGCCCGCCTGCCTGGGCTGGGGGACAGCGGGCGGGGCCTGGTGGCCGAGCCTCCCCGTGGCTGGCAGGTGGGTGGCGGGAGGGCCCCCGGAGGACCCCAGCAGTCCACGCAGCCCCCACACGGCCAAAGGTCCCGGAACGCATCTCATCTCCATGGATGTGCTTCTGAGGCGTGTAAGTGGCACCTACTGAGAACGGTAATGGACTTGTTTCCTGGGCTCTAAATCTTGACATAGCGTTTCCTATCTGAATTCAGATGAAGACCATGAAAAATGGGCAAACTCAGACATCTCTGTTAGGCCATAGAAGGCACGTGTGTAAGAAGGCACGTGTGTAACGGCTGTCGGACACGGCCCGTGTCCTTCTCCCCACGTGGAGGAGGAAGGGACGCCCCATGGCTGGCCAGGCTTGGGGGCGGGGGGGGCGGGGGAGGCAGGGAGACGTCATCCCCGGGGTCCGGCTGGGCTGTGCTGCCGGGTGAGAGGCAGGCACGCGACCCCACGCCCCCAGTGGTGTCGTAACTGTAGGGGCTACTTCACGATGGGCTGTGTGCCAGCGTCTCCTCAGACGGGTAACTCAACGGGAAGCACGTGGTTTCAGCCTCGGCCGGGCGTGTCCCCCGCCATCCCCGAGCCTTGAGGGAGGAGCAGGATGCCCCGTCCACAGCTCCCTCAGCTGCGCGGGGGTTCTTCCTGGATGTGCTTCGTGGCGCTCCACGGGGGAGGAACGAGGGGAGGACGTGATAAGTGCATCTCTGACCCTGAGAGGTCGGAGACTGGACACTTCCCTCCTTCCTTCTGTCTCCCCAGCTCACCCCTCTTACAAAGTCAGGGAGCGAGGAAACAGAGACAAACCAGGAATGATGGCTTCCAACGTGTGATTCGTCCACCCGTAACGGTAACATACTTGCACGACTCCACTGTTTCCCCAAGTGGGAATCCTTCCAATGTGGTCTTTCTGTCACACTTTGCCTGCTGTAATTTTGAACCAGTGAAATGGGCTAAGTCAGCCAGGACGTGGTGTAGAGAGCAAGGCCATTTGGGAAGCTTCACGTTAGGGGGTTTTGGTTCCGAAATGGCGCAGCGTGGTATCTCCTTATCAGAAGTGAAATACGGGACCTCAACTCCATTGGGGGAAATGGAAAATTTCATCAGCGGTGTCGTCATCTGAGCCTGGGCCTGTGCTAAAAGTGCACGGGGGCCTTCCCTCTGCCCCCCATTTCACCTGCTGGAGAACAGCTTGTGCCCTCCTGGTTTTATCTGGTGAGTGGGGTTCCCCCATGCATTCCTGATTATTTTTGGCCGACACTGAAGTCTACCTTCAGCCATCACAAGTGATCAACACTACAAGATTTTGGGGGGAGAAAAAGCAGACTCTTGGACAAAAATGCTCGCTCTAAGATTATACATTTCAAGAAACCTTAATTTAGAGCGAATATAGTTGAGAATCAGGGTCTGAGACCCCTTGACACCGACGGAGAAATATGGGGCTGAGGGGCTACAGACACAAACATTCCCTTGGTTCATCTCTCCAGGGAATTCCTGGGAGCCTCAGCCGGCGAGTGCTTTTGATGCTTCCATGTCCCCCCGAATGGGTCATCTCAGCGGTAGACACTCCCCAAATGAAATAGCGGGAAAAGAGCAGCAACTATTTTGTCAGATAGGATAATAAAAACTCAACGGGAACATATGGGGATAGTATTAGGCATGGAAGACGTTATTACTGCCTTTTCAAGGACTTTCCAAATATTGAAACGCTGAATTCTACCGTTCCTGGGGACTGCTGTGTATTTATTATCGATTTTTTTTTTTTAAACTAAGCTCTGTGCCCATTGTTGGGCTTGAACTCCTGATCCCAAGATCCAGAGTCACAAGCTGTGCTCACTGAGCCGGCCAGGTGCCCCTTAAGGACTGCCACATATAAAACAAAACCACCTGTTAGTTTGCCTACTTAAAGAAGTCAGATTACAATTTAAAAGCCAAGGCTAGCAAAGGGGCAGGGCTGAAGTCAACCCAGGTACACAATGGACGTTGTTCTGAAGGCCATCTGCACACACAACTAAACGGGACTTGGGTTACGCATCCAAGGATGTATGGACACAACCGGAATGCAGCCTGGATGAGCACAGCTGGAGCCAGAGGGGCGCTCCTGTTTGGGCGGCCGGCCCCCCGGCACCTCAGGGGACAGAGTGGCCCTGAGAGGGGCTGTATGGCCCCGGCGGTGCAGCTCGGGCACCGTAGCACCATGGTTGGGACACTTGCAGTTTCCAGATGCAGGACTTGGGGAAACACCTTAGCCCCAACGCCCTCAGTCTGTTCGTCTCTAAGATGGGTTCATGACGCCTGCAGAGTTGTTGTAAATCGTCCACTCCATCTTGTCCACAGTGGGCTGGGCCCGATGCCGGCAGCGTGCACTCCCTTCCTGAATCGTGGCCCCTGGAGTCGACATCTTTTTTTCCCACCAAGTGACGGTCCTGGCTGCCCTCTTCCCAGGAGTTCTGCTGAATGCCCCTGCAGCCCAGGTCATCATGGGGTCACGGGAGTCTCCACGTGCCTCCTGAGCACAGAGGACCTGGGAGGAACGATGAGCAGAGAACCCACCATGTTCCTTCGGCCTAGGAGCGATTCACAATCCTCTCGTCCCCCACATTCCGTCGTTACACGTCACGTGTGCAAGGGCAAGCACTGTCACTTTTAGCAGCCCCTCTACGCGGACTTCCTAGTGCAAATGAGTTTTCGGGAGGCCATGTTCACCACTCCTAACCCCAAGAATGGAAGCCGTGGTAGGTTCTGGGGGTCCGGGAGCCTCCTCCCAGACGGCCGCGGTGATTAGGTATGTAGGCATAGCCCCTGCTGGATGCGTACTGAACTGGAAACACAGCTGCGGTTTCTTCTAGAAAACAGTGGGTGAGACAGCGCGACTGGCTGATGCACCCGGACGCAGCGCAAGCAGCGCCCATCCTGCCATCCAGCCGTCCAGCCATCCAGCCGTCCAGCAGTCCAGCCGTCAGGAAGGAGGAGCGCTGTCAGCACAGAGGTGTACTCGTACAAAAAACAAAGTTTCCGTGTGCACAGAGGGGAGGAAACCTAGTGGAAAGTTCAACCATTCCAAAAATGAAGCTCATAAAATATTTTTGAGCAAATGACTCTGCTTTTAACAGTTATTTACTGGATTTTATAGCTCAGTGTTAACCAAAGTCATAAAATTATAATGACTTAGACTGTGCAAAAGTAGCAATGCTTTTCAATTTTCATTCCCAGAATAGCAATGCATGGTTTTAATGTTTAGTTGGGGTTATTTGGATGTCCCAAAAATGTGCTATGCACGGCTATAGAAATTGGAATTAATTCGATAGAAAAATAAAAGTCATTACTTCTCTCCCTCCTTCCCACCTTCAGCCCAACAACACTGCCCTTTGTCTTCCTGTCCCTCACGTGGCGGCCCCGCTCATGAGGCTGACACGAGGCAGGAGGCAGGAACAAACCCTAATGACTTCTCCTGGACTTGGACTTGCCTGACATCCTAAGCAGCCATTGAGTGATAGGTCTTCTCAACGGGGAAGGCTTTTGTGTTTGCTAACTTCTTGGCCAAATCGAGTTGATACTGCTCAAAGTGACAGAAGAGAAGGCTGTCCCCAAACCAGGGCAGCAGCATCTCCTGAAAGGTAAACAATGCCGCAGAAGACCCAAAGTCGGTATCTCACCTGCAAATGGAGGCAGGACGTGTTCGTCCCGCCGGTGCCCGTGGAGCCGTCCCAGCTCCGGGTGAAGGGAAGAAGGGCTTGGGTAATCTAGTGGCCTGTCCCCAGACCAGCACGTGACACATCGTTCCCACCTCTTACCCCCAGACTCCACACATGGCCATTCCTTCTAAACCTTCCCTAAGCTCCATCAGGAGGGGACCCGGGTTTCTGCACTGCTCAAGCCATTCGCCGTGGCTCCGTCCTCCCGCGTGGGTGCCGCTTCACTCCAAAGTCACCTGGCACAGCCTCTCCTCTCTGCGCTGTGTGGTGGGGAGGAAGGGCCGTGCACAGTCCTCTGTCTATTGAGGAATCAGGAGAATGGGAACAAATCCAGATTACAGCAGAGCTTCTGCTGACAGCCGTCGGTCTGGAGGAAGAGGGTAAGACTTCCCTGTGGGGTCGACCCGGGCTAGCCCTTGCTCCCCAGGCCCCAGCAGGGCATCCAGAAGGCCCTGTCTCCAAGAAGACACAGGGGAGAAGAGAAAAGAGAAGAACCCACACAGTTGGGAGAAACTCCCCACTACTCCCGAACACCAGAGGAGTGGCCTCCTTAGAACTCCAGATCTGGCCGGGGCAGGAAACAGCCTAGATATCGCGAAGGTATTGACGATATTCCCCAATACTGAATAGTCCTTGTTATGAAGACGTCTCCAGGACGTCTCCCTATACCCCGAGAAAAAGGAAACTGCAGAAAGGAACCAACATGTATTAACCCCTCCTATGCACGAGGGGCTGTGCTATGAGCCGCCAGAGACTCACGCCTCATCCTCTCCTGGGCGCTCAGGGGGGTCGGAGCACCCGCCCCTGAAGTCTTAGCATCTTCCCAAGGTCACCCCTCCCTGACAAACAAGGGGGGGTTGCTGAGCTGTTCAGTCCTGGTCCTCACGCGGGGGTAGAGAGGATCCAAGACAGTAAACCAACGGGCGATTCGACCCATCGGGAGCTCTCCGTCTCCCCAGGGCTTGAAAGAAACTGCCCGTCCAGGGATCTCCCTCAGGGAGCTGGGACGCCGAGCCTCGTCGACCTTCGAGAACAGCCTCTTTGTCCACGGCAAGTCTATGAGCCCGACTACCAAAAAGCCTTTGCTAAGAGAAATAATCTCCACTTACATTTTTCTTTTGCACAAAGTGTCTTTTATCATGATACAGCAGGTTGAGAGCTCTGTGAACTCCCACTTAGGAACCAAACGCTGCAGAGAGAGCTTCCTTCTCTGTGAAAGCAGCCTCCACCTGGACACCCTCCCGCGCAAACCCTCACGGGGCCGCTGTAGCCGGAGACGCCTCGGGGGACAGCCCTGGCGGCCCTTGCCTCCGAGGGAGACGAACAGGGCAGCGAGGTCTCGCCCCGGCCCACCCCAGGCCCCCTGCCCAGCGATCCCCTGGGGCCCCAGGCTGGGCCCTTCCTCCTGCGTTAGGGAGCGGGAGCGCACACGGACGCACGGACACACACACACGCTCGGGGGCTTGAGGCCACAGCCCCCCAGAGAAACTGTCTCCAAAAGGAGGACTCCGGGGCAGGGTGGAGATTTCCATATATTCTAGGCAAATTGTATATTTTCTCCTCATTTCTGGACTCGAGTGCCTCTGTCATCTTTCCATCTCAATTAACTGCTGCTAACTGAGGGGGGGATAGAGAGAGAAAGCTGACACTGGGGGCCCCGCCGGGAGGGCAGGGGCAGCCGCGCTGGCTCAGCCTGTCCCTGCAGGCGGGGTCGGGAGGGAGCGCCGAGCTCGGCAGCCGAGGCCATCACGGTCCAGGACGGGGTGCTGGGCCTGGGGGTTTCCGGGCTCGGCCTCTCTCTGCGGCCGCGTTTCTTGTCCGGGGACATGTGGCAGCCCGGGCCGCCAGTCCACGCTGACTGTGCTCGGGGGACCCTGACCCCCAGGAGCCGGACTCCTGGGCCCCGGGGGGCTGCGGCCTGTCCCAGACACTCCTCCAAGGGCTCCGACCACAAGCACAGAAGCAAGGCCCTGGGCACGTGGCAAGGGAGAGCCGGGCTATGCTGACGCGGGTCCCCACCGGGGTGCTTCTCGGGGTGAGAAGGGCCCCCAACTCCAGTTTGGGCCTTGGCGGGGGTGGCGGGGAAACACTGCACCCAGATCACAGGCAGCCCAGCTATTTGGTGCAAGATGTTACCACTTAAAAGCAATACTTTGAAGAGCCATTTAGCTAAATCCCTTCATCATTGTTTGTAATCCCCCTCCTGAAAGACAGACATGTGCTCTTGGTGCCTCGGCCAAGAAGAGACTTCCAGGGTCTACGCCTGACAGGACTCAAGAAGTCGACACTCCACGGGCTCAACATCAATCCCTTCCCCCAACAGCCCCCACAGGGGTGCCCCCCGAAGCCCTCCCAGAATTCCCCTCACTCCAGAGCCCCCACAGGGGGACCCTTGCCCTCCATAGACCCCCCGGAATTCCCTCTTCCCACAGCCCCCCAGGATTCCCCCCCACAAACCCCACAGAACCCCCCAGAGCCCCCCATGGGAGCTCCCCTCTCCCCACAGCCCCCCAGGATTCCCCCCACAAACCCCACAGAACCCCCCCAGAGCCCCCCATGGGAGCTCCCCTTTCCCCACAGCCCCCCAGGATTCCCCCCCACAAACCCCACAGAACCCCCCCAGAGCCCCCCACGGGAGCTCCCCTTTCCCCACAGCCTCCCATAGGAGCGGCCCTCTGAGCGTCCAGGGAGCCACCAAACCTCTACCTCTTTCTTCCTCCTGCTGCTTCCTCCCTTGGTGGTTGAACTCGGTGGGGCCGAGTTTAGGAGACGGCGGCTCCAAAGAAGCCCCTTTACCAGCAGCAGGGAAAGTGCCTCCCTCTGGGGTCTCCTGGAGCAGCAAAGGTCTCCACCGCACCCAGGGGCAGGTGGCCCTTGGGGACACCTGTCGAATGAACCCTGACTGAATGGCGGGAGGGACAGCGTCGTCCCCTGGTTTCTCCGGCGCTGCTCTGGGCGCTGGCCACTCAGGCTTGCTCCCCTCTGCACAGTGGGGGACACAGCCCCCCCGCCGCTCCTGCCGGGGCGGGGGGCCTGTGGGCGGAGTTGGTTGGGAGGCTTGTAGCATGCAGGTTCCAGGGCCGCGGGCTAGACCTCGGACCGTCTGAGTGCCGGCGAGAGTCTGCATGAACCAAGGTTCCCAGGTCATCCTGCCGCTCCTCCAAGTCTGAGAGCCGCCGTCCGTGTTTCAGAGGGGCGCTCGGCTCGGAGGGCGGGCAGGGGCACGGGGCGGGGGGTCTCTGCAGAGAGACAGAAGGGACCACTGACCTGAAACTCCACACTTCGAGCGTCCTGTCTTTCTCTGCGGGTGCGAACTCCTCGGCAAGAGTCCCCTTCCCTGCCCTACCCCTCAGTCTGAGTGACCAGCGGGGCTCTGCTGGGCGTGACATCCTTATACGCCCGTGGCGGGTACAGCCTTTCCCCGGGGCCCCTGGGCAGCCGGAAGCAGAGAGGGTCGCGGAGAGGAGAGGAGGTCCTGAAGCTGAGGGGAAAGGCAGCTGGCACGGAAGGGTGGCCTAGAGCCCGCTCCACCTTCGCCAAGTCGCGCTGCAGCGCTCAGGGTGCGGCCCGCCGGGCACTGCTGTCTCGCACAGGCGCCGCGACCCCGTCTACAAGAGCGTTCTGGGGCTACGGGGGGACGGCGCACGACGCCGCCACGCGCCAGGGGGCCTAGTGCGGCTGGCCTCCAGTCTGAAAACTGCGGCTCGACTCCAGTCTTGCAGACCAGAGGAAGGGGCATCCTCACCAAAACACCAGAACTCTCCGAGTGCAGGGGGCTGAAGAGTGTCCCCCAAAATATTAAGCACAAGCCCCAACCCCCAGAGCCTGTAAGTGTGATCTCTTTTGGGAAAAGCGTGCTTGTAAATATGATAAAGTTCAAGGTCTCTGGATGAGACCATCCTGGACTCAGCCTGGACCTGGGATCCAAGGACGGTGTCCTCACAAGAGGGAGCCGGGGGAGGGGGGGGCGGGTTGGGGTCCAGACACACAGGTGATGTGGCCGTAAGTTAAGAAACCCCAGAGCCGCCTTGAGCTGGAAGAGGCGAGAAGCACGGCCTTGGGGCACCTAACCTTCGGACCCCTGGGCTCCAGGGCTGCGAGCTCGTCGATGCCTGTGGTTGTCAAGTCACACTCGTGAGGAAGGATCAGGAAAGCCTGCGAGACAGACCAACGAGAGGAACGGCAATATTTATCTGTAAGGTATTTTATTTGCCCAAATTAAGCAAAGGAGATTCCATAAACAAACACACTGGAGGTTCCAATAGTGATGAATCGTAATTCATCTGGCCCACGGTGGGACCCCTCTAGACTCTATGGGACCTGGGACCTGCCAGCCGGTGGCTTCAAAAGCCGAATGTGCACGGCGGGATCTTGACTGCTGGAAACCAGAAGGTTTTAACCCGAGAATGTGGTTTCCCCACCATAGCCCCGATGACATGACTGCGTATGAGACTTCTGTGAGTGTCTTTCGAAGGAGCTTCCATATTAATTCCAAGGAATCCGTGTGATGTGCTGCTTGCCGATTATACTATAATTCTGTAATACAAATTAGACCAGGCTCCGATGTCTTTGAAATGCACTGTGTTAAAAATGGTAGGTACAGGTTAAAAGATACAGGTTCGGAACACCAGGATTTACATGAAATTATCACACAGACTTTGATAGAGTCCTGGACTGATTCAAAAGAGCAAGTTTCCTATGAAGCTGTCTCATTCCCTTTGAAAGGGCCTTGATCTCCATGTAGTCATCTATTAATTATATTACAGATAAGGTAAATAAAAGTGTTGCAATATGGAGATCACAGCCTTCTTTCTTCTTCCGGAGACGAAAGGTATGGTCTCTTGTGAAGTCTGCCGGCAACGAGGGAGGATGAAGTTACCCTAGGACTGAGAGACTCTCTTTATCGTGACGCGTGAGGGAAAGATCTGAAGTTCCACAGCGGGGAGCGGAGCTCGATGGGGCCGCACAGCCGTGGCCCGGGGGGAAGGAGGGCCGGCCAGGGCGCCGACTGGAGGCCAGAGCACAAGGTGGGAGAGACGTCGGACTTAGAGATACTGTTAGCAGTGTGTCGGTGTCGATATTTTAATAGACTTCAGCTTGCGGAGCAGATTCCGGGGTTCCCCGCAAGATGTCGCAGAGCACAGAGAGCTCCCCCGCACCGCGCCGGCCCGCCGTCCACACCCCGCGGCGCGGGGCTATCAGACAGACACGCGGCTATCGCGGTCACAGACCGGGTACTGTCAGCCGACATCCATACCTGACCTCACATCTTTGAGGACGCTCTCAGGCCTACAGATCGCCGTGGATGTGTCCATCTGCACGCGGGCTCCGGGCAGAGGCGAGTCCTCCCCGGGGCGCCATCGCCCACACGGGCACGGTCAGGGGACAGCTGCCGCCGGGATCCCACGGCTAAGCTGGATGAGACTATCCGCTCTCAAGCTTTAGGGGGGAAACACCTTCCCCGGTGGACGGGGTAGACACCTCGAGTCTCCACGGTGACTTACCAGTGCGGTTCAGTAAAGTCAGAGTTGTCTTTTGGGGACTTGGGGAGAGCTGAGGACGAATCCCAACCCGCGAGCCCTCTGTCTTTGGCCCGTATCACGCGGCTCAGGGCCTGGCACATATCAGAGGTGGAACACATGTTTGGTAAACAGGTAGGTCCTGGGGCACGTGTGGCCCTCTTCTCTCCTGATTTTGTTTTTGGTCATTGCCCCCTTATTAAGCCCTAGTGTGGGTGTGCTTGCTTCTCCTCCCCATGCTCCTGATGTCCCAGGCATCCTTCACTAACCTTGTGGTAGCTCTGCCTTTTCTGCAAGCCTCATGACCATTTTTCAAATCGATGGAGACTAAGGAAATAAACTCACTCAAGCAAATGCAGGCCTTGGACATCGACATCAGGCTTCACGTGGTGCTTGCAGGCAGAAGTCGAGCTCATAGCTTCAGTTTTTCCTGTGACTGATTATGCTCTTTGATGACTTCAACGGGATGCACATTACTGAGGTTCTCAGAAAACACCGCCCGTTTGGGGCTCTGAAAGGTTCTGAATAAATCATGTCCTTTCCCAGGTTTTCCTGCAACTTGTGCAGGAAGATGAGACCGTGCCCCAGACGGCCGTGGTGGCAGCCCGGAGGACACAGTCAGGGGACGGACTCCCCAGGTCATTCCTGGGGAGCTGGTGGCTGGGACTCTGTGTAAATATGTTAGAAGACTCAACATGAAAATATTTCCAGAAAATGAGCTTCATCAGAAACTCAAGGCTACTCTTTAGCCTTGTGAATACACATTTCAGAGGAGGAGAAAATGAGTCGTTTAGCAAGTTGAGAAAGAAATAATTTCTTCTGAATGAAGGCTTTCTTAAACCTATTTGAGAAGGCATCCAAGTGAGGAAACCATCCTTGCAATAAAAGAAAAGCTAGACGTGGCTACAAAGCACGACCCAGGCACAGGACTCTGAGGACATAGAGGAAGGGTCTCCAGTCTGAAGGACGCCGGTGGGCTTCTGAGCTGCTACAGTCAGGTGTGGGGCCAGCGTGTAGAGGACAGCTGGGGGGAGGGAGGGGGTATCCACGTGTGGCTTCTGTCTGTAAGACAACGTGCCTGCATGTGCAAGGAAGCTTCTAGAACTCGGAGATGTCCATCTCCTGGGCGGCCGAGGGAGCAGAGGGCGGGAAACCCCAGTCCCTTGAACCTCCATTGGCTCCCCAACAATTCCCAAATAAAACTAACTAAATAAAAACCCTTGCCACGGAAACAGTTTCCAGAGAAAACCCAGTCCTGTTCGACCCATAATGCCAGCCCTGGACCCAGCATGAAAGCCCCAGAACAACCGGAGGCTGACGCCCCACTTCTCGGAGGAGCGAGAGGTCTGGTAGCCCAGGAAAATGCAGCCAAGACTCCGGCCGTGCTGCGCGATCCGCATCGGGAAGACACGGGGGCTCCGGCTAACCCACAGGCTGCACCGCAGTCTACTCTACATTCAGAGCTGCCTTGCAGCTATGGCTTTTCATTTTATTTATGGTTTGTTTATGCCAAGACCGTAAGAATAAACCGCAACCATTATCCATTTGTAGCTATAGAGAAGCGAGTTTCATAAAAATCGGTTTAGCTAGCTAATTAATCCTGATCTCCTCACTCGGGGGGTGGGGAGCTACGCCAAGCCAACCCCAGTTGGCCGCAGTGGATACAGCAATGAAGCTCTGTGATCTTAAAGCACTCCGCTATCAATGCAACAACGACATTTTGGATGGGAAAATCAATTTCTTCCCTTCCCTCCTGTGAACCTCCGGAGCCCTCTCCTTGCCTTCCCTGGACTCCGATAACATAACTCACCTTGAAAGCCAGACAGAAACGGCCTTGGGCATGACCACGGGAAACTCAGAACCATCTCATCGGCAGGAGGACCGTTTCCTCCAGCAAAGGCCGCTTTACCCCAATGACCGAATCCCCCCTTTCAACTCTACCTACGAATCCTCAAGATTCCCCGCGAAAGGGGACAAGTTGTTTCTGTGCATAACGCCAGCAGGCACGAGGGCCACTTGGGTGGTTCTGGAGGAGAGAGTTACGGCTGTGGTGCACACGGCCCCGCCGGGGCACAAACACGGGGCACAGGGTGGCAGGTGGAGCGAAGGGAGCCCGTAGCAGCCGCAGGCGCTGGGTGGACAGAAAGCACGTTCTTCTCCCACTACTGACCTAAGAGGAGCCTGTGTGCTCAGCGTGGGGGCAGCATGAAGCCTGAAAGCCTGGGCTCCCCGGTGGGTGCCGAGATGTGCTGCTCAGGGGCCCGGTGAGGACCGGAGGACCTCTCCCCAGCCACGGGGTCCTGGCCCCAGGAGTAGGCTGGCTGCCTCCAAGGTCACAGATCCTCCTTGGGGTCCCGCCCCCTGTTGCAGAAGAGGACAAGCCCTGGCCCTCGCCTCATCACTACGAACTCCCGTGGGGCGGGCTGCCCCTCCCCCCCCATAGACAGACGTTCAGCTGTGCCATTCTTCTGGCCTGCTCACCTCCGCCCCGGGTCGGCTCACCTCCGCCCAGGGTCGGCTCACCTCCGCCCCGGGTCGGCTCCCTGGACCCGGGCTACACAGCTTCTGCATGGAGCCCAGCACCCCTGACGCTGTCCCCCGCCCCCCGCAGCTCGCAGGGCCGCTCAATGTCAGCGTCCTCATCCGGAGAGTGGGAATGATAACGGCACCTACCTTGGGCCTCTTCCCGCCACACAGGGACCGAACTGTTTAGGACTTCATTGATTATTGCACAGGAGACGGCATGATGGCTTCAGGGGGTTCTAGCCAGAAAGGGCGGGGCTTTTTCCCCCATTTATCAAATAGACACTTCATGTTCTCTCTTGAGAGCCACACTGGAACGTGTGTGTGTGTGTGTGTGTGTGTGTTGTTTTCGGCAAGGGGCAGCGAGTGGGGGCACATAGTGATCAGAATTAGGTGACCCGTGATAAGAATTGCATTTTGAAGCCCTCCCTGGTGGCCCTTTACCATCAGGAGCAAGACAAGAGGAGACACTGGAAGGCTTTTCCAGTAATCGAGCAGCAGCAGGTAGAGGTTGAGGGAAGGACGGGAAAGGGTGGGATAAGGGCGAGGCGCTGGGGGGGGGGGGCGGTACCAGAAAGATGCAGCCGCTTGTTTCCCACCTGAGCATCCGGGAGAACGGTGGTACAGGTCATGTCCAAGGGGTAGAGAGTGTGGAGCACACTGAGGTGCAGGAGACCAAGGACCCCTCCAGACATGGGGTTGGCAGTGCCCGCGGGACTCTGCACAGGCAGCCCTGCGCGGGTGGTCCTTGTGCCCCAGGCCACTGAGCGGGCGACCTTCTGCCGCCATCTGCACGCCGATGCCATCCAGAGTCATCAGGCGGACACGGTGGCCTAGGGCGAGTGCTAGTGGAGAGGAGAGGCTACCCCTGACTCACCCCAGAACTTGTGGCCAGGAGGGGCCAGCAGGAATGACAGGGAAGAGACGGCCAGCGAGCAGGAGGGCAACGGGGGTCCGCGATGCCGGCAGCCCCCCTGGAAGGGAGCTCTCCAGCCAGCAGCCCGCAGTGCCCGCGGTGGCGGACGGGTGGAGCCGACAGGCCCCGCGCAGCCGGAGGGGAGGTCTGCTGGCTTGCAGGGAGCTGAGGGGGCGGGGAGCAGAGGCAGCTTCTCTGAGGCAACTCAGCAGAGGGGGAGCGGAAGGGGCGACGGTCCCAGGGCCTCTGGAAAGAAGAGACCGCTGAACTCAACGGGGACATAACACCAAGACGGCAGGCTTTGCTGCTTAGTTTGAGAAGGGAGGTGTTAAAATATGCCCGAACGCAAATGAAAATAATCCAGGAGCCAGTGAACGGTGTACCCAGTAACGCAGAAAGTAGGGTTGCACGTGGTCAAGCGGACGCTTTCAGTACAAGGAAGTGTGTGAGCACGAAGGCGGCATCTGGCCTCCTCTGGCGACCATTCCTCCCTGTCACGGAGGGGGCAGAGCAGGGGGGCTCCAGGCATGGCCATAGGAGGCTGAGGGGGTTCTTGCCGGACTCGGGCCATCCGTGGGGGTGGGGTGCTGGGGCTGCAGGACGGAGACGTGTGCAGGGGTGCGGTAGTGAGAGAACACATCCGCAGGCGCAGACAGTGGGCTCCCCACGGCTGACCGGGGCGTCGAGGGGCTCCGTGCAGGAGTGGCCCCGCTGTGTCCGGGCTTGCCCTGCACGACTGCAGGTACGACGGCTAGACTCCCAGGCGTACGTGGGTTCCGCGGAGATGTGAACTCTTGCTGGGAGTCCTGAGGATGTGTCATCTAACCAGCCTCCTGGAATCCCACCGAAGAAGGGAACAGCGGGCACACACTCTAACACACTCAAACCTCGCCCCCTCCACCTGTCCACAAACCCCCCACCCCTCTGACACTCACTCCTTCCTTGCAGACAGAGTCCTCAGGCCACCCCACAGTCTCAAAGAACAAGAGGCTTACCTTCCCGGTATCTGGAAACTCCCCCTCTCCCTCTGCCCCGCCCCACCTCCCTCTTTAAAAAATAAAATCAAGAATTCAAGAGAGGGGTACCTGGGTGGCTCAGTTGGTTAAGCATCCAACTCTTGGTTTCTTTCGGCTCAGGTCATGATCTCAGGGTCATGGGACCGAGCCCTGTGTCGCCTCTGCACTCAATGTGGACTTTACTGAAGATTCTTTCTCTCTCCCTCTGCCCCTCCCCCATCCACACTCTAAATAAATAAATAAATAGATAGATAAATAAAATCTTAAAAAAAGAAAGAGTTCAAGAGAGGTCTGTCTTCTTGAAGGTTGAGGTCATAGGCATGGGACCCTGGAAATGCCATGGCTTATGGTGACCTCAAGGAGACGCCCCATGGCCTCCCACTGGCCAAGGGGGCAAGGCAGAAGGAAGGAGGGCCCTGAGTCCCAGGCAGCACCACGGAGCTGCCCACCAGGCCACGGAGCCACGGGAAAGTGAGTGTCCTCGGCCACATGTGGTTGAACTTCTCGCTGCCCAGGGAAGGTGCTAAGTGCGGTGATCACGTGATCGTGGCAGCATCGATCTGTGCTCGTGTTACCTGGTGGAGGGGTCGACCGGAAAGGCAGATACGGGCGTCTGCTGGGGCACACATCATGGCACGAGCTTAGTTGGTCACAACAAGCACCCAAAGTTAGAGTAGAAAGGAAGATTCGAGACTGCGTCGGAGAGGCTGTGGTAAGTGTATTTCCATAAGGCCTTTTCTCAGTCACAAATGAGTATGGATGGACGTGTGTGTGTGTGTGTGTGTGTGTGTGTGATGCATGCATTTTTTGGGGGGCGATGAAACTGTCTGTTTTGTGCTCATAAGAAAGAAAACTTAAGTTTGACGCCATCCTAGTAACTGATACCCACGGTCTTGTCTGATCTAAGACTCTGCAGAGGGGCCAAGCGGGCACTGGGGGCTGCCCAGACCCCAAGGGCCAGAAGCCTCAGCGTGGAGGCCTGGCCTCCACACCCCACATCCAGGCACTTTCTGGGGTACCACAGGGCTCGCTTTCTCCTGTTGGTTCGCAGTGTGAAATAACCAGGGGGGTGGATGATGAGGAAGCCCTCACAGGGGAGCACTTCCAGGATGCACTCCACGAGGGAGAAGTGTACAAGGTCAGTCTGAAAACAGAAAGTGCAATTAGCTTGCGTCAGTTATGATCTCGGAAGGGCAGGAGTGAGGACGTGGGTTTTGCACTGTGGATGCACTGCCGGCCTGGCACCGCCCCTCGTCTCCGCCACGCCCCTCGTCTCCGCCATGACTCCATGGTTGTTTGGATTCCTGGTGGTCTTTGCATTCCTGGTGCTGGTGTATGAAGGCGACAGAGACCGGGCCAATGCATACAGGGCCAGAAGACGCTCCCCAAGATGCTAGGAAGTTCCGTGCTTCTGTTTTCTTTTGCTAAAGCTCTTTTTAAAATTCACCCTAGGACCCAAAACATTAAGTTGTATAGATTGATTTTTAGAAACTGGGGAATGCCACGGGGAGCTTTTATCTGAGAGGTAAGCCTGAAGACTGGCATTGCAGGTTTGGGGACGATGAGGACCCACCCACTGGTACTGGTGCGGGGATCCCGCTCGAGGTGGACTAAGGGTAAAGGTGCCCAGTGGGGTCCCTCAGCCATGAGACGGGCATCCGGTGGCGTCCAGGTACACTGGCCCTGTGGGGCGCACATCTTCAGGCCTGAGCATGCTCATGTTCGTATGAGATGACCCTTCATCTCCAAGTGGCACTTGGAATATGGAGCCGTCCACTTTCATCTTCCCACAGCCCCTTGAGGGAGGTCTCCGTCCTCGGGGCAAAGCTCCCTGGGGTGGACAGTGGTCCCTACACAGCCCGGCGTGTCCATTCCACGCCTGCCTCCATGGGCTAGAACACACACACACAGCACTTGCACGAGAATCACGTCTGATTTTAAAGGACATTCTGCATGCAAGCCCGGATCTCGGGAAGAGTTGGTTTCCTTGATTTTGTAACTTGGAGTGGACTTTATTCCAAAAATGTTTGCACAATGACATTTTTTTCTGATTACAAAATTTTTATTTCTCATTTAAAAAAATGTCAGAAACTCATGTAAGTAGAAAGAAGAAACATAAATCAACAGCATCCCATCACTTAATAGGGAGGCACAATTAGTTATTTTTATGAATTTCTCTCCAGGCTCTTTTCAAGATCTATGTGGGTATATCTAGAAATATTGCTCCATATATATTTTTGCGGAAGTGGGATCAAAGCATAACCACAGTCAGTACCTGTCTTTTCTCATTTATTAACACATAAACAGGCTCATCGTTTTAAGTGTTTTTGTGAAATTTGCTTTCTAATGCCAGTATCTTTTCCACTAGGTGGTTGGATCAAAATCCATTGAATTAATGTTTTCCTTTGAGACCTTAAGTTCATCCATACTTCACCCTCATGAATAATGTGGCAAACATATCTTTCCCTGAAGCTCTTAAAGGTTCTTATTTTCTCTTCTCTCTTATCTTTCTTACACTTTTCTCATTTTTCCCCCCAAATATGTTTATTTTATTTTTTCGGTGTTACAAGATTCATTGTTTATGCACCACACCCAGTGCTCCATGCAGTACGTGCCCTTCTCAATACCCACCACCAGGCTCACCACTTTTCTCATTTTTTAAAAAATATATAAACAGGAAAAATGCCCCTGGATTGTTCTGGGGCTGAAAGTCAAATTTAGTGCTGTTGCCTTGGAGAAAAGGCCGGTTCAGCAGGATTAAGAACAGAGCCAAAATGCAGAGCCTGAGGTCGGAGGGGAAGTCAAAGTCTGAATCGCCTTGAAGGACATGCGAGAGAGGGGCTCCCCGTGGACTTAGAAAGGTCAGTTGCTTTGCGATCACAGAGCTGGCTCTCCAGACCCCACCTGCTCCCCCAGGTCTCAACAGAGATGAAGCTTGGGGGTTCGCTGCACAGACTGTCCAGGGGACACGCGGGGCCACAGGCAGCACATGGGGGGCAGGGGCAGGGGAGGGGAGGGTTCCCTCTCTCCTAGCATGGCTGAGTATTTCAGCTCTGTCCTATTAGCCCCATGGGTAGGACCACCAGGCTATTATAGTAGGGATCCATAAGTTCCTCACTTTGTTTTGAAACAACCCCTCAAGTCTAGTATTCTTTTACTGAGATGCAAAACAAACAAACAAACAAACAAACAAAAAAACCCACTGGAACGTATTTCCCCAGGAGCAATTTGAGCTATTGTAGACAAAGCCCCCCAAAGTACCGTATGTTCTGCCTGTCCAGCCTGTGAGACTAGTAACCAGAGTGTGTCCCACCCGCTGACCTGAGGGCTGCGCACATGATGGTGAGATCACTCCTTTCGCAGGAGCCCCTCCCCAGCGCGCCACCCCTGTGTAGGCGGGAAACCCTAGGTAACCTGTCCCATCTCTGAACTGCTGGCTTGCCCCTTGACACTGTTGTCCCCTGGGCTCATGTCCCTGGAGGGTGGGTTCCGGTCGCTGTCCTGAATGGAGTCATCAGCCCCTCAGGGGGTTCTAGGCCCCCTGAGGTCCGTGCTCCCTCCACAGGACTCCGTGCGTCCAGCTCGCGAAGGTGAAGGGTTGGGGTCCCGGTGAGCTCCCCACGCTGCATGTGCTTCCGCTGATGGCGCGTGACCCCAGACTGATCACAACAACCTTACACTCCTTGCCTAAAAGATGAGCTTGCTCCCCTTCTGAGTGGTCTCGATTTCATGGGTTGGTTTTTGCACCCTTTGGGATCGGCTATTTCTTGCAAACATTTCCTTCCTTTCCCCCCGGAGACTGTGGTGCGGCGGTGTGCACTTCCCGAAGCTGCAGTCAGGTCCTAGGCTACAAGCCCAGCTGTGAAAGCAGCTGTCCCCCCATATGCCATGCAGGTCGGGGACCAGAGGGCCCTTCCAGCAGGCAGAGAAGGCAACTGGCCCGGCTCGGCCTCCCACAAACGCAGATGATTCTGTGTCTGACGCAGGGACAACGGGACTGAAGCGCACAGCAGCGCCCTGGCCCGGAGCTCGCTGTCGGCATGGCGCGCCCTGCCCACGGGGATGGACGCACCTGCGCTGGGGGTCTCCGTGCACACCCACCTCTTTCACTAGAGAAGAGTGTCACCTCTCCTCCCTGGATCATTCAGCACACACTCCCGCTCTCTGATTTACGTCTTCCTAAATTTCTCTTCAAGACATAGAGAAACCCAGTTCCAACTTCAGCCACAGCAGAGCGGGTTCTAATGCACGTTGGAACGCACATGGTGGCCAGCGTCCCACCGGCAGAGGACGGGGGTCCCTAGAACTCAGAAGGGCTCCAGGGACCCTGTAGGCGCTCGCGCCGGAGTCCCCAGGTGTGTGGTTTGCTGGAAGACTTGGCTATGAACTGACGGGAAGATTTCTGTTTCTTTCGGGCGGCTGACATCTGGGCATCACCGTGCGCTCAGACGGCACGCCTTAGGGGTCTGTGTGGGTGCAGCGCTGTGGAGGGGCCAGCGCATCCGGGACGGCCTGCCCAGCCCTGTGGACGTTTGGGGCAGGATGGCTCTCTGCTGGGCTGTGGGGCGAGGGGTCCGTCCTGGGCCTTGTGGACACTGAGCAGTGTCTCTGGTCCTTTTCCTCCGGGTGTTCAGGAGTGCCCCAGACAGCACCCCAGTGTCTCTAGACATCAAAAACTGGTGGGCAGTAGCCACCCGCACCTCCCCCCCAAAAGCCCCGGGGTTCAGGGGGAAGCAATTCATCACCAACGTCCCTCCAGAGACATCCACTGTTAGGTCTCAGTGAGAGGGCCAGCTCAAGGTCGCACCAGTCTTTGTGGAGAAAGGCCCCGGAGGACACCAGGGGAGTAATTCAGACACAGCAGGAATGGCCTTCCCCGCCCTGCGGATGGTGCCCCTGCCTCTCGGGCTCTGGTCACACTCCTTGAGGCCTCCTCCTCCCCTCCAGCCAGTGGGGGCCCGGTGTATCCGCTGGCTGGATTCACTGCCGTCACCTGGGGGCCTCTTGCAACAGATTCTAAAGACGTTGGCGCCTCTGTGACAAATCAGGCAAAACTTGGGCTGAGAAGAAAGCATGAAGGAGAGAATGACGCCAAGGGAGCCCTGATGGGAAGCAATGAGACCGCGAGAGGCAGCTTGCTTGCTTTCCTTGTCTTTCTTTCTTTCTTTCTTTCTTTCTTTCTTTCTTTCTTTCTTTCTTTCTTTCTTTCTTTCTTTCTTCTTCTTTTTTTTTTTTTTTTTAGCAAAACCAACAGATTCTTTGCTTCTGTGTCCTACGGTGGCTTGAGGGCTAGAGGGTCATCTGGCTTTCAGGAACACCAGTGAGTTGACATGGGGTCAGCCAATGGCCTCGCCATTGGCCTGCCAGGCCTGCCAGCGTGTCTGGGGGACCGTCACCCCTCCTCCTGGTGGCTTTCTTCCTCTTCCCGGCGGGGCTGACCGCGGGGCCCTGACCACAGGCGAGCATCTCCATGGTTCATGTTCCCACGTTCCCACCTGCAGACAGTCCTCGGGCTTTCTGAAAGCCGACAATGGGTGGAATCACCCCTCTCATCCTTGTCAGTGATCAGATGTGCACACATGAAGGGCTGTGTTCTCTTCTCTCCTTCTCCGGCTCGGAGACGGCCGCACATGACAGAACTTCATCACATGGAACTCCTGAGGCGGGAGTGGCTCCCCGAGATCCAGGTCCTCCTGCGGGCCCAAGAGGGTTCCGGAAGCTGCCTCCCACCGTCCGCTTCAGCCTCTACTTCCCCCCTTCACCCAAGGTCCTTCTCAGTCTCTGCCCAGAGAACACATCAGGATCCAAGCATGCTGCGTTGCTAACATTTCTGGCTGATTCGCATCCCAGGGCTCAGGAAATCTGGACGAGCCCCTCTTTACGATGAATAACTGCTACAAAAATACCAACAGGACCGAGTGACTGGGGTTCGAGGGGCTCTGAGAGGCATCTGGTCCCTGGGACAGAGCAAGCTCGCGGGAGGGATTCCGCGGGTACGGTCGCAACGCCCTGTCGCTCTTGCCGCTCCGCGCTGCCCCTGGACGCACGCGGACCGCGGCCGAGGGTCTGCTCCTCTGTCTTCGCTGTACTGGGAATCTCCTGAACGCCACCACCGAGTGGGTGAGTGTGCGGGGCCCAACGGACAGAGCCTGGGAGACGGATCTGGTGTAAGACGGAACACGCGTCCGTGCTCCAGCAGGGGCCCCTGGCCGCTCCGTAGTGAGTGGCTCCCCGGCACACAGACAGCGGCGAAGCAATTAAATCTGGAGATTTACGTCAAAGCTGGGCGCCCCCGTGCAGTCCCCAGGGGACGGCTGTGTAGGTGCAGCTAACGGGGGGTGTGGGCCGAGCTTGCGGAGTTCGGGAGTGTTGGAAAAACTAGCTCCCAGGGCTCAGAATGCAACTCTGCAGGGTGCGTTCACCGAGGGTCCAACTGGAATGCGGCAGGAAGTAGGGCTTCCCTTTTGGGTCTGAGGCTGTTTACCGCTGATGAGACTGAGTCGGGGAGTCTGAGCCACCCGCGGCTTGGGAGTTCGAGGGAATCGTTGTGTGACATAAGGCTGGTCACTGACTCCCACCCCGTTATCCTAAGTCATGGTTTTGAACGCAAGATCGTACGTTCTTAGATGTCATTCTTAAGGCCAAAGAGACATTGCTATGATAGAACCACTGGCTGGCCCCCAAATCAAAGTATTTACGCATCACATGGCTGGTGTATCATTTGCATTTAGGGAAAGGACCAAGGACCTATATGCACCGGGAGTGGGTTTTTTTCCATTTGTTATGGTGCATTATTAAAGATGCCCTCTAAAACTGAGTATTTCATGTTCTGTCATGAGGACACACATCTTGGACACATCAGGAGAGTTGAGAAAGAAATAGTTGTACTTATTTTGCAGTGACCTGAATTTAGCATCAGATGTGAAAATCATGACATGAAACTTGGGTAGAGAGATAAAAGTCCGAGCGCATGCCGGATGATATTAGTGGCAGATGTGATCTTCAGAGGGGCGATGGCATTTCCTCTGAACGGGTGGATGTACCCCTCCAACTGGGATGTTAACGTGATTAGCAATGAAAGTATGCTTTGTTCCCCGGCCTTCACGTGGTCTCAATATTGGCACTTATCCTCTACTTGTATTTTTAAATCGCACATTATTCCGCCCACGGCAGTGCCGTTGAGAGCCCTGCCATACAGACGGCTGTCCGTGGAGCCCCATGTGCTAAAAATAAGTGCAGCGGGGTCTAGGCTTTTCCCTTTTCCTTAATCCTACTATATACATGTACATTTGTGCATTCCTATATATACATAAATACCCGATTTTCTCCTTTGGCTTCTATGGTTTTCGGCCCCAGGATGATTTTTCTGAGCGCCCACGCCCCCTGTGCATAGCCGTCTGCCCCCAGACACCCATTAATTGACGGCAAACACAACTTTATTGCAAAATGACTGCAGCTTTATTAAGCAGCTGGATTTACAGGCAATAACATAATCAATATAACATTAATATAGCACATAATTAAATAAGATTCCTACAAGGTCCTGCCTGTATCCCGAAATATACAGAAGTTAATTGTTTTCACCGATGGCATTAACCGGTGGTGTTGGAAACCAAACTTGGAAGAACAGAGTCCCCAGTTGTTCTTGTGTATTTCATCTGGTGGGAGAGGGAACCATCCTCACAACCCATAGGAATCCCGTATCACCGTGAATCCCCCCAAGACTCCCTCCCTGGGGGACGACAGCCACCCAACCAACAAATGCTCTCAGGATAGACTGAGGGGCAAAAAGCAAGGACCAAACTGTACTTAATGGGTTTCCCCACCAGTAGGAAGAGGACCACCACCGTGGGCTCTTAGAAGTTACCATAGAATGTACCACATCTGCTGAAGACGGAAGAACTCACGCCCCCCGGCATGAAAGCAGCCAGTGTTGTCTCCAGAGTCATGTGTTCGTGTCTCAAATTCTGAGGAATCCCTCAGCATGCGTTTGCAGTGGGCCTGGGAGGCGAAGTACCCTGGGAAGGAAGCAGGTGAGGTGGGAGCCCTGTACAGGCGCTCGGCCCGAGCACTGCGCAACAGACAAGCACTGTAGATGGGAAACGTGCTGGGGCAGGAGCGTGTCACCGCCATACCTGCACACAGCTCTCACTGCTCTCGGCCTCCCGGCCACGTGGGCTCCCACGGGAGCTTCTCGCCTCTGCCCGCTGCAGTTCCAAGAACTCGGAATCTGCTGCTTCCACAGTCCATTTCCCCTCATTACCACCTACCCGATCACCAAAAATAAAAGTTAATTCAAGTAAAATGGCTGAAATGGGCACTGCTCTTGTGCACAGGAGTGTGCAAACCCATTTAGCCTTGGGGTGCACAACTAGACGTGATCAGGAAATGGAGGCCTTCTCAGCCCCTTGCCCTCCGGGTGCCCCCTTCCACGACGCAGGCGGGCTACTTGCAGAAAGGTCCCCGCCCTCGAGAAGGTCTCGGCATCAGAAGGGAGCATAGCAGCTGAGGGCCGGGACACGGGACTCTCTTGTGGAGGGAGGCACGTCACACATATTTAGACGGGGAGCCCGGGGCCGATCCAGGACCAGGAATGGCTATCAAGGAACGTCAGCAGGAGAAGGTCCCAGGGCCTCAGTATTTCAGGAACATGGGGCCATTCACCTGCAAAGGGCACAGGGGTGGCGTCTCCTGGACTGGGAGCGTGGCAGCGGTGGAGGCCGTGTGGAAGACGCTGGCCACGGCCAGGCAGGGAGCCAGGGATGACCAGCAGCAGCTCCCCACCCCCCACCGCCCGCCCCGGGCCAGTTCCAGCCGCAGTGAAGACCCCTATCGGGTCACTGGGGATAAAGGTTGATCCCGGCCAAGGAGGAGCAGGCGGCTTTGTTGGGGCCGGACTCGAACCTGGACTGAATGTGCCGCAGCCCCCCCGGGTCACCCCGCGTCCGCGCTGCTCTCTGCTCCTTGCACTGAGGCCAGGTCCCCGCCCTCAGGGCCGTGTTACTGCTAACACGGGGCTCGGGCATCTTCGTGCAAGGCGAAGATGGACGCCTGACGTTCCCGGCTGACGTTCCCCGTGTGCTCACACTGGCTACCCCCCTCTGCTGGCTGGGATCCTCCCCCTGTCCGTCTGCGGACAGACGGCAGGGTCCTCACGAAGGGCACCTGCCTCGGGGATCCTTCCTCTGCCTGCAAAGGGAGGCTCTCTGTGGCTCGCAGTCTGTGAGTCTATGCAGATGGGACAAAGCCAGTCTGGGACAGGAGCCGCTCTCCAGGGAAGCCCAGCTCCGCCCTGACCAACAGGGAAACTGGGGTTCTCTGGGCTTAAATTATTGCTTTGGCAGCTCCACCAACCAGACGAGCAATCCCGACCCTCCTCCCCTGACCCGAGCCTTCTCCCCGTCGCCCCTCACACACTCCACTGACCGGGCCATGATACCTAAATTCCCCGTCTGAAAAGTCCACGCGATCCCTCACGTCCCTGACCGCCACGAGCCGTGGGCAGGGCAGAGGGCGCATCCCAGCCCGTGCGTCCCTCATGCGCCCCTGGGGAGCCCTGTGACTGCTGCGCGTGGGGCCACGGAAAGCTCGGGTATGGGACAGAAAGAGGAGAGAGATGCACAGTGGGCACCCTGGAGAGCAGCGGGCCGGCGGCTCCCGGGGAAGGTAGGCCTGGACAGCCAGGAAGACGTAAGCGACCGCATGGGTACAGGGTCTCCTTACTCGAGTGGGACCCGAGCGGCAGTGTCCATGGGAAACTAGCGGCTTCTTCCCGCAGACAAAATGTGGGAAACGACAGCCTAGCTTGTCCTATTTGGGCATAAAAAGACATCGCTAAGGAAAAAAAAAAATAGCATTGCCTACTGATGACAGAAAAATCACATCCAGATCTATCCTCAGGATAGAGCAGCTGTGTCCCCAGGGGTGGTGGAGGGCCTCGGGGTGACAGGGGTCCATCATGGGGCGGGCAGTCCTGTCAGATGGCGCACACACTGTGGGACAGTTTCCCACGCCCCTAAATGCGGTCTCACTGTTGGCAGAGAAGTCACCCCACACCTTCTTCCATTCCCGGGGCCGAGGGTGTTCAGGCAGCAGAGGGGCAGCTAGAACCCCAAACTCCCAGGAGATCCTTTACCCCGGCATCCGCCCCCCGTAAACTAAGCAAAGAAGAACCCCAACCCCCCCCCCCCGTCGGTGGGTTCCCGCGTGACCACCTGTGAACTAGAAGCAGCCCGTGGGGTCCGGCCATTGCTGGTTCAGTGGCAGGAACCGCGGTGCTCACAGTTCAGGTCTGAGATAACAGCGTTTCTGTCCGCGAGTTCTAATCTCTGGTTCCCCACGTTCTCCTCGGGGGCCGCCCCCCAGGCCCGTGGCTAACACGCACCCACGGGACGGTGTTCAGAAGTCACCTCCTCACGGAAGACTCGTTTTAGCTGCCCTTACTACGAATCGCTTTTACCGTAACACGTGGCCCCAGCCCTGATTTTGGGCTCAGGAAAATGAAAATGAAATCCTCGAAACTCCAGGCAGCGGTGGAGAGCATTGTCCTTTGGCTGCAAGCATGACCCTCGCGCCCTAAGCAAGGGGTCAAGGCACAGCCACCTGCCTGGATCTGTCCCTGCCCCTCCTTCCAAGATTAGCATGTTCCTGACACGGAAAGGGCATTTCTGCAAGTCCAAAACGCCCTGGAAGCCAGTTACAGACTTGGGGCAGGGACGTCGTGAGGCTCTGGGAAGACGTATGTCGTGCAGCACAGGGAGGTGGCGGGTGGCGGGCACAGCCTCCCAGAGGCTCACGCGCACCCAGAGCTCTCCAGCCAGCGGCTGCCTCTGGCAACTGAGCCCACATCTTGGAAACACGCGAACTGAACTCGTGCTACCGTCGCGGCTGACGGTGCCCAACGGCACCGCATTCCAACACCTCACGCTTTCTAGAAATACGCGGCGTTCAAAGTGAGCCGATGGAGGAACGTCACGGCCATGTTTCTGACTCGCTTATACCGAGCTTACCAAAATGCCGTTGGTTTATAACAAACACGTATAGTCCGAGAAGGTCTGGGGTCTTTTTTGGAGTCAAAAAACAAAAACAAAACAAAACAAACAGAATTCCTTCTTAGAAAGGGGAAGAAGTATCTCCCAAGAGAAAATGAACTCCGGGCCCTAAAGATCAGGCTGGCTTCAAACTGGGCTAAGAAATTCCTTTCTGCTGTTATTTGTGAAGCAGGTGATGAGGGGAGGGGCGATCAATGGGGAGGAAGGTGGGCGCAGGAGATCCTGGGGTCTCTCCGGGTCCTTGCTTTTCCCTGGAAGGTGTCCGGCGCCTTGCTCCCGTGCCCTTCCCGCGGGGCCCCGCTGTGGTCGGCGCTCAGCACTCAGGGGACACTTCCGAAGCCAGACGAGCACGGCCCGCTACGGCCGCTTCCCGCCCAGCACCCTCCGCTTGCCGCTCCCGGGAATTCTCACCTCGCCTCTGTTTCGGTAGGTCTCGGGCAACGGAGTCTACTTTTGAATCCTCACTGCATGAATAGTAAACAGGGGAAGTGTGATGCAAAGGAAAAGGTTAACTAGATGCACGAAGAATCAGCGACTCTCAGACGAAGGGGAGACCCTCCCCACGCCTGGCCTGGAGCTTCGCGAACACAAGGAGTAGAAGGCGCCGGGCGGGTAGCCTCTCACCATGAGGAGGAGGCAGGAGGCGGTTTTATTTTTCCTTTCTCACTGCTGTGAGAGGACAGATGTCCCTGCTGGCCAGGCACAGGGTCAGTGCCCGCGGTGACCGCTGTCCTCACGCAGCCCCGCACAGCCACGGCCAAATCTGCAGTGACCGGTGTGGCAGGCCCACGGGACTCCAGAGGACGTCCTCTCTCCGGCGAGCGTGATCGAGTCTTCTTGAAGACGGATGTGTTCGGTTCTGCGTGGGAGCCTTCTGGGTCTCGCGAGTTCAAGTGTTAATGAACCAAGAAGGGTGATGTGACCCCAGAGCCTCTCGCTGGCTGATTCCTCAACAGGAAGTAATCCAGCGCGGCTTGGGGTCCCCCCAGTGTGGCTCTGAGTGCGGAGCCCCCACGGACGGCAGAAGCGCCCTGACGTGAAACGCAGACGAGAGGCCCTGCCCCGGGCCTGCTGGGTCAGAGCGTGTGGAGGGGTGCTGGGGAAGACCCCCCTGGCTACCCGTCAGCTCAGGCACTCGGTTGACCGGCCGGGAGACCTTCGCGTCCATCAAACCCTCCCACCGACAGGACTCTGCAGATCCGAGCTGACGCGTCCCAGCGTCCAATGATTCTCGCTGCTGCTGGAAAAACACCTGATGCTTCTGGGGGCCCCAAAAAGCCCCACCACGGGCTCCTTGGTACAGAAAAGAGACGTAATTCCCAGCACACTTGGAAGCGCCTCACCCTCATCATCACTGCGTTACATTTAGTGTTCTTTTTTTTCCCCCACAAATAAGGTGTTGTCTGCTTAGTAATCTGAAGTTGAATTTACAATCCGCAACCCTACACAGTCCTGAGCAAGGAAACCAGACTGCTGGCCTCAAACAGCCTCACAAAGGGGGATCGGGAGAGCAGAGCTCGGGAAAGTCCTGCAGGAAAAGCAAATAAACAAAGGGACGTGGAAGGAAAACGTCACCCGCAGGGACGGTGGTCCACACAGAATCACGGGCAGAGGGCCGTCCAGCGCCCAGAACAGAAACTTGCAATCAGGGACTAATTAGTCTAAAAATACCCCTAAAAGGTTCCAAGTTGGAGGAGTCCTTCCCATCCTAATCAGAACTTAGGGACCGGGAGGTCTGATGAGAGGGTAGCTTCTGCATGTACTTATTATCTGAGCCCCAAGAGGGACGCGGAGAGAACGTGACGTCGATCTGTCCAGCCAGCTTCAGTGACACAGGACACACACACGGGGTGCACGCCTGCCCCCCCCCAAGGGCCACGGAGGCCCCTCTGGGGCGTGGCCCACACTACAGCCGGGATGCACCCTTCTCGCAGTGGCCTCGGAGGGTGGAGAGCGTCGGACGGGTCTCGGCCAGGGCCCGGTGTCCGGCCACCTCACTGAGGTCTCTGCTCTCTTAAGGGGCAGATTGCTCAGCCAGAAAGCAGCCGAAATTCTAGCCACGCGTCTGCCGCAAGGCGGTTCCACTTAGGGGCAGTACATAAATACCCGCATTTATAAACCAATAAACAAGAACTGTACGCATGAGGAAAGAGCCTTAGCAGAACCCGGACTTTCCCTGCGCATCTTCCTCTGAAAGCCCGTGTTTTCAATTACGCCACACTGAATCGATATTGATGCTAATATGTTTGCATTGCTGGCTTTCATTTTATTTTTTTACAACTCACCGCAGGACAGCGAAGTCAAAAATATACCATTCTGATCAACAGGACACATCTGTGGTGAAGCCACACAGAAGCAATTAATTTCCTGGTGGTGTTTTTACACTGGGGGCCTGATGCAGGTCCCCATTATACAAACAAAAAACTCCCGACAGCTCCTGCTGCCTGATAAAAAATAAATCAGATGGCGGAGGGCTGCTTGGCCTAGGACTGCTACAGGCTATGACTTGTAATGAGGCTCCCAACACTAATTATGAAGCTTATTAAAGAGAATTGGAGAACTCGTCCTAAAGTGCAGGCTGTAATCGCGCTGGAGAAGGCGGGCCCCCGCACGCGCGGCCCGCGGTCACCCGGCTGCGCAGAGGGGACCCCGCGGCACAGCCGGGGTGTGGGCCAAATCCCAGCAGCAGGACTGCGTTCGGCAAATGGGTCCGGATAGACCTGATGGAGGGGCCGGTGGGAGTCCCAACCGCCTGCCGAGCGTTCACACATCAGAGCCTTCCCTCCTGGGGAGCCTCTGCCGGGAAGGGTGCGGGAGCCCGGCCAGGCGGCACTCACGCTCACACGCGACCCATTGTCACCTTACTCTGAACCCCGGGTGTTCTCCGGGTCCGAACCCAGAAGCACGATTTCAGCGCGCTCTTCCAGGAGGGTCGGGGAAAGGAAAGATTAATAAAGATGTTATGAGCCCGAACCGCTGGGAGATTTGTTTAATTATTCCCCACAGGGCTGCCCCAGCAGTCTGCTGACATTTAGCCCCGACCTTGCAAATCCTCGGTAAATATTAATATATCAGCTCAAACAGGGCCCGTTGTTTTATTGGTTCACGGAGCTCAGAGAGATTCGCCACAGCGGTAGGAAATCATGTGTGGGAGTGAGGAGGCCGGGCGGCTTTGATGCCACCTTCTGCCGCACACATGAGCTGGGGACAGCAACAAAATGGCAATGCTGTTCCTCTGCCGCAGCTGTGGGGACACTTCAGATGCCTTTGCTTCCCTTTGTACAGCCTGCTGGAACCCTCCCAAAACCATGGTGGCAAGAGATTAGAAAGGAGGGAGACGAGGCCGGCAGAGAAACTGCACGTTATCTGGAAGGCTGGAAATTTTAATAATGGGGAAGGTCCGCCCTCCGATCAGACTACCTTGGCCACAAGAGTGGACCCAGGATGAGGGCGAGGAAGGGGAAAGCGTCCTTCCTCCAGCCCCGGGACCAGCCTCCCTACCTCCGTCCCCCTCTGCTGCCCTCCTGGACCCAGGACCACACAGTCCCATGTGCAGATCTGAGAAGGAAAACTAGAACCCGCTCTGACCGAGAGTTTGCTATAGGGAAAAAAAAAGATTGCTTTTTAATTTTACCCCATATGTGCTGTTGATGGTGGTATTTGGGGAGGTTTTAATTTCCTTGTCTCAAAGTTCTCTCTGACTGACTCATCTCCTCAATATTCTCAAATCCCTAGAGGCTGGATGCTTGCTGGGGGCCCAGGAGGCGCCCAAAGTTCTTGGGTGTAAGAAAGAGGGCAGCGCCGGCCACATTCGGCTTTCAGATGTACCGGGCGGTAGAGTCGAGGCGTGATTAATTTTATTCATAAAAATGTTAATCACTTCATTGTGAGATCTTTTTAACATTCAGTGCGGGAGCACCTTTTTAATTCCTCTTGCCCACCGTCGCGCAGATGTATTTAATATTTTCAGACACCGCTGCAGCTATCCGAGGACCTGGCAATTAAGCATACGTTTAAAATGCAAACAACAAGCGAAGCTACAGCGGCGACAAACAAGCAAACAGGAAAAGGCAGGGCGGGAAGGCGCGGGAGCCTGCCAGTGGCCGCGGGGAGCGCGGGGAGCGCGGGCGGTGCGGGCGCCGCCGCCCCGGGGCCCCTCCCCGCAGCTCCGGGCGCAGCCGCGCGGCCCCGGCTCCTGGAGCCTCGCCCTGCTCCGAAGGGCAGTTTCAAGGAGTAAAAAAAACTCTTCCGTGTAAAAGACTTAAACTGTCGCGGCGTTATTGCGACGCCAGACCGGGACTTGCGGCCGCTGGGGACCCTGGCGACGGTGGGGCGATGGCGCGGGCGACCCAAGGCTGGCAGGGTGCGCCGGTTCCCCCGACCAGGCCCCCTGGCGCAGCCCGGGCATTGTGGCCCCGCATTCAAGCCTTGGGCTCAGGTCGCTGGATAAATGGATTAGGGGATCAGAGACACCCGCGGCGTCTTCAGAAGCCAGACAGCTCACAGAAAGGGCTGCCCCTTGCGCCCCGCGCCGGGGGGTCAGGCGACTGCTCGGCCTCCGCGCGCCCCCGGGGCCGGCGCTGCGCTCTCGCTGCCCCGCGGTTCAGGCCCGCGGCCTGGGCGCCCCGGTGCGGCCTGGGAGGCCCCGCACTGGAGACGCCGTCCAAGTGCGCAGCTCCCTGGGGCTCCCCTCCCTGGTTTCTGGCCACCTCACTCCTCTGACTTCCTATTGGAGATAATTCCAGAATTTTAGGCCGCTCCGGGCCCTCCTCTGCCTAGGGCTGCTCTGTGACTTGGGGTTGTGGGCCTCTTCCTCCACTGAAAACAAGTGTTAAACAAGGGCTGCTGCCATTAAGACGGATATATTGGGATTATATGCGAACACATTTCCTTTGACCTGAAAGTTACTTTTTTTAAATTTCTTTTCATTTGAGAACGAATTAGAACAAACATTTTCGTGGGTCTCTAAGAGCATTGTGGGCAGCAGGCCTCGTGGTCCCCTCTGGGCTCCTGTGCCCGCGCTGGGCTCACTCTAAGGCACACCACTGCCCATTTTGAGTCCTTACTGGGGTGTGGGGGGGATGTATCCAGCTTCCTTAGCTGGGGCACGAAAGGCTGCCAGCAGTCCCCCCCGGGATGACCTTGGGACTTACACTTAGAGCCACTGGCTGGTGCGCAGCATGGAGGTGACCTGGAAACTCCCCGTGCCCCACCGGGCTGAGCGGGCCTGTGGGATTGCTACAGGGGTTTTAACTGGAAACCATTCACCCAATGCCTGCACCAGGGTGGGCACTCGCAGGCAAGGAAACGCGTCCAGGGGCATTGCTCCATCCAAGAGGACTCTGGGGGACCTCTTTAGGGGGCTGAGTGCTGCCACCTCCCCCAAGACACGATCCCTTCATCTCCTAGCTCTTTCTTCGGGCCATGCACTCTGGATTCCAGACCCAGGGCCCTCTCCCTGCTTGGCCTCCCCACCTGGAGCCACATTCCACAGGACTCTCCCTCAGGATGCTTCCCTGGGGCCCGGTAAGTCATGGGGCCACAAGGCATGTGCTCTGTGTCAGGTACCCCCGACTTTCCCCTCTCGGGTCCCTGAAAACCTGAGAGCCCAGCTGGCTGGTGGCACAGCGCTCAGTCCTGCAACGTGGCCCCTGCAAACAGCTCTGGTGGGAAGAGACCTCCCAGGGTTCCAAGGCCTTTCATACCCCTACTGCCCTCCGACTCTACACCTATTCAGAGCCACCCCCCCCCCAGCAACCTTGGGCTTGGCTTCCTCCCCTCCTTTCCAACCTCCAACTTGGGGGGGAATGCGAGATTAAAATCCTATTCCCCACGGCACACTGGGCCCTGGCACTTTCAGGAGAGCATTCCTGGCTCCAGTCTCTCTGAATCAGTGTGCATAAATACTTGGTCTCTGGCAGCCCCAGTCCTACCCCGACCCTGGCTGGGAGCAGCCAGGCAATCTCTAGCCTGCTTGCACCATCCAGAAGGAAAGGAAAGAGGGCAGCTAGATAGGACCAGAACCGGACTCCCCAGCTCAGGAGAAGGGATCTGGCAGAGGGGTCAGGGCCAGTATCTGTCCCATGGTACCCGGGCACTGTGGCCACCCTGTCCTTTCTCTCTCTTTTCTCCTCCCTCTTTCCCTCTCCGCCTTCTTGGCTTTTGCGCAGAGCCCCATCTACAAGGACAACTGAAACTTTATAGGCCATGATTCATCGGGTGGCGCGCCCCTCGGAGCCATGGCGCGTCTTACATTAATCAGTGTCAGACCACTAAAACCGAGATATGAATATGAATTCTCCATATTGCAGGCGAGATAAATGTGCTGGTGAACATAATTGATCAAAGGAGGGAGGGATGGACGGTGGGAACGGAGTGATTTCAGACTTCAGCATCCAGTGGGTCAATGATGGGTGGGACCTGTGCCCACCCCCCAAGTCTTCAAGCTAGGAACGTGCCTGTAGGAGTGTGTGTGTGGGGGGGATCTGGAAGGTATGAGCTTCTGACCATCTCCTTGTAACAGGCCTGCCCTGGAGCAGGAAGGAGAGGGTCTCCACACGGGATTTCCGACCCTTCCCTACCAGAGGACTCCGTAGTCTCCTCCGGCGCAGACGCTGTCTGTCCCGTCTCGTTCCCCATCAGAGCAGGGCACCAAGTCACAAGGATTAATCCCGTGAGCATCCCTCACACCTGCCCCTTTCCGGCTTCCATCTCCTCCTTGCCAGTCATGTAACTACCGCCACCATCCAAAACTGTCCCTGAGCAGACGTAGAGCAAGAGAGCACCTTTGCACATGCAGAAAGTTCCAGAAGAACTTCTGCTTCGGCTTTAGAAGAAAAAGAGGTTTCTATGTCTACTCCCAGGTATTTCAGGGAGCTGAAACAGCCTGCACAGCAGGTGCCCGCCCCCGGGGAGCCCCGCCCCCTCGCTCACACACTCAGGTGGCTGTGATGGGGGAGGGTGCTTATAAACCATGCACAAAGGACAAAAATGATTTTCCAATGCTTGATTAAAAATTCATCTCTACCTCTTCACTCGAGAAAAATAATTCTGAGGATGGCGATCTGATTTCTTTGCATGGGAAACATCAGTCAGCAGGGGGGAGCACAGACCCTCAGGACTTCTAGACCACCGGGTTCTCAGGCGTGGGACACGGCTGGCAAGCGCACGCAGGTCCAGCCCCCGGGCAGCAGTGCTCAGGGGTCCCACATGTATTGGGCAGGAAGAAAGGAAAGAACAGAGATGTGGGGTGTGCAAGCAGCTGATGCCGCATGGACTGGCTGATCCGATTCCGGGAAATGAAAGACGGGAGGCTGCCAGGGGCAGAGGTCTCCGCGCCCCCCAATCCCACCTGATGCTTCCCGCAGTTACCCGGGAGGGATTTCCCAGCGCGTTGTGCCCCCCTGTCTGTGATCCCAGAACGCCGGCTCTCATCACAGGAGCGAGGCACTCCTGGTCCAAACTCTAGACCGCGCTCTCGCCGAGTACACAGGACCCATCTGTCCCCAAGGGTCAGGGTGGTCCATCCCCGGGCCTCTGGGGTGGGGAGCGGAGGATGAGCTGGCCCCCAAAGCCTAGTGTCCAGAGAAGCACAGGTACCCTCTCCAAATTTCCAACTTCCACCTGGCAATGAAAGCACCCTGCCCGGGGCCTGGCACCCACTCCCTCTATCCGCACAAATGTCAGCAGTCCAAGCAGCAGGCCCGCCACTACACCCCCAAATTACAAACAAGCGGTGACATCCAAGATCACACAGAAAGCCTGACCACATCAACTCGAGGCTCCTGCGCCCGGCCAGGCCAGCACCCCAGATCTTGTGCCACGCCCCAAGGAGCCACCTCCACGCGCGGTCAGGACCCCATCCCGCTTCCAGCCCATAGAGGGCGCGCCGAGCTCGTCCATTCGGACTGGAAGCGGCTCCAACGCTGCACCCGGCTCCGAGCCGGGCTCCTCCCGCGCTTCCACGCGCCCCGCCCGCTCGCCCCGCACCCCCCCCCCCGCACCCCCTCCCCCGTACCCCCCAAGTGCCGCCTGTGCACGCTCTCCCGCGCGGCCTTGGAGCCTCCTCTCACTAGGCTTCCTCTAGCCTCGGGGCGGGAGGGGACCCCTCCTCCAAAAGGAGGGGGGCAGCGGGGTGGGGTGCTGAGAATGAGACAAGCATCTGTAAAAGGGCAGTCAGTCCCCCAGGGGGTGGCATCCCCATGTCCTCAACAGGAGCCGCCCCTTTCCCCCCCACAGAGGAGCCAGGGGCAAAGACAGAGGGACCCAGACTTTCCCCTTCTGCTGAGGCACCCCTCGGGCGGCCAGCAGCCCCCAGACAGCTGGTACGCAATGTCCAGCCTGGGTGGGGGGCGGTCTCCTCCAGCATCAGGGACCAGGCTTCTTTCCCACTGGGCAGGTTCCCCTGCAGCTCACATCCTCGCTGACTGTCTTGCTAATGCGTGTATTCTCAGTTTTCACGAATTCGGCATAAAGTCATCAGTGCCCTGTTTCAAATGCAGGCTGCCCTGTGGAGTCCACTCTGAGCACCCTGGGAGGCCCGAAACCCTGACCACGGCGATTCCCCAGGGTCCTGGGCCATTTCCCACTCGTGCACATCGAGACCAGCTCCGCATCCCGCATTGTCCTACCATCCTTCCCACCTACCTCCCAGACCCTGCCATCACAGGTTTATTTTTCTTCGGCTCTCTCGGTGTGCCCAGTCCAGCGCTCATGAGTTTAAAGGGGGGGGGGGGGCCTGGGACACTAAAGCCCCCACCCCTCTTTCTCATCCCACAAGGCTAGGGCCGCTCCCTACCTCAGGAGTCCAGAGAACCCCCGGGCCACATCTCTGCCCGCCCATTAGGACAGTTTAAAAGAGCCTTCTCATCTCTCTCCACGTCTGATTTAACCAAGTAACTAAAAAATACTTCCAAAGCCAAAATTTCATACTCCATTATGTCCTCACTCCACCCACAAAACGACCCGACGCCAGGATGCACTGCTGAGACAACTAGTTATAAATTGATTTCAAATCTGAAGTTCCCCTTTGGGGACATAATTGGAAATTCTTTTCATTTTTTCCCCATTGTTGCCCACTTCAAGAAATCGTTTTATAAACTGCTGAAACTCGAACTCATTTACCTCCGGAGAAAAGCGTGCCCCCAGATAAATGTCTAAGGGTTGGAAAGAATTAAACTGCCTACAAGAAACTGCCCTAGCGATATTAACAAATTCAACCACCACCAAAAGACGGTGAGAAACGAGGGCCTCCGATGGAAACTCCCCAAGGAGCCTCCTTCCCAAAGCCAGGGGTACCTGGGCCCCGCCAGCATTGCAGGGTTCCCCACACCCGGGCACACACAGCAGCGGGAGCCGTGGGCATCATTTCATTTAGTTTATTAGACAAAAATATATGATTTAGACAAGTTCGCTGACGCGCTATTTACAATCTGAAATCACTCTATATACAGAAAGGAAGAAAAAAAAAAGACACAAGCACGTGGGGCATTTACCAAGCCGATAATCAGCCAGCACCTGGTGACAGCCACCAGGGCCATGGGCAGAGGCCAGGCTGCCCGGACTGGAGCTCGGCCGGTCGAGCCCCTTTCTGCAGAAAGTGATGGATGCGAGTCGTTGACGTCGTGGCCTTATTTGTTTTACACCGGTCTGAAATATTTGTCCTAATTCCTCCCTCATCCCCTCCCTCCCGAACTCCCCCCTCCCCCGCCCCCCGCAAAAGTAAAAGAAGACCCTGAATCAGGCGGACGGGAGGGCTGCTAGAATCCGCGGCGTTCCCTCCTGCGGGGCCAGCGAGCTGCAGGGGAAACACAGCAGGACAAGAAGCACGAGAAGTCAGTGGACGGACGGCAGGCCCGGCGTCACCGGTTTTGCCGGCCGAGCGCCTGGGGGCGTGGTCGCCTGCCCCGCGCGGCTCCCGGGTCGGGAGAAACCCGGTGCAGCCGGAGGGCCCCGCGCCCAGGGCTGGCGGACGGCACCCCTTCCGCAACGACGGCCCGGGCCCTGTGCCCCGGCCCCGCTCAGCCCTCCAGCCCCCTGCCCTCCTCCCCGCATCGCCCCCTCCGCGCCAGCCCCGGCCGAAGGGAGGGTACCAGCAAACAGCACTCACTTGTCGCGCACCGGCTGGAAGGGCGATTTTAACTGCTGTGCCGGCGAGTCCGGCCGGGGGACGAGGTCTCTCTCTGCGAGGGAGAGGGAGAAGCAGAGCGTTAAGAGACAGGTGTGTGTGTTGGGGGCTGGGCGGGGGTGCTGTCAAGGTGCGCGAGCCTCTTCCCCACCCACTCCCTCCCTCTCACAGCAAGGATAGGGTCTCCGAGAAAATCCTTCACCCCTCCCTAGGCAGGCCCGCAGGTAGGACTCCGCTCTCCCGACAGAGCCCTGGGCCTCGGCCTCAGCGCCCTAATCCAGCAAAGATTACTGCTCATCCCGGGTTTGGCTGCCGCAGCCTCTCCCCTCCCGAGCCGGCGCTCCCCCACCCCCATGCTACGCCCGGGTTCCGGATTCTTGGCCCGGGGCGGGGCGGACACCCCGGGGCGCCATACCTGGGAGCGCCGGGCTGCTGCGAGCAGAGGCCTTGTCACCGTGGAGCACCCCCGTAGCGACGGGGACTGGCGGCTGCGGCGGCGGCGGCGGCGGCGGCGCGGGCAGGTGCGGGCCGTGGGGCGCGGTGTGGGGTGCGCCCACGCCCAGGAAGGAGCGCATGTTGAGCAGGGAGCCCTGCGCGAGGAACGCGCCGTTGGTCCAGTTGGAGAACTTGCCGATGTGGCAGGTGTACAGTCCGTGGCTGGGCAGGTAGGCGGGGTGTTGCAGCGGCGTGCCCGCGGGGGGCCCATGCGCGCCGGGATGGCCGGCGGGAGGCGGCGGCGAGGCCTTGGGCGCGCCGTCGGGGCTCGTGGCCGTTTCGGCCAAGGACCAGATCTTGGGCTTGCTGTGCGGCGCGCCCTGCAGGCCACCCGACGCGGCGCCAGGACTCAGCAGGCGCGTGCTGCCGGGCTCCGGGACCTCTTTGACCAGGCCCAGGGGCGAGTCCTGGGACTTGAGCGCGTCAGCAGCTGCCAGCGGCGAGCCCTGGTCCCGAGCAAGGGCCGTAGGTGCCGCCGGCGCGCGCGGCGCCTCGGCCTTGTCCTCGTCGTCCTCATTGCTCTGGTCGCCGTCATGTTCGTCGATTTTGTCGATGTCAATGCTCTCCAGGTCGATCTCCTCATCGTCCTCAGCCTTCTCGGGGTCGCCCTCCGTATCGCTCCCGAAGAGGGCTCCGTCCTCCTGGTCCTTGCTGCGCGCACCCCACGTCACCTTATTCTCCTTCTTGAGGCGCCGGCGCGCGTTAGCGAACCAGGTGGAGACCTGCGTGAGGGTCATCTTGGTGATGATGGCCAGCATGATCTTCTCGCCCTTGGTGGGGTAGGGGTTCTTGCGGTGCTCGTTGAGCCAGGCCTTGAGCGTGCTGGTGCTCTCGCGCGTGGCGTTCTTGGGCCGCCCGGGATCCCCGTACTGGAACTGGCCGTAGGGGTAGTAGGCCGGCGCCGTGTGGGCTGCGAAGGTGGCAGGGTGTACCCCGGGGTTGTCTTTGAGTTCATACTGTGAGCCCTGCGGCCACATAGCCCACCGAGCGGGGACAGAGAGAGTCGGGGTGTGGGGGGAGGAGAGAGAGAGAGAGAGAGAGAGTGCCGTGAGTCCCCAAAACTGGGAAAGTCGAGGGGGCAGCTGCTCTAGTCTGCTGGAACACAGGAAGGCCCCCAGTGCACCCCCCGGGGAGGAAGTGACCCGGCCGAATCGTCAGCTGCCTCCAGAAACTGAGCTTCCAACCATCACGAAGAGGTGGTTTTTGTTTTGGTTTGGTTTTGCTTTTATATTTATATTTATTTTATTTTATTTCATCATTCAAGAGAAGTTCCAGAATCTATGCATTTCCAGAAGACCACAGCGGGAGCCGTGGCCCCACAGAATTCCCCCAGGCGTCCCCCAGTCCCCTCACCACCACCCACAACAACTTCAACAGCCCTAATTTCCAAGTTTATCTCACAGTAACTAGAAGGGAAAACCTTTTAACTGCGCTGATAAAACAGTTTCTCCAAATGTAGAGAACCTAAAGCCTGCAGCCCCTCCCTTCCACCCTGAGGGGGTCAAGCAAAATAAACCATCTCGGGTTTTCTTTGGGTCCAAATCCACCAGCAATTTGAAACGAAAGCACACTCTTTTTAGCTCCCAAATTAATCTGCATTTAATGGTTCCCCACACTTAAAGGTCGACAGTGGTGACAGGTAATTTAAAATTTTAATCCTGGCCATCATCAACAACAATAACAAAAACACATTTGTTGTTTTTTTTTTTTTTTTAAATACAAAAGGAGGGCTTAACCGGTAAAATATTAACGCGAGGGCCGGGGAGTCCCCGAGGCGAGAAGGGCAACCACTCTCCTAGGCCTGTTCTCACTTACTTTATCTCCTAAGTTTGACTGTGATGTGGCAAGAGGAAGCCCAAAGTGTTTGCAGGCATTTAGAGGCCGTGATTTATTTGCGATCAATATTCTTTTTATCATCCGTAGTAAAACACAGCAAGTCAAATTATCCCATCAGGTTTTTTGGTAAATAACATTTTATCTTTCTAACAACCTCATTAGGCCTCATTATTACCATAAATTGCCCAGACAGACATTCACTCACAATTTTATCTTTTGACTTCCAAATCCCCAATCATAACGGCTTGGAAACCTGGGCCTAGAATCAAGAGTTTGCACTTAGGCTTACTTTCTGAGAACCAGCGGGAGAGCACTAGCAGATACAGACACCTTTTGGGGTAGATTTCTACACCATTTCCCCTTAGTTTAAAAAAAAAAAAAATCAAGTATCTCCCTTCCCCACCGCATACAATGGAAGCAGATTTCAGGCACACAGCTCCCTTTCTCTTATACAAACACTCAGTTGGGGGGGGGGGTCCCAAGTAGCACACATCTGTATTCAAAATTTCTGTTAAAAAATTATAATTCTCTGAATAAATATGGTCCAGTTGCTACGTTCGCAGAGGGGGTTTCCAGACTAAGAAAGTTGTAAAGAGCAGAATATTTCTTGGACTAATTAGTTGAATGCTGGATGCCACTGAGAAAACGTTAACCTGGCCAGATTCCGTTTTTGCCCAATCTTTGCAAAATGTACTTTGCACTTTTCTAATTATTTTGGTTGTAACTGTAAGGACGACATTTCAGCTTCTTCTCTGCCGGGAATTCTTTTTGAAAGGATACCTTGTAAATCTCTCATCGCTTCTCTGGCATCCCCAGCCGCCAGAACAAAATGGGAGCTGATCTTTTTCGATAGCAAGCGATCTCAAAGGCAGCTGGGGCCGCTTTCAGAGAAATAGCCTTTCTTCCCAAAACTACAAGAAAAAGTTACGGAAAAACACACCAGCCGCTTTCCTCGCGTACAGCTAGCCGGTATTTATTTCCTGTCTCTTCTTCGGGGACTGGGGAGACGTGGGGGGTGCCTGCAAATTGCGTTCTCCGGGCCGCCCCAGCCCAAGAGGGGGCTGCCTTCCTGGCCCCCAGCGCCCCGCGCGCAATTCAGCAGTCTCCCGAAGTTTAACGCGACCTTGCAGTCAGACCAAGGAAAATGGATCCTTTGGACCGACAGAATGGCGAATGCCCCGCGGAGAATTGAATTTGCAGCTCCCTCCCCCATCTGACGCCCACTGGGACGGGAGACTAAGAGGACAGCGTTTATTTTAAGCCCAGGGACTCTGTTTTCTTTAATCCTCCATTATGTAACGCGGAAAGAAAAGTGCTTTTCATTCGGTGCAAAAGAAATGAAAACTTTGGCAACTTACGAAAGTCAAAGCAAACACCGTTTCAGACGCCAAAATTATTTCCCGTTTTTTCCCCCTTAAATCTCAAATTCGCACACCGTCCATTAGGAGACCCCATCCGGCCCCTCTGATCTCCCCATTGTTCGGTTTATTTTGATCAACTCTACTAGGCTTTCCAGGGTTCCCTCTCGCAAAGTCGGGCACAACTAGAAGAGGTCCACCAAAACCGGAGAGAGCGGAGTCTCCCCAGGCCGGCCCCAAAGCCGCAGAAGTCGCGCGAGCGGGGTCCGCGGCGAGTCGGGGGCGTCCTGCCGAACCTGGCCGAGCAGCCGGAACCCCGCCCGCCCGCCACCACCGCCGAGCCCAGGGCGCGAGCGACTTGGGTCCCAACCTCCGGCTCGAGCCGCGCGCCCCGGGCCTGCTCCTTCGGCCTCCCGACTCCCGCCGAGACCCCGTCCGCGGCCCAGGCCTCCCGCCTCCCCCGGCCGAGCTGCAGGGGCCGCGGCCGCCCCCCACCCCGGCGCTCCCGCCGCCGCCCCCGCCGCCCCTCGTCGCCCGGCCCCGCGCGCCCGGCCTCCCCCGCCGGCCCGGCTCCGCCCGCTCTCCCTCCCGCGCGCCGCGCCGCCAGGCCACCCGCGCCCGGGGCGCCCGGGGCCGGCGGGGGAGGCGGCGGGGCGGGGGGCGCCCGCGGGCCCGGCGCACTCACCATCTGCGAGAAGAGGCTGAGGTCGGCGGCGTAGGGCAGGAAGGCGCTGTAGTTGGGCGCGCCCGCGTACGGGCCGGCCGCCGCGTACATGCCCAGCACCGAGGTGACGGCGGCCGCGCCCGCGCCCGCGCCCAGCTCCGCCGCCCCCGGTCGGCCCGACGAGGCGGCGGCGGCGGCGGCCGCGGCGGCCGCGGCCAGCACCCCCGGGCGCTCGCCGCCGTAGGCGCCGGGCCCCGCGGCGCTCAGGTACTGCGGGTAGCCCAGCTGCGGGAAGGACATGTCCGCGGATCGGCGGCGGCGGCGGCGGGGGCAAGTATTAAAGGGGCGGGGGGCGGGGGGCGCGGCGGGGGCGCGGGCGGCCGGCCGGGCGCGCTCGGGCCGGCCCGGAGGCGGGGGCCGGTGGCTGCTGCTCGGCCCGGTGCTCGCTGGCGCCCGGCTCCCGGCTGCGCCCGGCTCCGCGATCCCGCGCCGACTGCGGCGGCCGCCCTCCGCTCGGCGGCGGGGCTTTCAGACACAATTTGAAGTTGATGCTTTGATTGGCATCCCCTTGAGCGCTGGCCCCGCCCCCCGGCTCCCCTCCCGCCCCCTCCCTGCCTGGCGCCCGCCCTCGCCGGCCGCTCCCGCCCCTCCCGGCTAGCACGTGGTGCTCCGCGCCGGCCGGGCCACCTCCGCCCGCGGTGGGCGCGCGAGCGGGGCCCGGCGGCGGGTGCGGGCCCGGCGGCCGCGGGCTCCTTCCCGGCCGGCTCCCGCGGCTGTCTGACAACCTGTCGACACCGGTTTACAGCTGTCGGACCCTGGGGTTTGCTGTTTCGAAGCCGAAGTGCGTCTGCTCTTTCAGGAAAACATCTCGGCGCCTGTTCTTCCGCCGCTGGGGCAGCGGAGCTGGCGCTGGGGCGGTGACAGCCGGCGGGGAAGGGCCTCTCCTCCGAGGTCGGCGGCGCCCGGGCCTCCCCCGGACATCTCCGGCACAAGCGGCCCCCCGCGCCCCCGGTGCGCCGCGGAACCCCGCGCGGCGTGACACCCGGACGTGACACGCGGCCCCCACTAGGCATTAACGGGTCACCTGGCAGTGACCGGCCTCGCTGCGCTAGGAGAAGCGGGAAGCCGCCCAGCTCGGCGCGCTTTTCCAATTGTGAGAAAACTTCCAGAAAGGGCAGCTGAGAAGCCACTTCAAGGGCAAAGCAGATGCGGTGCACAGTGACAGTTTCTTGGAGGTGAGGGTGGGGACCTTTTCTTTGCTGGAAAATCACCACGGCAGCTCGAGGGAAACGCTCCGCCCCACCCCGCGACGGGAGAAGCTAAGTGGGGCTTGGGGGCCCCTCGTCGGGGCGCTAGGTGTGCACGCGCAGGAAGTAAACTTGGGTGGAGAGTGCCCGCCCGAGGCGACGCCGCGACCAGCCGAGGGACACAGTTTCTCTTCTCCTTCCCTCTCTCTTCTCCATCCTCGACCGGCGGGAAGAGCAAGCGGACACTGCCCTGAACCCCACGTTCCAGGGGGAGGTCCAGGTCCCCGCTAGGGCTCAGACGACTGGCCACGGTCCTCCTCGCCTCTCCATGCGCGGGACATCTGTGGAGCAGGCCGCTTCCCCATACACTCCCAGACCCAGGGCCCCAAGGACTGGGTAGGGAGTGTGCCCAGGGTACCGGCCCCTGGGTTCCTGGGACCACTTTTCCTCCAATCTCCGAAGCAGCGGCCAGCTCCCTCCCCGCCTCCCCCCGCGCTCCCTGGCCCTGGGGACCCTGCAGGAATTTCACCCTGGCACTGGGGTGTCGCGACCTTGGTTTGGGCCAGTTGCAGTCGGGGAGTGGAGGCTGGCCTCTGGGCCCAGTCCTCAGCAGGCTGTCCTGCTGGTGACCCTCGCTGCCACAGGCAAACTGCACCCTGACCTGGCCCCCAGCCCCAGTTCCCCCTCCAGTCCCCTGGCTCCTGGAGGCCCAGTGACTCTTGCACCATCCAGAAGGCTCTGATTTCCCCATTTTGGGGCCTGAGGACAGACAGGGAGCGGCCGTCTATAATTAGCAACGATAACGCCCATAATAGTAATTACTAATTACCAGCTCCATAATCAGGCTTTTATTTCCCGGCTCAGTCAGGTTTTCTTCCTGTTTGCGCTGCCCCTTACTCCTTCCCCTACCACCCGCCCCCCAACCCCCACTAACTAGCCCTGGCTCGCTCTAGAAACCTCCTGCACATTTGGGCACCTTTCCTGTCTGGTAGATTCCGGGGTGCTGGAGGTGAGCGCGAACCACTCCCAATGTGGAAGTCAATAAACCGGGGCTTCCTCTGCTCGCCAGCCCGCCCCCTCCCTGGCTGCACAACCCCTCTCAGCTACACCCCAAACAAAGCAGTGGGCCAGCCCCGGCACTGTCCTGTTTAGCAAACTTCAGTGTCACATTTCAGGTGACAGGTAAATACAGGTTAGATAAGTCCTCTTCCGTGACCCGGAGAGCAGGTCGAATGCAAGCCCAGGGAAAACTTGTCGCTGGTGCTGGGATTCAGCCACACAGATGCGTGGTCCTTCGCACTCTCCCCCTGCAGCCCGCAGCAGCCCCCTCCGGTGGGGCCTTAGCTACAGAACCCGGGGTGCTGGGTGTGGGCAAGAGTTTGTCCTAAGCACCCTCCCCATCACACGCTGCCTGCCTCACCTCCATCTGGGTTATGGAAAGATAGAAGGTTCTAGAAGACATCAGGGAGGTGAGTGGGAAGGGCCCTCCTGGAAACCATGTCCGAGGATTCCCCAGTAGTGGGAGAATTGACTCTGGAAAGGCCTGTGGCCTTCCTCTGGACAGCCCTCGCGAAAGGGCTTAATGCCTTAATGCTCCTTCTCTGCCCAAGGCCAGGGCTGGATCCCCTCCCAGCTGAGCCTGGTTAGTCCCTGGCTCACCTCCTCCCTTCATTCTCCTTGAGCTTTTCCTGAAAACTTGCATGAGGAAAACTAGGCAGCAACCTGACCAAAAAAAAAAAAGGGGGGGTGGGGAGGAGGGGGAGGAGGGGTACTGGGGGAGGAAACTGCCTCCAAACCATCCCATTGGATAGGAGGAGGGAAAGAGAAGGATCCGGAACTACTTGGCATAGCGTCCCCATGGAAAGCTCCCTCTAACCCTTGTCAGCATCAGGTAGTTAGTGGGGCTGAGAAAGGAAGGCCCCTCACGTGTGCCTGAGCCTGGGCCTTGGGCCTTGCTTGAACATTTGCTTAAGGGGATTCCAAGCTTCTTTGGGGATTTACCCAAAGAAGATGGCGCAGCTCCCTTGCTCAGCCTTCCCAGGATCCTGGCCATCGCTCTCTGATGGCAGAGAGGCAGGGGCGAATAGGAGGGCCAGGCAGTGTCCTTTCTGGGCTCAGTGGCACTAGCTGGGGACAAGCTGTGGGGTTCCACAGACCCACGGCCACGCCACTCTGTGTCCCCAAGCCGAGAGAAACCACCTTCACAGACCCTCAGCCACAGTCCCTCCCGGCAAGGGTGGTTCAGGCAGGCCCCATCACTGGTCTGGAGGCCCAGAGCCAGGGCAGCTGGAGGAGCCCCTCCCCCTTCCTTGTGGCTGGCCGACCAGTGTCACTGGGCCACAGGCAGGACAGTGGAGCCAGCGGTACAAAGCCAGACCTAGGGGTCGCTGCGAGGCCGGATCTCCGAGCTCCAGCTGGTCTGCATCCCTGCTCAGGTCGGGGAGGGAGTGTAAGGAGGCCCACGCAGGGACCCCCGCAGTCACAGCGGGCCAGGGGTGCAGCTAAGCAGAGCTGGGCAGTGGCCGTGGGCCGGGGCCTTGTGACTGGAAAGCCCGGACCCTCCGAATCCGGGGTAGGACGAGGCCTCTGGGCTCCCCATGGATGGTGGATGGGCAGGGCGCCGAGTGCCCTGTGGGAGTGGTTCTGGAGGGAGGGAGGGGACTCTGGTGGGAAGGAGAGAAAGGCCCTTGTGCTGGGGGAGGGAGGAGGGAGAGTTGGCAAAAATACAGTTTTGGACCAACTTGACTTTTAAGCAGGTTTCAAGGCCTGATGAAAAGTTTACTAGCTGGTTGTCCTTAGGTGGGGTGGGGCGGGTAGTTTTCTAAATAGGAGGCAATTGTTACCCCAGCTCCGAAAAAAGATCGCATCCCTTTTTTTCTCCCGTGCCCACAGTCATGGCTGGCCTCCACCAAGCTCCTGACCCACCCCCTCTATATTTCCGAAAGAATGAGATTAAACAAACCAAACACCATCCCCCTTTACAATATTATTTCTTCCGAAAGGATTCTCCACTGATTTTGAGGCTCCTCTGACCTGGGTCCCTGAAGAAGAGGCGGCTCATGAGAAACTGCCCCACTGCCCTCCCCAGAGCCATCGCGCACGGGACCTGCCTTTGGCGCCAAGGACCGGCCTGCGTCGGAGACCGGTGTCAGGGATGCAGCGGGGCCCACAGCCTCTGGCTCTGCCTTTCCCACGGGCCGTTCCCTCCTATGCAGATGGGAGCAGGCGCAGGGAAGCAGCTCAGTGCTGGGGCTTGGTGGCCTGCCCTGGCCGGCGCCCCGGACCCGGCCCTGCCCTCCATCCGGATGCGCGCGTCCTGATTTATGAGTCTCGTTAAATACCCATTAGACTTTGCACCTTTCTCCAGCAGGACCCAGGAAGCCACCCTGCTCTGCCGAGACAGACAGCAAGGCAAGTGTCAAACAGTCCCGGGGGATGGCCGGCGGAGAAGCCCACAGGAGCGCAGAACTGGAACCGGGTGCCCTTCGGTTCCAGGCCAAGAAGGGAGCCTGCCTGACTGGGGTGATCCCTCCCAACCCTGGGTGCCCGCTCTGCGTGCTCCTGCCGCGGGAAGTCTGGGCAGAGCAGCCCCCAGTGAGCGCCCTGAAAACGCGGGCCTGCGGACCCCGCTGCGAACCGGGGCGCGCCTTGGAGGGACCAGAGTGAGGCCGGCGGGAGGGGACGCCAAGAGACCCCAAGAAAACCCCTGGAGGAAAAGGCCCAGAAGCGAGGGACCAGGGCCGCGGGATGGTCGGAAGCTCCGGGTAGGGCCCGCCAGCCCGCAAAGCGGAGGAGGTGCCTGGATGGAGTAGGGCTTGGTTCCCCGGACTGGGGCTGGCGGGAGAAGAGCAGCCCGGGCGCGCTGAGCCTCCGGTACCGGCAACAGTTTCCCACCGCGGCGGGGTAGAAAAGTGGACCTCAGTCCCCGGCCTGGAGTGCCGCGATGTCGCCATCCCCGAGTGTAGGAGGAAGTGAATTACATGCGTGTGCACACACGTAAATATTTTATAAACCTCCCCTTAATTAACCAAATCATTTCCATTATGCCTCCAATGTGATCAACAGCAACGGCGTGAGGGTTTTCAGGGTTTATAATTTGATGTCACCAGACGGTTGCTCGGGGGCAGAGGTACCATCGCCGCGCCAGCTGCACTCGTATTTATTTGTTTTTCTACCGTGTTCCTGTAGGGCTCCATTATGCAGTTTTTAATTAGTTTGTGTTTGTATTTCACCCGTCCCAAATCAATGCCATCCCGGAGCAAGGCGATGTAAATTCTCGCAGTACAGGTGTAGCTGCTGCTCCGGAACACTAGGAAACGCGTGTCTGACACACGAATGCGGGGCCGCCACGCCGCCCACGACTGTCAGCTCTCGGCAGCCAAGAGGCGCAGATCAAAGCCGGCGGGGACTTCTGCGCCCCCGTGAGCGCCACCGCGGCTGCGGTTCGTCGCGCCATTAGAGGGAGACGGGGGAGCACGGCTCGGGGGACCAAGTGACTTTCCATTTTGCCCAAGTCCTGAGGTCCTTGCTGCGGCGCTGACCTCTGGCGCGCGTCCCGCTCCGGGCCTGGTGCGCGCAGTTGGGCGCGCGCGCGCGGAAAACCGAGCTTGGCGAAGATCGAAGATCGCTGTGACTTCCTGCCCGCTTCCGAAGAGTCCTGTCACCCGACCCCCAGCGCACGCACCGCCCGGATTTCTGGAATCTCCAGGCAGGAGACCCGCTCCCCACGCCCCACCCCGCCCCGTTGTGTTGGCTGTCTCTTCCTTCTTGAAATGACCTCTGTGGAGTGCCTGTAAATCCATCCCTCCAGCCGCGGGGGAATTCTTTTAAAGCTTTCTTTTTTGTCAGGAATAAGAGATTGTTCATCTTTAACTAGACCACATAGAAATTATGATTCAACAGCAGTGTGTATTTAATTAGAGTAATCTCACTTGAATTTAATTACTTAATGAATTATTTGTTTAAAAGGTAGAACATCTTGTTTGCCAAGTATGGTGCAGACCTCTGATAAGAACTTCTGTTATAAGGACATTATAGCTTAAAAGCAGTCATGTGTTAACGTTTATATTTTAACTCCTTGAGTATGGAACTTAACCATTGATGTACTAACCCAACAAAATCTCTGAGATTGATGGGTGCAGAGAGGGTGCCAGGGGGTCTGGTTCTATTCAGTGCGCATGTCCCTTTGGAAATTAGCATCCTCTACCTTTTGTCATGTAAGTCTATTTTTAAACTTCCTGCATTTCGCTTTTGGTAGGCAGTTTCCTTTTTTCTAGTGCAGGATGACAGCTGTCTATTAGAGGACTCATTTTATTAGTATTTGCCACGAAGTGGCACAGCCCTTAGGAAAACTCCTTACCTTGCTCCTATGGGTCCCTGAGGCATGCACAGGAGCAGCAGGAAGGCTTTCTGGGCTTTTCGATCTTCCCCGGGTTGGAAGCTACCAAGGTCCATTCTTTGACCTTAACCCTTCCTTCCTAAACTGGACGAATTTCATTTCCTCTTGTTTTCCAAATGCAAGAGCAAATGACTCCAAGCCTTGCCGTCCCTTCTGGAAGGCTCTGACATTGACTTGACTCTGGATGATGCTAAAGATTGAGGCAGCTAATGCGAAGTTCATAACCGGGGCCACGGGAGGAGGGTGAGCTGCTGGAAGTCTGCCAGGATTTCTGTGTCTTCTGTGGTTAGGATGCTGCAGAAGCAGACAGTTTCTTTTCCTCCTCTAACCTGCATGATGGACAGAGACCGCTATCCCGGCATGATGGAATTTCAGCAGAAAAATGCCCCTGTTGGGTGAGGGAGGGGCCAGGAAGCCTTTCACCCTCTCAGTGGAGAGAAAATAGAAAGTAGGAACATCTTAAACCCACTGGATTGAATTCCACTGTCATTTTCATTAATATCTCATTAATCAAATAAGTTACTTTAATGCACGATTGGGCACTATGGCCACATAAATATTAAATAGTATGAGTATAGGGTCCAACTAAGTAGGAATAAGCTTCCAAGAAAAGTACAACGCTTTGATAAGAACGATTACCTCTTTGTTTCTTTTCAGAATTGCAGATGTTTATAGTAGTTGTGCATTTTGCAACTGGTGTTCTTACGACCAATGGTAGTTAAGTTATCGTGTGAACTAATCACGTTCAGTTATGGCTACAGGAGCACCTTTTTTCCAAAGAACCAGATCAATGCATATTTTAAACTATTTATGAATTTACTTCACATATTCTTCCAAATAACAACTATCAGTAACAACCAGAAAGGACATGAGATAATAACTTAGGAATGAGAATACGTTTCTCAGATTTGAGCAAATCCAAAGACGATTTGTTGGTAAAACCCTCAAAGGGAATGATATGTGTGGGATGGAAAAAGGTGAAAACACTAAATGGCATATTTATGTCTGACTCTTGGAGGAGGACTGTTTGAAATTTCGACCGGATAGGATTCTACCTCCCATGACTTCCTATCAGCCCTCAATCACTTATATTATAAAAGATTCAATCTACCTTCTAGAAATACCTTCTAGAAATAGCATTTGACAAAATACCCACCCACACAGTGTCCTGGGCAGAAAGGGTTGTGCAGTCAGGGCTTCACAAAATGTGTGCGTAGCTGGAGCGTAGCTTAAAATCTCACTGAAGGGACGACATCAGTGCAACAAAAGTGCCCAACAGGGAGTTAAGGGGAACCCTCCCCTTCCTTGGGGTGTGTTCTTGGGGACACTACTGTCCCCAAGACTGTCTCCAGAGCTGCTCCAGATTCGGGGTTCTTGCCTAGGGTTAGACCAGCTCCATCCCTCCTTTCCTATGCAAGGAAGACTGTATAGAGTGGCCTTGGGCCTTCTGGCCCCCAGTTTTGCACCCTCTTGGGGTGCGCGTGAATGTTGGCGTGTGCACTGGAAGTGGGAAGGACGTGGGGACTCCTCCCTGGCCAGGCACACTTACAGAGGACCCTGTGACCCAAAGAACATGACATTTAGGACCAAGCTCAGGAACCTCTGAGTTCCTGGAGGTGCCCTCGCCCAGCCCCCCAGTTCCAGAGCCCCCCGATGACCTCGTGCTGAGGAAAGCTGCCCAGACGCACGTCCATGCCGCTCACCGGTGTGGCGTGGCTCCCCCCATGCTCCAGCGGGGACCGCACGCCCTGGCCGGGCTCCAGGCCCCCGGGAGTACGCCGAGTGGCTGGCAGGCTAACCGGAGCTCCTAATTCGACTCCGGGTGGTTGGTAACTGACGGCGACAGGCAGAGGAGCGTGAGCTCTGGCACAGCTGTCCCCGCGGAATACCACCAACGGGGGGTTCACATAAAGGGACATTTATGTCCCCCCAGTTCCGGAGGCTGGGAGTCCGAGGGCCAGGTGTCAGCAGGGTTGGGTTGTCCGAGGCATCTCTTTGGCTTGGGGAGGCCGCCGTCTGCCTCTGTCCCCCCGGGGCCCTTCCTCGGGGCCCACGCTCCCCACGTCTCTCCGGGGCCAAACCTGTCCTTCCGAGGACGCCAGTCCGATTGGACTTGACGTCACGCCGCTGGCTTCATGGGCCCTACGTCCAAATACGGTCACATTTAGAAGCACGGAAGGAAAGGTCCTGAGGTATTAGGGGGACACCCTGTCTCCGAGGGAACAGCGGCGGAACCCGAGCTGCAGCTACACTCATTTCTGACGTGGCCCTCCGTCCTCCAGGTGTGGCTCAGAGGTCTCAGAAGCAGCTCTAGATGCTTCCGCTCTTCAGCGTTAAGGAAAACGAGGGCACCTTCACTGGACTCAAACACAAACATGAAGTCTGCAGTAGGGGTCGTGTCCCCCACAGTGATCGTTTCTTAGTTGGTTACTATGGAGGGTTAAATTCCGTCACCCCGAAGGCAGGGTCTGTTTCTCCCCATCAGGGAGAGCCTCAGATCGGAAGCAAACCCTGCTGAGAACACGAACTTTATCTGAGCCCCATTCTCGAGGCCGTGATCGTGGCCTGGTCCAAGGAGGAGGAGAGCTCCTGGCTCCAGGCCCTAAAGCCCCCCTCGCCCTCCCGCTATCGTTTACGGCAGCGACGTTCCAAAGGGCGGCGAAGACCCCTCCCCAGGCCCCAGAGAAGGAGCCATCTCTAACAGTGAGGCCCACCATGCCGCCAAGGTGGGTGTGGGCGCGTCGGGTTTCGGCCGAGGAGGAATGGCCAGGAGAATGGAAACTGTCCGAGCCCGCGTTTTGTAGGCAGCTGGGCCTCGCTGCCGGCAGATACCCCGTTGTCGCAGTGGCGGTGAGGGGGTGGGAGAGCATCTGCGATCAGTTCACAGGCTGAAGAGCATGTGACATTATCCCTAGGGTTGAGTTCAGGGCTTTGTCTAAGGTCACTGAGCACGTGTGTGATAAATCCGGAATTAGAACCTTGGCACTCAGTTTAGCAGTCTGCACGCTGGGCCACAGGCACACAGACCTGTGCGTCTCATGGCGGCCTCCCTCCTGCCTTCCCCTTCTAACCCTGCAGGACCCCTGCTGCCCTGCTCCCCGGGGGCCACCTGATGGTGCTGGGGGGGTGCAGAATCAGCATCAGCTGCCAGGAGCTCCTGACTCTCCCTCCCAACCTCCCTCCCCTTGCCTCCCTCTCTCCTCCCTCCCTCCCTCCCCCCTCTCTCCCTCTCTCTCATCCTCACTCCCTACTCCCCCCTCCTCTCCCTCCCTCCCTCACCCATCCTTCCATCTTCCCATTCTCCCCACTTCCTCCCTCCCTCCCTCTCATCTTCCCTCCCTCCCTTTCATTCTCCCTCCCTCCCTCTCTCTCATCCTCACTCCCTACTCCCTTCCATCCTCCCATCTTCCCATCCTCCCCCTTCCTCCCTCCCTCCCTCTCCCTCTAATCCTCACTTCCTACCATCCTCCCTCCTTCTCATCCTCCCTCCCTCCCCCTCCTCCCATCTTCCCATCCTCCCCTTTCCTCCTTCTTATCCTCCCTCTCTCCATCTTTCCTTCCTTCCTCTTTCCCCCCCCCTTTTTTCATTCATTCCCTCCTTAGCAAACATTTGTGGAGGACTACTGTAAAAAAATGAACAATTTATTGTGCTGCGGGTGAAGGAAAGACAAATCAGACAGTTGTCTAAATATCTCAAGTGAGTGTCTAAGGTGAATGAGACAGTTAGATGAAGCACATAAACAACTAATTATTACTCAAGGCAGAAATACGTGCGAAGAGGGTTGCGCCAACTCTCTACTTTTGGTCTCTCAGCTTCCACGCCCCCCCCGCCGCCATGCTGGGCCCTGTGGACCCCTTTCTGCCTTGCTGCTTTCTCTCCGTTAGACCTGCAGCGGACGGTGCAGGGGAGGGGGGAGCTGCAAGGCCGCAGGAGGGCGAGGCCTCCCCTTTCTGTGACCTGAGCTTTGCCTAGGGGCCTGCTGCTCCCAGCCAGCAGCAGCTGTGCCCAGGGCGAGGGTCGCAAGCTCCCCCAAAGTCAGGCCACCGTGTTCCCTGGATGGCCCCCCAGCAGCAGCCTCCCAGCCTCGGAGCCCGAGTTCGGCTCTGTGGGGCTCCTGGAGTTTTACAGCTTCCATTCTTCTGTGTGGGCAGCTGCCACCTGTGTCTGCCTCTGAGGAGCCTTCCTGTCCTCCTCCTCCTCCTTGCGAGGACAGGATTGGCCACTCTGTCCCCGTCCTCGTTTGCAAGCACCTCTATCTACCCAGACGAGCTGGCTTCAACCGCAGAACCGAGTTGGCACCCGTCCCGAGGGCTGGAAGCCCAACGTGGAGGTGTTGGCAGGGCTGGTTCCTGCAGAGGTGCAGGGAGAGCCTGCCCCGGGCCTCTCTCCTACCTTCCAGAACGTTCTGGCAATCCCCGCCCTTCCTTGGCGTGTGGACGCATCACCCCGGACTCCGCCCCCATCTTCTCACCAACTCCTCGCAGAGCTTCTCTGTGTCCCTGGTCCCTCTTCTCCAGGGACACAGTTACGGTGGGTGGAGGCCCACCTACTCCAGTAAGACTCGCCTTAGTAACCGCATCTGCGACACCCTGTTTCCACCTCGGCTCACGCTCTGAGGCCACCGGGGTGGGACCTCAGTGTGTGGGTCTCGGGGCGCACACAGTTCAACCCATAACCGTGCTTGATTAAAAATTCTTTATCTTGACCTTTCTGTCCAAAGAGCGGTGTAGGTCCTGCCCATGCTCCGGGCCAGGACTGAGGCGAGGGGCCCACGTCTTAGGGATCAACTCTGAAAGGGCCCAGTGGCCTGTCCCTTGAACAGGGACATGAAAGGTGACGTGGCCTGGGAGAGGTCGGGAGGGTGAGCAAAGGCCGTCCTTGGCAGGACGGGGCTCTGGAAGCCCGCCGGGGGTGGGTGGCCCTCTGGGAGGCCGGAGGACACGGGAGGTCGGAGCAGGTTGCAGCCGGGAGTGTGGGCTTCGCTCTCCGGGCAGGGAGGAGGGGCTGCAGGTCTCCGAGCAGGGGCAGATCAGTGTGTCCACGGAATGCCTGGAGAGGGACCTGGGTCGGAGCTGCCAGACGACATCACGGAGGCGGAGGGGGCTGTGTGCCCGCCGAGCTCCCCGCGGGAGGGAGCGATGGGGCCCACGGGCCATGGGCCTGTGCCCGACCTCTCCGGCCCTCGGGGCACCAGCGGAGCCCTGCTGTGCGAGCTCAAGGAAGAGGCCCGCCTCCCGCCGCCCTGCTGTCCCCGGGGACCCTGCTGGGGCAGGTAAGAGGGGGTCCCACGGGGGGACGCAGGGCCCTGTCTCCTTGTCCGCCAGGCAGAAAGCTGGGCTTCCCTCGTTGACATCTGTGCTTACAGACAAGATTTTGTTTGAACAAACAGTTTCCTTCACTCTGACCACGAAGAATCACGGAAGCGCATGCCTGTGAGGGTTCGGGTTCTGTTCCCCTCGGGTGAGTGATGAGGCGTAAACCTCCAGGTGTGAAACAGCCACGGACCCCCCCCCCCCCCCGTTCTCTGCTCACATCCAGTGGGTTTGCGAGCCACGTCTGGACTGTGACAGAACGTGTGAGTATTTGCTTGATTCTTGGTGATGTTCAATTAAACACAAATCTGGAATGACGGGAATGTAGGGGAAGGAATGCTTTCGGGTAAAAGTACTTGCCGTTATGATTATGAATACGGACGAAAACAAGTTACTCGCAAGCCTTCCTCCGGCCTCGACTCGACTCGCGCGGGCCGTAGCACAAAGGCTGAGTTACTGGTTTCATCTCGAGGGAAAGACAAACCCCGTGGTGATAAAGCAGGAAAACAATCCTGGATCCTCTCCGGAACCTCCTGACTGACTCATGAAGAAGGAAGAGTTCGCCGTCGCAGGGGAAAATGGCGCTTCCGTGCGGGGCCTTCTGGCTAACTCCGTGGTGGTGTGCCAACCGTGCCGGGGACTGTCACCTGACCCACAGCTCATCAGCCCGTTCTAGCCGCACCCGTGGCACCTTCCCTAGGAGTAAACTTCACGGTGCTCCCATCCGTTAAGTTGGGTTTATGCGTTCGGAGAAGGGGGCAGACGGGCTTGAAGCCCAGCTCCTGGCAGCGTAGTGAGAGGGCTCCCGAGGGCTGGCGTTCTGGGCGGCTCCTGCCCGGCCTCGTCGTATCACTGCGTAAACCAGGCTGTACTGGTTCCCGGAGCAAGGGTTAGTCTTCTCAGAAGAGACGTGATTCTGCTGCGGGGTGTCCGTGGGAATCCGCCTGCCCCCGCCTGGGGAGCTCGGTGCCACACACGGCCGGCCGGCCGCCATCCACACACGGAGGATGAGCGCGTCTCCACTCACCCTGCCCTGCGTCGGAATGTCGTGTGGCCATGACACCTACTTGTTGCAAGGATTTAGCTGTGGTTGGCTTTCTCTAAATTCGTCCCTGCACCTTGAGTTACCTGTTCTCCCTCATCATTAGGGCCAACCATTGGAGGAGAAACCACCTCTTCAAACCTTGCTGCCTCCCACCTGAAATGCAAGTCCGTGAAAGTGTCCCAGAGCTTTATGAGGAAAAAACGTGGATCTCCTGCCCTCCCGTGCCCCCCTCCCCACCCACCACCACCAGTCTGTCTACCCTTGAGCATGATTCCTCCTCCTCCTCCTCCAGCATCCTCCTGGAAAGAGTGGCTTGCATTCCTCCTTTTCACGGCCGGCGACAACCACTAGCCATGAGCTGTCACCTGTGTCTCGGGAAAGCCTCTCAGATCTAGCCTCGTCACTCTCAAGTGCAAGGTCATCCAGCCTAGATGGCCACAGGCTCCGTGTCATTTGTGTCCTCATTTTCTTATCCTAAGATGAATGGGGTTGTCCCAGCCTACCTGAATCCGTTTTCTCTCCTGCAAGCTGTCCTCTGCTCCCCCCGACCTCGGAATGAAGGGGTCGACGCCGTCGCCCAGCCCTTGTGAGGCTGTGTGGTTGAAATGCCCCTCTCCAGCTAGAGAGGGCTGGGCAGCTCTGGGCTCTTGCCCTCGTCTCCCAGAAAAGCCCGTGTGAATGCAGTCAGCTCTTTCCTTAGAAGAGCAAGAATGCACTACGTGAAATGTTGACTTTGGCCTTGGTCTGGGTTCATCGTTCACCACTCCCGTTGCTGCTGCGTTTCAACCCCAGTCTGAGCCCAGAACTGTCTCTTCATTCCCAAGACTATCTTTCATTCCTGGTCTTCCAAACCCAGCTGGAAAACCCATATATTAACCTAGAATTCGAAAACGTTGGAATCCCTTGGAAAGTCTCTTACAATGTGTGGACCTTGCCTGGAAATCTTTTGATTCATTAGGTATGGAGTTGGGTCTGATTTATGAATTTGAAGTAAGCACAGAGGTAACTGGGACTTAGTTGGCTGAAAAAACACATTTCATAAAAAGGAGTCTTAGATCTACACCCAGTTTGACGCTTCAACCCCAACAAACTTCACTGCGTTCTTCTGCAGATCCCAAATCTGACTCATTCGGACGCCCCCCTTCACTGACACCACCCTGTGCAAGGGCCTCCTGCTTCTCGGTTTACCCCATCTCCGTCTTCTTTGCCCACCTGCTGACCTCCCTGTGCTCGTGGGCTCGCCCCAGTGTAGGCATCTCCTCTGGAAAACCTCCTTCACACTCCCCGCCGGCTTTTTCGGGGGGGGGGGGGGTCCACATCTGTATCTAATCCAAACTTCAGCCATGAGTTACAGACCCAAATATTCATCAACATGTGACCCTTCTCCACTGGACAAGCTGTAGATACGCCATGTGGCTCTTCGTGCCCCGGGACCCCGTGACGCAGCCGGATCCCGGCCAGCCGGCCTCTGCCTCCGACAGCCGTCCACCTTCACTTCTGTCTGGCTCACCATCCGCTGGCCCGGCGATGGTGTGTTGAACACACGTGATGCTCCTGGCACCGGGCCAGCTCTGGGATGCCACGGTAGACGAGGAAGGGAAGGGTGGGTGGGATCCTGTGTTCAGGGAGGTGTCAGCGACATGTGCCTTTGCTGAGGTCCCTCCACACCTCTCCTCCTCCCCGGCCCTGCTAGGGAGGGCTCCATACCCGTGGCTGTGGGCACGCGCAGGGCCTCTCTGGCTCCCGGGCTCCATTTTCTCCAGGACGCAGGCTGGACAAGAAATTATATGGGGACCCCACCCATGGGCACTCTTCTACGTCAGCATCGCGGGCTGGCTGGATTGTGGTCCGGCTCCCTAAAAGATCTCCTGCCTTCAGTCTGATCGCGTTTTGATGCTTCTCCCACTCCGCTGCCTGTGACCTTCCGCCATCACACCCTGACCCAGGGATCGTCATCGGCTGCTGGTGACCCGGAGGTCCCGCTGCCCGCGTGTGTGCAAGGCAGCAGGTTGTGTGGCTTCTCCTGCTCCCCTTTCTGACTCGGCCTCAGCCCGTCAGGAAGCCGTGATTCTCCAGACACCCTGTCCTTCCGGAAGCTTCCGACCCACACACCACCAGGACCGTGCTTTCCTCTTTCACGGCGCTTTCTTACTATGATGCATTTTAGTGGATTTTTAATTTTATTGGTAGCAGTAACATGTTTGATTTTGTCATTAGAAATTTCAAATAAAACTAAAGCATCCCTGGTCAAAACCGTCTCATCCGTGAGTCTGTCAAATCCTCAGGCCATTCCCGGGGGGTAACCCTGATGCCGTTCGTGGGGTTCGTTTTCTTGATCCCTTTCCGTGTGCTAACACGTGTAGCTGTGTGCACTCACGATACAAATGGGTATACATGTGTACATGAGTGTGCATAGCTTTGTGTCACTAGCTTGCACAAGTGACCCCCCCCCCCGGGCAGGTTGCCTGCAACTCAGTTTTCCTTAATGCCCCTCGGCCTCTGTTTTCATGTCAGCACGGAGATCCTCGCTGTGTTTTACTGTTGCTTAGAATCCCAGAGCAGGAATGTGCTCTATTTTATTTAATTATTTCTTAATTAAAGGGCATTTCAATGGTTTCTACTCAGTTGTGAGTCTGTGAGATGCTACGGGAGTGGCCTTGGCCGTGGCTCTCTCCCCTGCGTGAGGGGCTCTCTGGGCAGGGGCACATGCGCATCCGTCCCTTAGGCTTCGGCTGGGGACGGTCTCCACGTCTCCTCGGCGCCTGTGACAGGGAGCCCGCCCAAGAGCTGTCCAGGGAGCATCCCAAGGGTGGGAAGCAGGACTCCTCGTGTGGAAGCCACAGGCCCGGTGGGGGGTCTCCGCCGCACCCTCTGCCGCGCTCCTTTGCCTCCACTGGGGTCCGTCCCTGTCGGGCTGGGACCGGCAGAAGCAGGAAGTAGCTGCCTTTTGCACGGGAAGGGGGAAGGGGCGGGCAGAGCGCCCTTGCGGGCTGGGTGAGTCTGTGCCCCACAGGATGCCTGCTGCGGCCTTGGGCCCCAGGGCCAGCCCCACTGGGGTGTTGGGGGACCACCGAGGTGCCCGGATCCAACGTATTACGTGAATAAGGGCCAAATGTGCTGGCCCGCCAGCGGCTGGCAGGGACTTTGTCCAGCAGGAGTGGCCGCCTGGTGCCCGGTGCCCTCCCGGGGCTGCTGTGCCGCGCCGATGCATGGCAGGGTCAGCACCAGGCCCCTGAGAGCGGAGGGTGGTGGGCACATCGAGGGGCCCAGCGCCCCCGTCCCCGCAGCCCTCTCTGTGCCCTGTGCTGCACGGTGGGCCCTCGGGGACGGAGAGACCAGGTGAGTAGCCTTTCAGAGCGCGTCGGTGAGCAGCACGTCGTTTTAGCAAATCTTTTTTACTACTATTCGTTTCAAAAGTGGGCAGTTGATCTTAAGGTCTAATTCCAACTTTGAAATTCTTCACGGATGTTTGCTGGAGTCGCCGTCTGATATAGAAACGGCTGAACTTGCACTGAACTTCTACCCCACGGTTTCTCTGCCTCGATGTCTCAGAGTTCCCATAATTCCTTCTGCCCCTGTTCATTCTCAAATGGGCGGATGGCCTTTTGCCCTGCGACTGACTCGGGGGGGTGTGGGTGAGGGGGGTATTCTGACGGTAAATCCCAGAAGCCAGTCAGCGGGAATTCTCCCCCTGTCTCCAGGACAGGAGTCCTCCATGTCAGGCCCGTCTACACCCGCTGAGTGACCAGCGGGTGGGGGGGCGGCATTAATGGTCTTCGTCACCCGTGGCCACACCTTCGAAAGGTCGGTTTTGAAGCAAAATGCTATTACATCCATGCAGTTGACTCTAGAAGACCTAGTTAGGGAGCATGACCTGGTCTGCGTCTTGTTGTTCGGACTTTAAACCGCCGTCTGATGGCAGCTCCTCCTTTAGGGAGACCAGCGAGGGCGTGGAGACAGCAAATAGACAGGCGAGTTAGGACGGGAAGGGACGGCCTCCGGGAGCCCCCCGGGCCGAGCCAGCTGGTGGGGGTGGCTGGACCCGCACACTCACCATCCTTTTTCCCAGGATCTCCCTCTGTCCAGCCTGATCCCATGGCGTCCATGGCTTCAGCACTGGGACGAGACGGGTCGCCCTAGCCTACCATGGCCTCGGAAGTGAAACCACTGGGTGAGTCAGGTACGTCCTGGAACATGTGCCTTAATGCCAGAACCTCGAGGAAGACAAAATATTTATTGCTTTAATCCAAGTTTCTTCCCAGCTGGCATATTGTTCTCCTGAATCTTGCCTAGAGATTCATGGAACGTTCTGAAATTCTTCTCTGAGATTCGGTAGTTACCTAACAGTTTTATTCATAGGCCATCGTCAACAAATTACCACGCAAGAAGAGGGTGTGGCTTCTGTTGAGAGGTCCCCCACGTGCTGTGAACTGCCTTCTGGAACGAGGTCATGAGACGGAGAGGTGTCCTCTCAGCCATGGGCTCTGTGACTTAGGAGGTGGGACCCACGCTGGGCAGGTCTTGACCTCGTGGGAAACCCAGGGGTTTCGTGGGAAACCCATCTGCACTCAGCTGGTCGTCTCAAAACCGAACCGGGGGCTTCGTAGAACACTGAAAATAATGTGAAGAATGATTTTTTTGTAATCACCTTTATGTGTGCTGAAAACCTAAAACCTCAGGGACTTACCTGATTCCTGGCTGGGGATTCTTGGCCCCAGCTTCACCCATGAGATGCCAAGGGCACACCGTTTCTCTCTTAAGTAGGGTTGCATAACAGATTGAAAGACTACTGCTGCACAAATATTTATTAAGTGGCGACCACAAGCCAGACGTGGGACCGGGCCAGGGATCCAGCGTCCAGGAGACGTGTGGGCAGGAACGTGAGGTTGAAACAAACCGTCTGCTGAGTCCGAGGACCTCCGAGTGCCCTGAGATAAGATTCGGCCCGTCTGGTGCCTCACTTGGAGCGGCCCTGGGGTTGCCCGGGACAGGTTCTCAGGGAAAGGACTCGTTCTGCGAGCTCCTGAGTGTCCCGGGCAGCCCTGGGGTGACAGCCAGGGCTTGGCCCCAGCTTGGCCCCTGCCAGAGGCCCGGGGAGGTGGGGAGTCCGGAGGAACTGGTGGGTCCTGCCCCCCTCACACTCGTCCTCCCCATCGGAGACCGCGGCACCCGACCGGGCAGGGACTCCCAGGCTGTCCTCCGGCCGCCTTCGCGCAATCCCACACACTGGGCAGCCTGAAATGACAGAAGTCTATTTTCTCCCAGCTCCGGAGGCTCCTGTCAAGGTGCCCCAGGGTCACGCTCCCTCCAGAGGCTCAGGGCAGGGCCCTTCCGGCCCCTCCCAGCTTCCGGTGGCCCCAGGTTTTCCTAGGGCTTGTGGCCCCATCATTCTAACCGTTCCTCATGATCCCCGGCCTTCTCCTCTCTGTTAGTGTCTCTTTGCCTCCTTTTTCATAAGGACACTTGTCCTTGGATTCAGGGGCCATCCAGAGGACGCAGACTGATCTCTTCATACCAAGATCCATCTGCAAAGACCTTCCTCCCAAATGAGGTCATGTTCACGGCCTCTGCGGATGAAGACACCGACAGGCCACCGTTCAGCCCGTGACAGGCCTGACACTCAGTGCCCCAGCTCTCGGCGGCGGAGGGAGTCGGCCACAAACCCACCGTGAACGGACCCGCACGGATGGGGGCTGCAGCCTGGGGTCATCCTGGGGGTGGGGGTGGCAGGGAGAGGATGGCGGGAAGCCCCTGGGTCTGCACGATGCCGGGAGGACAGTCTAGGAGAGGCCGTAGGAAGGCGTCGTGGCCCCAGGCCCAGCAGGAGCACTCCGACCAGTGAACCGGGATGGCACACTCCGAGACCTGACACCAACGTCTGTGACTCACAAGTGGTCGCATCAAAGAGGGTGAAACCACCAGATTTTCATGTCGCCTCATTCAAGCTACCCCCCTCCGACCCCGCTGGGGACATGAGAGGGAAGTGGAACATTCAAAGTCACTTCATTTCTTGTCACAGGTATGGACCTCTTCTTCACGTTTCCATAGTTAATGATGCCGTGAGTCCTGGGGCTGCTGTCACGCAGATATTTGGACGCGCGTCTGGGCAAATCCAGTGCCGCGGGATGCACAAGACTCGAATCGGGCCGGAATGCACAGGGCGATGGACGGCGACGCCGCACTGAGCTCGGCACATGGACCCAGGACTGCACAGGTGACGCTTGGTGCGTCGGACCCAGCGAAAGGCTGGGGACCTCCCCTCCCAGCTGCCAGCTCTGCCTTCTCCCACATGCTCCTGTTGTCGGGAAGGCTCTGTCCTTGTGGCCCGAAGACCCCCTCCCCCCCACCCCAGTCCTCTGCACCTTCACCGACCACTTTCCCCATGGAGGAGAACATTCTCCCGTGATGTCGGCAACCAGACCCACCCCAGTGAGCCTCCTCTCCCCCAGCCAGGATCTGGCACAGATACTGGGGCTGAGGCAGGGCTGTTCTTGAATGAAAGGTGAAATGACAGAGCATTCTGCCCTGCCCCAGGGTGCTGCCGATGTCTCTCTGTGTCAGACCTTGTCTGCACTGTCCAGACAGTGCCTCCGATCCCAGTGAACTCAATTCTCCTTCTCAGCCTCTTCACTGAACACTAGATCTCCGTTGCAATGTCGATAGTAATCTACTCTCTAGTGATCTGCAGAAGTGTGACTGTATCCTTTGGATTCATTCACTTACAAGCAACAAAATACCTGACTCGTTCAGGCTTAAGCCGAAATGTCACTCATGTCCCACAAAAGAAGCCTGGAGGGGTGTGGTTTGGGGATTGGTGAGATGGCTCCATGCTGTCATCAGCGCTGAGGATCTTACTAGTGCCCATCACCTACAGCTGCTTGGTGTTGCCTCATGGCTTCAATATAGCTGCCACAGCTCCTAGCATCACATTCTTATCCAAACACATTCAAACAGGGAGAAACACAGACGAAAGAAGAGGGATTTACTTATATCTGAAAAAGTGATCATGTTCAGGAGTCCCCTAGCAGAACTTTCCACATGGCCTGATGGCAGGATTGGGTCAATGACCATGCCAGATGCAAAGGAAGTTGGGGCATCATGCTAGGAATGAGTCATCCTGAGCAGCTTGATATTGCAGGCTTGGCCGTGGGGCTGGGCCTATTCCTGCCATGGTGGCCCTTACATCTGCTCTCACATTTCCAGCCTCTGCCTCTGGGAACAGGATGAGGCTCTTACTGAAGGCTGGACGGGGTTGTGTGACTTCTGGAGCAGAGAAACATGAGCAGAGGAACACGTGTCAGTCCCCAGAGCACCTTCAAGGGCTGGCGTACGATTCAGTGTGCACAGAGCAAGCTTCCTCCAGGCTGGACACCTGGGTTGGGGGGTGAGCAGAGGCCTTGTGTTCTCCATGAGGGACACGTGCTGTGAACGAGAAAGAAACCTGTCCCGTGTGGGGTCACTGCGAGCCTGGCAGCGCGGGTGACCCATCCGCTCACCACCATCCTGGGCTCGAAATTCCCAAGCTTCGGAAAACTTCACCCCTTCAATAGGAGGTATTTTCTATTATATATATATTTTTTCCAGCAGAAGGTGCAGGCTCTGCCCTCAAGCCCGGTTCCCTTTCTTGAAGAATCTTAAATTGGGGGAGACAACAGCCTTTCTGGATGTTTGCCTCTTCAAGCTGAACTTCGCAGTAACACAGTTTTAGGAATTCTGACGTGAAATCTGTTTCCAAATACGGACGAGCAGAGCTGGGCTCACTGAACAGGTGGGGCAGTGCGACAGTAGGGACACCTCCTGGCTTAGGGGGTCCAAGGGTCCCCTTCTGACCGACGCGGGACTCATCCATCGGTGGGAGATACCAGATGATCCATCACTCACTTGTTTGTTTTGAAAATTGGCATCTTCCTCCACAAGTACTTACATAGGGAAAACATATGACTGGTGATTTAAGTCTCATTTTGCTAGTAGTTTAGACTTCGGTGGCTTTCTAAAAATATCAGGTGATGGTTGTGTCAAATTGAGAATCTCTAAGTGAGATCTGAGGGTCACTACTTCTTCTCAAAGTTCATTTTCATCAATGAGGGGGCCGGGGGGATGTTCGCTTTCCACGGGAAGTAGCGGCTGCTGGGGCCGAGCGGCGTCCGCGGGCGGACGGAGGAGAACGGTGGGGGCTTTGACAGGGTAGGGGGCACCGCTTCTGCGTGAAGCCACACTCCTTCTTGACACCTGTCTAGGAGGCCAGGCTGTGACGAGACGGGCTGACGCCTCAGGCAGGATGTCAATTGGGCACCTTCTCCCCTTCAATTACCCAGCAGCAGATAGAAAATAAAATAAAATAAAATTTAAGATTCGACGTGACTCACTAAGTTAGGCATCACAAGTTTGCACAGGATGCAATTCGGAAGCCGTTGCCCAGCCCGCCCCCGGGGAAGGAATCAGCTGTGCTCCGGGACGCCACAGGGCGCACTCCCCGCCACGGGGTAGTCGGACGGCCAAGCGGGCGGGACAGGAGCCGCCAGGAGGGACCACCTCGCTCCACCTCCAGAGCCTCCAACCGTGTGCCTTGCCGCAAGGGGAGAGGGTGTTATTCTCGGTGGCCACCGCGTCCTGCCATTGGGTCCCTGTACATGACTTGTCGGAGCCGGCCGTGCTTAATAGATGAGTGTCAGGGTCGAAGCCACTTCTCTCTCGGGACCAGACTTTCCAGGGGACGCGGTGTAGAGGTGTGCACGGCGAGCGCAGTCCGGACTCCCCAGAAAGGATTCACACAGTAAGCCAAAAGCCAATTAATTTCCTCGGCCAAGGATGCATCTAAGTGATCGCCTAACGTCTGGAAGGAGGAAGTGCCCAGAGCTGTCCGCTTGAGTCCCCGGGCACCATTGGTTGTTCCAAAAGCCCATTTTCTGAACGACACATTGATGGACGAAATGAATTACTGCCATTGATTTTGTTTTTTCCTTTTGGTAAGAATAATGTAGGCATATTTAAGAAAATATAGAAAGTTATAGAAGGAGAAATAATCTGTCGTCATAGAACATTCTAGTGGACGGCACTGCTCTGGGGTCACATGCAGGAGGTGGACTGGGGGGACCGTCTGGATCAGACAGATGGAGGCCCTCAGTCTTTCCGGACACCAGGCAGCAACTGGCCGTGCGCTTCTCTAACTTGTCGGTGACCCCAAGGATGCCCCCGCGGCATTCCCTTCCTCGGGGGAAGATCGCAAGAGCTCCATTTCTTCAGGGTAAGAAATGTCACATCTACGGTCTAAAGGAGGGGACGTCCCCCAGCGGGCACGGCTTCTACCTGAGCCTGAGGTGCCCTTAGAGGCCTGTCCACCCTGCAACTCGATGCGGTCCAGAAATACTCAGAGCTCCGTCTGAAATGAAAGCACTGCCCTCGCTACCCTGACATATCCAACCGAAGCTACCGTTTTCCAAGGAACCTGCTACTTAGTATCACCGACAACAGTTTCGGTGACGATTTCCTCCCGGCACTGAGAGACGGGGACGATAACTTACTGGGAAAAGTTACTGTACGCTATGATGATTCAATTATTATTAGTGTTTTACGCTCTTTGAGACTTCCTACCTCATTCGATTCCTGCGGACCGGGTGGGAGGGACGCAGAATGCCTCCGGCCGAGCCGGTGAGGAAAGTTTCCTCCTGAGCTGTGAGGTTACAGACAAACGGTCAAGGGAGGTTCAAACGCAGGTTGTTCTACTTTTTGTTTTTTATTTTTTCATCAGAAATTGGATAAACTCTAAGGCAAAGGGTTTCTCAAAAATGAACCATCAGATTTGGCCTCCAATGAGAAGATGTGAAAAGGGGTTTCATTTCAGCGTTTGGAGGCCTGACGGTTTCCTCTTCCAAGTCATCGTTACGCAAATAGCACGTAGGGACTGCTACTCTCACCTCCACGTCTAGGGTGCACCTTCCCGGGCCTCCGTAAGGCTCACGCTTGTCCTGAAGCCATTCCCGTGGGATGGGGAAGGGCAACAGATCTCCCCGCGTTGCTCCTTGGAGGAGCAAGGAGGCAGGTGCCCCTCAGAGACGGGTGGCCATGAGGCCCGGAGGAAAGGGCATCGAGAGCCGTCATTGACATCCGGGGCCGGTGTGACAGGAGTGCAGGTGGGGCAGTGTCCCCGTGTGTCCTGACCTCTCTTGAGACACAGCAGAACCGCCTCGATGCCGGGCTCACCCACGTTGGCCTCTCCGCTGGCCGCATCAGAAGCCCAGATACTGCAGAAAAAGCCATTTATGGGAACCTCGTTTCTCCTCAGAACTGTGGGCCCAGCCAACGGATCGGTTTCTCTCCCACTGCCAGTTGGAGACTCGTCTAATGCCTGTTCGGCGAAATTTGATCTTGGAGTTGGCCATGAAGTGGCTAACAAGGAAAATCCTATTAGTTCACGTATGGAGAGCTAGTGGCGCAGGCACGGGACAGGAGACCGTCTGAAGCGCGCGGCCCTCGTGGAGGAGGGTGGGACCAGCCGTGTGCGCAGGGTTTGGGGAGAATTGCCGTCAGGCGTGGGAGTCGCGGTCTGAGGTGCCCGGGCCCAGTAGGTCCCTGTCGTGCTGGGCCGTGGGCAGCTGGACACGACACACGTGAGGGTGTCAGCCTGTCTAATTGCTCGAGACTTTCTATGCTTTCCCACTGGAGGCCTTGAGTCTCGAGAGGTCCCTCCGTGCCAGGGAAAGCTAGCCTGTGGGTCATCCCTGGTCTCCGGCCAAGTGTGGACCCGTTCCTCAAAATCTTCCTGAGCAAGTGTGGCTTCTTTGTTTGCTTGTCTGGTCGCAAAGGAATGCTCAGGAGATAATTAGCCTCTTACTTCCCATAAATTGATGTCACCCACCCAGAACTCCGGCTTCAGGCCTGGGGGCTGTGCGTCTGCCCAGGGGAGGTCTCAGTGCAGCACCTGTGGGGGGGGGTGAGGTAGGAGGGGGGTCTTCATGGGTGGAGCCCAGGCAAATAGCTTCCTGGTTCTTCCCCTGGCATGCCGGCTGCTGCAAGGTGGCCTTTCCAATCCGAGGTTTAAATGCAGATTCAGCAGCAGTCCATGGGGAGGGGACAGTGAGGGGGGAGCATGCGGGGTGGGGGGAGCATGCGGGGTGGCCCACAGTGAAACTGGTTAATCTCAGCCCCATGTATCTGAGTCGTCCAACAGAGGGCCAAGCAGTCCCGGGAGAAGCCGCCTCCGTGTCTTTACAAAGTGCCTGAGAACATTCCGTCTTCAAGGAAATGCTCCTCAGAGTCTTCAGAATTCATGAAGAGTGGGAGAGTATTAAATAATTTCACCTGAAATCTGAAATGCCCAGTGAGTAGGACCAGGGTTTGGATCTATTTTGCCGGTGTTGAGCAATGGCTTTGATGTCTAGTGCTTGCTAATCTTTTCATTTTCCTGATACAGGTATTCTATTATAAATCAACAAGGGAAGGTAAACGAACAGGTAAACGAACAGTGGGGTTTTAATTGCATATAATTACTCGGTATGCCAAAGTATTTTACAATTGAGATAATTTGCCTGAAAGTGTCGGTATTTAGTGAATAGAATTTATGGTAATTCCCTTATTTTCCCCCCAACTGCAGAGTAATCTTTGTAACAAGGAAGTGGAAGCACAATAAGAATCCTGAACTGAAACAAAGCTCTACATAAAAGTGCTTAAAATGTATCTGTTTGTCTTTGTTTCAGTAGGAATCCAAAACAAAGTTAATCTGATCAACAAGGATCAATAGAAAAGTGAGTGAAGATTCGCATTTCTTTGAAGCTGGTAGAGGCAAGGAAATAATCCTTCCAAACAATGGAGGCCTTTAATTCACAGGCTGCAGCACTGAGAGCCATTGTGAAGTGGGATTTGCTGGGTTTCAGGTTTTAATTTGAACTGTACAAGCAGGTGCAGCGAGGACGCCGAGCCTCTGCTGCTACACTGTTACCACTCCTGGGGAGTCAACGTCACTGGTAATCCAGCGCCTGCGTTTGATGATGGAGACGCCTGCCTTCTATTCTGTCTTGTTTTTAGCCACGATGAACTCGATTCCCGTACGTGCTGTCTTCTTCGCTTGCTTCCGTCCTCAGCTGCTTCTCTAACCTGGGGACCTGGGTTCGAGGGAGGAAGAACAAGGAGAGGCTAGCTCAGCTTCAAATCTGGAAAACAAAACTTGACTAAAAAAATGTCATTTAACTATAATAGGATGTAGACCGAAACATTGTCGAAGCCACAGGGGCAGAAAAATGCCTGTTTCTAAAGTGAGGGAAGCTGGCGTCCCCATCAGCCACCGCCCAAGCCTTGGGACCGTCTGGAGCAGTCCCCTGCCCATTTCGGTGTGTGGCTATTTTCCCTCCGAGACTCAAACACAGTGCCTTCTAATTTTTGACCGTAGAGGGATGAATAACGAGAGAACTCAGAGCCCGTGGCTCGATCAGGGTAGCACAAGGCGGGGGCGCTGTGCGAGGCCAATGGGAGAAATTTAAGAGAAGGGAATGTGGCCAAATGTAGGTTTTCTCAGGTCCGGAAGTTCTTTCTCTTTATTCACAATTAACCTTCAGAGATGCCTGCCAGCAGTCAGCCGTAGCGGGGTCTGGGCACGTAGATTGTTCTCAGGAGCTGAGAGCACAGAACACAGCAAGGACCACTCGAGAGGTGGGATGGAGGGGTGCCACTGCTGTGTGCGGCCCCTGGACTCAGCTGCCTCGCCTCATCTGGGGTCTGTCGGGAGGTGGGCTTATGAGCTGGTCCGGCGGGACTGTGTGCAGTCCGACATGCCAGCGACCGGGAAGGACTTTCCGATTGGACAGCCACGTGCAGAGGTTCAGAGGACTTGGGAAAGTGACCTGGGAGGGAGTGTGGGGATTGGCCGGCAGATTTGGTGCTGGGAGCCGTGAATTTGTCCCCATCCTGAGGGCTGTAAGGCACTCTGAGGGCCATCTCAGCCTGGGAGCAAGTGTTGAACTGGGAAGATGGTTCAGGAGAGGGAGGGCTGGGAGGGGGAGGACTCTGCTGGGACATTCCAGGGAGGATCAGACCCAAATTCTCCTTTGTCGTTATATACCTTCCTGAACGTGGGCGGATTATTTATGTCTCTTTTGAATCATGACTTTATTTTAAAAATACCCTTCTGTCCAGTTCTGAGAAATGAGTGAGATACTACATGGAAACTGGTTAGCAGTTGTGCCCTCAGATGCTCACCTAATAATAACAATAGTGTCTTTTCTTCTCTTATTGCTTGTGCTACTAGTGGACACACTCAGCTCCGGAAACCTCAGGAGAAACATGGAGGTAGGTAAGTCTGAACCATCAAGGACCAGTGAAATCGGAGGCCATCGACCACCAAGGCCTTTGTCTGTTTCGTTTTTCTTGGCATAATCTAGGAGGGTGCTTCATTTTCTGAGCATGAATCAGCTCTGTGGGGATGCTGCTGTGTGGGGCTCTGCCGTGTAGGGTTTCTCCTGCTCCAATGACTTTGCCACAGCAGCTAAGCCCGGCCCTGTGGAATGGCCCCCGGGGTTGGTTGCACCATTCCGTGAGCTCTTTCATTAACTCCACCAAGGTCTAAGTGGGATTTGCCAGCTCGTCAGTCCGGTGTCTCCCTTGGATTCTTGCATCTCCCGTTGGCAATTCCAACAGCTGTGCCTCTCTAGCCTCCCTCGTTGGGAATTAAAATCAGCCACATGTCACTCTACTTCTTCTGAACCGTTGGAATTCACACTTGTCTCAGCTCTCCTGGCTACCCTTATTTGCAGAATGACCCTAAAAACTTTTTCCTTTGGAGCTTTTATCTGTTTTTCATTTCTTTTATTTTTTAAAATTTATATTCAATTAGCCAACATACAGTGCCCCATCAGTTTCCAATGTAGAGTTCAAGAATTCGTTGGTTGCATAGAAGACCCAGTGCTCACCACATCACGTGCCCTCCTCAACCGCCCGGGGTAGTTGGGTGATGGGGCTTTTATCCTTGTAAGGATCACACCGGACTCTTTCCTCCGATGTGCCTCTGGGCTGAATGGTCGTTAACTTTGTCGGGTCCTCGCAGGATTCTCCCGGAGAAGGCAGGTCCCTTCCCAGCAGTGCCTCCTTGGGGTCCTTGAAGGGTCTGTGGACCGAAGCCGGGGTTCTCCTGTTGCACATAGTTACCCGATCTTTCATTAAACTGCTTCATCTTCCTTTTTTTTTTTTTTTTTTTTACAATAGTTTCTGCCATTTTCTATTCTCATTTGAGGCTAATGAGATGCTGTTTGAGCTGTGATCTCCCTTTAAATGGGAGACGCTTTTTGGGGCCGGCCACTGCCTCTGAGGTTCACACAGGCAGGTCTCTCCCTAGTCCTTGGGGGCCTGCACTCCACCCTCTCTGGGCACCACGCGCCGCGTGTGGGGGTCGTAGGAAGACTTCTGTTTCTTAAGGGTTTTTTTTTGTTTGTTTTTTAAACATTCCCTCTGCGGTCAGCTGTTAAACATTTTCTAGATTTAAGTCTGTCCTTTCGAAGCTCTCTGTTTCTGTGTTACCCCGACAGGAACCCCCAAGTGCTTAAAATATCCGGCCTGATTGCGCACGGCCTGCTGATCCTGGTGGGACCCCATCGGTCTTGTCGAGTCACTTCCTGGGTCGGAGGGTCTGAACGCCGCTTGAATAGTAAGTTATGCATTACATTCTCCTACAAGTCAGAATAGTGGGTGGTTTTCTTAGTGCTCTTGTGAACACAGTAGTGGATTCTTTCCAGATTGGCTGATGATCAACCAGGAAAATGCATGAAAAGGGCTGCAGTGACCCCCCCCCCCCCCGGCTTTCTCTCCAGATGCCGCATTCCCCAGCTAAATGGACTGGAGGGCGTAAAGAGAGCGGGGCCGTCTGCGTGTGGCCCTGGAACCAGCCCCCAGTTCCCTGAGCCCTGGCATGTGAGGCAGCCAGTCCAAGCAGCTAGGGGGCTTTGACCCCACAGGCAGCCCTGCTGCTCTGTGATTCAGGTGTCCCCCCCACCGTGGGGGCTGCCTGAGGGCCGGAGAGTGGCGGTCCCATCTGAGTCCCAGGCCTGGCTTCTGAGCCTCGTGCTGGGGCTGCGTGAGCAGCTGGGCAGAAGCAGGACCCGGGGCTGTGGGTCCGCGCCTACCTCACAGGGGCCACGACTCAGACTTTCTGTCCAGTGCAAATGAAGACTTTATCCTTTCCCCCAAACCAGTCGACTTGGGTGCAAGAAGCCTGAGTCCTTTGGAGAATATAGGACTGAACACGGGGAAGATAATAATAAATCTTAATCCCAGATTCCACCTGGCGGGCTATTGGCGCTTTGCCCTTTGCTCTCTCTCCCTTTATTGCACGTCGTGAAAGTCAGCCTCGTGCCGCTATCCTTCCTCATAAAAGGCACGAAGGCCCCATCCACTCTCTTCTCGGTGGGGATATGCCTCGTGGAGGAGCTCGGGGAGTCCGCTCCAGCCAGCACGCACCTTACACTGTGGTCCCAGCACAAGGGTCACAGCTTTGGGGACGCAAAACTGTCTATGTCCTTAACACCGCGCCCAGAATCACATCATGGTTTTGTGGGTTTCACTGATTTTTCACATTTACTAGAAACATGCCTTTTTAACCTTTTTTTTTTTTTTAAGCAGACTCTTTGCTCCCACTCGACTGTCTCACTTTCTCAGAAGGTGGTAATTGGGCTGCAGCAAAGGAGGCGGCGTCATCAGGACACGGAGGGTTCCCCCCCCCCCCCCCCCGTCGGCGGCCCCGCGTGCGGACGCGCCGCCAGGAGCGAGACGGCCACGTGCCCTGCCAGCCGCCTGTGGTCCCCGGGCTGTACTTCCCCTGGACTGCCGCTCACATGGACGGAGTCGCTTGGGAGTCTCTCTAGGAATGTTCTGGAGTTGTACGCGCAATCGCCCCAAGTCCCTCTCCCCCGTCCCCAATAATGGCACCGGCGTTTCCGGCCAAATGACAACGGCAGGCATCCTTTGTGGCCCATGTCTGAGCTGGACAGGGCTGGCTACATTTGCAGGACTCACTGGAAATGACATTATTTTGTTGTTCTCTTGTTCAGAAATTACTAAGAATTTCAAGACGAGAGAGGTTGGCGTAAACCGTGATGAAGCCCTCTCGGGGTGGGGTCGTGTGCCAACGCAGGGTGCACGTCTGTGAGGCTGGCCACCGTCCAGGGCGAAGCCGACAGATGCCCCCTCAACCAGGATCCTCTGTCCTCTCCACAGGCCCAGCGCCAGTGTGGGTTCACTCCTCTCCTGAGTGCAAGCTACGGGCTTCCGTCGAGGGCTGCCTGCCGTGCCTGTACCCCCGCCCCAATTCTCTCCCCCGACCACACAGAGACTAAATGGCAAGTTACGACGAATGGTTCTGGGATTTACACCCCCCTGGGAACTCCGTGTTTAGATGACTTCTTAAATTTTAATGGCTATACTCAAGGAAACAGGCTGGCCAAACGTGCAGACAGAGAGGAATTTGGTACAACTCCATACCCGGACTTAGCTGGACGGATCGATGATCCCCCATGTTTGTTGACTCTACCCTTGTCTTTCTCATCTGTCGAGTGCCTATGGACCCTTATTGCTGACCCCGGAGTTTGACGAGTGTCCAGTTAAGGAACGGAGCAAATCCTGGTTAACTGTGCACAAGGCTGGGGCGTCCGGGGGGCTCCATCGGTGAAGCCTCTGCCTGCAGCTCAGGTCATGATCTCGGGGTCCTGGGATCGAGCCCCGCGTGGGGCTCCCTGCCCAGAGAGGAGTCTGTCCCCGTGCCTCTCTCACTCTCATGCACTCTCGCTTACTCTCTCCCTCCTTCACTCTCTCAAATAAAATCTTAAAAATAAACGTTCTCAAGGCAGCAGGAAGTTTGCTGGCCACTTTCCCAGGGATGGCCCGACACCCCCACGGCCCCGGTCGACCGCCCCGCAGCACCACAGGACACACGTGGCATGTGGCCCCAGAGCGGGACTGTCCCTGGCTCCCCTCCGCGGGAGGGGACAACCGGCCTCAGCGGCCTCACCTGTGAAATGGGCTCGTGCAGGGTCCTGCTTTGTCGGGCTGCTGTGAGAAGGCCGTGCCCTGACACGGCAGGAGAACCCTACCCACGGCGGGCTCGAGAACATTGTCCTGTTTGCTCTTATGCCCAGGGGTGCCCGTGTGCTCCGAGGCCCGCTGGGCGGGCATCTGCTGGCCTGGCCTGAATGAAAAGGGAAGACTTTCCTCAGGAGAGACTCAACATGGACCCCTTCACATCGGACGTGGAAGCTGCAGGTTCCTTTGGAAATGGGAATGACTGGAGAAAGTGCAAATGAGACAAGACAATTGGGATGGAAAATTCCAGGAGAACGTTGGGCCAAGGCTCTGTGGGGGCGCCACCCCTGCCTGCGGCTCGCTGAGGCTGGCCTGCGGCTTGTCATCTTATTTTGCAGGTTTTCTCCCCAAACCTCACACCCACCATGGTGCCTTGCCCACCGGGGCTGTGGGCGGAGGGGCCCAGCGGAGTCACTCCCGGGGCGTTTTACTAACACCTCACGGGCTGGGTCCTTTGGCTTTGTTTTCAGGAAAACAACCCCACTCTGGTAACCGAATAAATACAAACAGGAGTCTGTGTCGTTCAACGCATATCTGACTTCGGCTCTGCAAGTTGAAGAAGCCGCCTTCCGGACTGCTTTCCAGAACTTGGGTGAGTTCCTAACGCTAGTCCTCTGTCTCTGTATCGTCCGCGTGTCCTCTTAGCCTGTCTCACCAACTCTGGCTCTCTGGGCTTGAGCTGCAGTAATTAAGCCCTTGAGAAGGTGACGCGGTCACCCAGGGTTCCAGATCATTCCACCGAGGAGAGCGGAGGAACCGGTGGTGACTCTGAGGCTGGGGTTTCAGGGGCTCCTCTGACGGGAACGTTCTGTGGACTGTCCGGGGTGGCAGAGACCGGTGGACTCTGCACTTGCTGAATTCCTGAAGACAGACTCCCGGGCTGTCTGTCTCCGCCGCCAGGGCCCAGATCCCTCGCCGGCTTGGCCGGGAGACAGCCTATCCGTCGCCAGGCAGGAGCGAAGAGATAATGATGACAAGGCAAAATAAAAAATGGTATTTATCATGGCTCCAGTGTCACCAACCTGTTATTTTTATTGTTCTTCAGAATAATGGGATTTATTAGGCCATTTATCCTCAAGTCACATGGAAAATGCCGTGTATGAATGAGGAAGAGCAGCCTGGAATATCCAAAAAGCTCGAAACCTGAAAATAAGTTACAGGACTCCTTTTCAAGTAAACCTGTCTTTCAAGACTTGAAAACGCTGCCCTTTTAAGGGAGCCCGGACTCCGGTGATGTGGCAAACAGAGCCGAAGTAGAAACTCAAACAGCTCAATTTGGAAAAATGTGAAAATTACATGGCGTTGGTGAGATCCCAGACACAAAATAAAATGAAAACAGCTGTGGACAGAAAAGCCCGCGTACACGGTGGACGGCCATTTATCTTGGAAAGTCAGGGGCGGGATCGCCAGCGCGGTGAGGGCCAGTGCGCTGGGGAAGGCAGAGCACCCCCGGCCACCCCCCCCCCCCCCGGCCCGCGGAGCTCCCTGCCTCCTGGGAGCGAGAGGGGTGCTGCCCCCGAGAGGCAGGGATCAAGTGTGAGCTTTTGGGGGGCTTCACAGGACCTCTTGCCCTAGTGCAGGCAATGGGGTGCCGAGAGCGCATGATGTAAGCGTCTCGTTTGGACGTCTGGCCACAGCCCCCGTGAGGGCTGACGTGAGGAGCCCGACGGCTGGGGCTCAAGTAACTCGCGGGCTCTGAAAGGCATCGTCGGGATGATATATTTCTGAGCAGCAGTCCCTCTCCCTCTAAAACACACTGGGACCGGGCAGAAATGCCCGGGACAGTATCTTCCCTCCCCGGGGCAGGTGCCGCTTTCCCATCCCGGCCTGTTTGGGGCTCCCGAGTGGACAGGTTCACCCACATTCCTGGGGGTGAAGGGAGCCGGGACCCCAGCCACCGGATCCCGGGGGAGCTTTGCAGCGCGGTTGTCGCAGAGACACCGCTGTCTGGAGTTACGGCCATGGGGGCCATCTGAAAACGTCCGAGTGCTTCTGCAGATGAACCTCAAACTGGAAATCATCTCCATGGCGGGGATGGAAATGATTTAGTGGAGCCTCTTTGGATGAACCCGCGGGCGGGCCTGTGTCTCCTCCTGGGGGAGCCGGCCGCTTGTCAGGTTGCCTGCAGCGGCCGGTCTCTGCGGCCCGAGGCGCCTTGGCTGGGGGGCTCCCCTCAAGTCCCAATTAGGAGAAAAACACTGCCCGGGAGAAAACGCAAGATAAATACGACTGGTCTTACTTTAATTAAGTTTGATCGAAAGTCATTCCGCATCCAGGGAAGCCAGAGCCAATTTTCACAGTGTGGTCTGGAAACCAAAGGCGAGTCCTCCCAGGCTGAGGGAGAACACGGCCCCTGCATCTGGCCCCGGGTGAACCGAATGATTCCTTCAGGCAGTTCGCACAGACAGCGCGTACTCTGGGGTTTCAAGTGCCCGGACTCCAAACTGTCTTTTCATGTGCCCGGTGGCCCCAGTTCTCTTCCTCCAGGGAGGCTGGTCCTCGACCGGATTCCAGGGCCCCAGGGGGCCTTCCTTTGTGTCCAGGGGGAGATCTGGGTTCCGTCTTACCCTGCCTGCCACCCTCCTGTCACCTGTCAGCCTGTGGGGCTGGCTCCGGACGGGGCTGGGATTTGGTCCAGGCGCCAGAGAAGGGAGGATGCGGATGCTTTGAAGATGACACAAGGACAGTGTCTACTCTTGCAGAAGATAACAGCTTCGGATTTCTCCAGATTAATAAATCATATATATATTTACATATAACATATGTATGGGTAAAAGTATCTTTAAAAATATCATATTATTATTATTATTATTATTTTAATATAATAAAATTTCAATTGTATTATATATTTAATTATATATAACTTATATATAATATATAGTATATATTACATATTTTAATCATATTATATATTTAATATAGGTATATTATATAATATACTTATAATCTATGATATATTATTAATAATATATATTTATATATAATACAATATAACATATAATTGATATAATTAATAATCATAATCATTAATAATTAACGATTATAATTTTAATTATTGATAATAATATATAATATAATATAAATACTATATTATATATTTTCCTGCTGGGAATTGGAAGGGGTGGTCATAGTTTCTTAAAGTCCCAATGACAGTCAAAGGTTTTCCACAGAACCATACGTGGTTACGCACTAAACATTCTGCATTCAGTCGCAGGAGGTACCACGGTGACCTCACGTAGCACAGGCCACGCTGCCCAGCCCACGGGGTCGGCGGTGGGTCGGGCTGGCCAGAGCCGCTCTGGGACAGCCCCCGCAGCAGCAGGCTCCCGCCGTCCATCCAGGGCCTCTCCTTGCGCAGACGAGGAGACGCGCGGCTGGGGCACGGCAGGGCTGGGCGGGGACGCAGGCGTGTTGCTGGCCTGTGGGAACGCAGGACGCCGTCCAGGGAGAACGGGGCAGGCAGCCTGGGCCGATGGCTTTGCCTCCTTCTCCGTGTCCGTGACCCGTCTGGAGACCGGCTGCCCTGCCGCAGCGCCTCTGACCACCCTTGCCAGTCCTCGGGTCTGGGGCCTGGCTGGCCCCGGCGTCCCCCTGCAGCCCATCCCGTGGGGGCCTCCGGGCCCGGGACCATCCCCCCTCCTCCCACCCAGCTCACCACCCGGCCCGTCCTCCAGGCTACTTTCCAGAACCGCCCCCGAGTCAGGGGCCAGGCCTGCGATGTCCGCACACGAGGAACCGAGTGGGCCTTGGGACGGGTGACTCCTCCGCGCACGGTGAGTAGCAGAGACCGTCCCGGCGGATGCGCTGCCCCCGCTCCGACAGCCTCGGAACTGCCGCGATCCACTCCACTTTCTCTCCGGATGTGCGACCTTTCTAACACTTAGTAAGAACTGTGTCGTCCTCGTTTATTTAGGAAATCACCTCCTCGTGTGTGCGGCAGGCAGCATTCCCAGGTGGGCCTCAAGATTTCCCACCACAGCCCGAGATTTCCCCCAGGACTGTGAACGTGGGGCAGCTTTCTCCCACGATCGGAATGTTCTGTGGCACCGTGGACCTTGGGGGGGAGGCCTGACCTCGCGCCGCAAACCCTCTAACGGTCTGAGAGTTGTCTCTAGCCCGTCGCAGGTCGGGAAGTCAGGGAATCAAGAGTCTGGATGTTTGGGTCTGAGGAGGTTCGGCTGCTGAAACGGTGGCTCCCGGGGACAGCCAGCCAGGAAGTGGGGACCTCAGTTCCTCAGCCGCAGGGGAGAATGCCCCCGGGGACAGGGCAGCCCCCAGTAAGCTCTCCCCCAGAGCCTTGGGTGAGGAGTCGGCTACAGACGCCTGGGCCCGCAGCCCTGCAGGGTCCTGCCTGGCCGGACCGGAGGGGACAGGAGGAGCGGCTCGGGGTCGCGGAATCGGTGAGGCAGCCACAGGCGCTTTGGTGGGGCGGCGCTGACTTGCAGGGTGGACGGCCCTGGGGACAGACCTCTAGCCGCCGCACTCCCTCCCGGCGCGGCACCTCTGGGACTCAGCTCCCTCGTGCAGGGCAGAGTCCGTGTCTGCCCCGGCCGGGGTGGTGGCTGAAGTCGAGCCTGAACCGACGCGTCTGAGCCTCAGTGTCCCCCCCCCCGTGAAGTGGGGAACATCAGCGTCCCCAGCTGTGACACGCCATGACCTGCTGTCCGTGGACAAGGTTCGCGACCAGTGCCCGGTATGTATTAACGGCTGCAGAACTTTCTCCAGTATCCTCTGTTTCTATTCTTCTAGAAATTGTAAAGTAATTCCATAAGTAAATTTAGGGGGCCTACAGAAGAAAATGATACTTTTACCCATATATTTAAACACTCAGTGTTCTTATGAATTCTTATCATTCTTTATTTTCTTGATAAAGCTATCAGAAATCAGAAATAAATATGTTTGGAGTATTGCCTTTTGATATTATAAATTTATTTTATTTCATGCCTTAGGTAGGGTGATGCCATAATGACATGAGTGACATACATCAGGACATTTTTAAGAATAAAAGGTAAGTTACTTCACAGAATTGACGGCTATAAACAGGTCAGTCCTGGGGTTGGGCTCCCTGGGGTGGTGCCTCCAGGGGCAGCAGGGACCGTGGGCTGCTCTCGTCCCCTGGTCGTGTTTCTGGATCAAATCAGATGTTTTCTGTGGTCATTGAACTTGGAGTCTCAGAGATGCACATAGAAGGACACACACACACACACACACACACACACACCTAGACACACAGACCTAGGTATTTAGTAGATATTTAGATGTATAAAGAACGTCTTTCCTAACTTGCTTAGGCCTTTTTAAAAAAGATTTTTAAATTTAAGTATACATGTGGAATTTTATCATTGTTTCCATATGGCTTTCTCCTTCACTCTGGGGTCACATGCTGTTTGCATCCCTGTGGTAAACTTTACCTGGTCACAATGTGTCCTTCTGAAAACACCGCTAGGTCTGGTTGTTATTCTAGCTAGACTATGTGTGTCTCATTCACAGGAGAGAGTGATCTGGGAGAGGTCCCTGTGTATGTCAGTGTGTGTGTGTGTGTGTGTGCCTGTCGGGTCTTATTGCGTGTATACTTGTGTCCTGGGAGAAATCAGGTGTTGCTTCCACCTAAAACCATCTTTTCTCTGTATTTAATGCAAAAGTATGAGGCATTCAGGAGAAAATGTCACTGGGGTGAGATGACCCAGGTCATGACTGCTCGTACGTGAAGCTTTGATGTTTAGTCAATGGGCATCCTTAGGAATAAATTGGCCAAAGTCTAGATGGGAATTTTCTGGAATGCTGCTCGAACGGCATCTGCTTCCACGCTTTCGGAAGGAGCCATGCACAGGGACGTAAGCCCAGTGCCAACGGTGTCACTTGCTTGGTGACAGCTTCCGTCAGATCTTTTCCACGCGGGCACGACGAAGCTCACATTCTCTTTAGCAGATGTGCAGGAAGGGTCGCAAAGGGGAAAAGGTCCGTGCTTTAACTTCCTCTCTTCACGGAGCCCTTCCTACACCCGGGGGTACCGCGGGCTCCAGCTGCCTTCTTCCCCGCTGCCCCCAACAGCGCGACGTCCTCAGCTCTAACCCGCGTCCGCGCTGAGCCTCTGGCCGTCACCCAAGAGTGTCCTCCTGACTGCACGCGCTCGTTCCTGGTCTGGCCCGCACCCCTGCCGTGACTGCTAGGGAGCAGCCCTCCCATCCCAGTCTCCTCTCCGGCCCCCGCGCCCTTGGGGGTGCGCCTGCTCCCTGCTGGAGGCTGGACGAGGCCCCTCATGAGAGTGAGAGAAGGTCCCCCAGTTCTCCCTGCAGACGTCACGTGCGCCGCTCCCAGCGGCTTGGGCACAACCAAATTATAACCCCGCGCTTCCCCATCCACACCCGCCACGTTTATGCGCTCGGAAGCGCCCCTGATTCCCAGTTCTGCTCTGCGTATTATTTTTATTAACTACGAAATGGTTATATAAACTCATTTACATCAACAATTTATAAACTCCAAAGATACAGCAATGCTTTAGGGATGTCAGAAAAATGTTATTTACAAGTCACACTCCACTATAATTTATAGAGATTTACCCCCTGGGTTACTGGAATTGAATTGGAAAGTAAGAAGAGCATTTCTAGATGCGTCATTTGCATATTTATTGGCATTTATCAGCAGACGTGAGGCTCCCACATCTTCCCGCCCTCCTTGGGCGCTCACTGAGCCCCCACTGTGCACCGGGCACTCGACCAGGCCCAACACAGGAACCCTGAGCCCGCCTTCCAGGCCACCGCATTTTGGGGGAAGAGGCAGACGGGGAATAAAGCACTGGTGTTACACATGGTAAGTGCTGGGGCACGTGTCCCTGCTTTTCTTCACCTGTGTGAGTACGTCCTCCGTCATTAGCCTCACGCTTCATCTGGGGAAGACCGAAGACAGCCAATGTGCCTCCTCAGGGGGGGGCAGAGCTGTGCACCCAGCAGGGTCCTGATCAGGCTGGACTTGGCAGGAACCCCAAAGGCCTCAGCAGCCTCCGGGGGCGACAGTTCACTGGCCATCCCCCCACCGTGCTCACAGCGGGCCAGGCAGCCAAGGGGTTGTCTCGGCCCCGCCCCTTCGTGCCCCCCCCACCCCCCGCTCCCGTCCTCGGCTGGGTCTCCCACGAAACGAAGGTTTCTCTGGCAGCCTGACTGCACCTGGGGACACCTCCCATGGTCATGGTGGTCAGTGGGTCCAAGGAGCGCGAGTAGGAGGCACTTGCTCATAGCCACGAGCCCCGCAGCCTGATTTCTGGGCCAAGGGCAGAGTTTCTGGCCTCCGTGGAGCAGCAGGTGGGGGTCCTGGGGCCCCCGCAGGTTGGGCTCAGTGGGGGCACAGCTCTCTGGCTGACCTGCCGCCCCCTTGTCCAGGCAAGGAGGTGGGTAAAGCCCCTCTGGGCTTCTTCCGGACTCTGTCCTTGGACCCCCCGCCCCCCGAAATGGTTACAGTGCAACTTAGCAGAGGGCTTGTCCCAGAGCAGAGAGCACCACAGCTGAAGTCACACACACAGCCTGCGGGACGACTGGGGTGGAGGCCCGTAGCCTTGACAGCGGATGCCTGGGAGTGCAGCGTGGGGCCTGGGGCAGAGCCTGGGAGGTCAGCACAGGGGGCGGGAGGCTGACCCCCACCCAGGCATCTTCATATTGTGTTAGGCGGTTAGGGCTATTCATACAGAATACGCGCAGCATCCGTGCGTGTGCCAAAACACGTGCAGGGGGCAGTGGAGACTCGTCTTATCCCTCTAACCTCAGAACCCTGTAAGGGGCGACAGGAAAGAGAGGGTTGGAGTAGCCAGATCCCCGTGGAATGCTCTGTCCGTTTCCCCAAATATGCCCTGAATGGCCCTTGGGCCTCGCCAGAATCTGATTTCTTCTGCCAAGTTAAATGTGACCCATTACTCAGAGGACTGTCCCGCTAGTAATAGCCGAGTGCTTGGAGCCATTAAAGAGGTCGCTGGACGTCCTCTGCCCTCACCATAAAGTTAGACTTAGTGAAATCTCTGTGTGTGGATTAGAAGAAATATATGCACATGTATGTTTATTGCATATTTTATAAAATCCCACTATGTTCTCCACCATGTTATTATGGACAAAGTATGTTGTAAGACAGAGCCTATATGCAAATAGGTGTTTTGGGAGAGATCCAATTCAGAGATACTGTAACATTTTCTGTTCCCCAACCTTCCAGTGCAGAGCTGGCTGGCCCGCCCTCCTCGCAGAGAGCAACACTGGGGGCTCAGGCCTGGCAGCGTCGGTTTTCTCAGCACCCCTAAAATGAAGAAGATGGCGATGGCTCAGATGTCATCCAGATTCTTCTCGGCCCGAGATGCTCTGGAGTGCATGAGAGCAGCCCCCGGGGAAGCCAGTGGTCAGGTGACACTCTCACGATGAGTCTTCCCTGAGTGGGTCTGTCCTCCTCACCGACACGCTGGGCTATGGACGCCCTGTCCCTGCCGGGCCCCCAGCTCTGTCATCACACCGTCACACAGAGGATAAGGCCTCTGAACCTGGGCTCGGTATCTCTTCTTTGCTACCCTGTGGGGAAACCTGCGTTTTAAAAAATGTTGCCATTTTCTTTTCTTTTATGATCTTATTTATTTATTTGACAGAGAGCACGCACAAGCAGGGGGAGGGGCAGAGAGAGAGAAGCAGGCTCCCCACTGAGCAGGGAGGTCCGATGTGAGGGTAGATCCCAGGACCCTGAGACCGTGACCTGGAATGAAGACAGATGCCCCACCGACTGAGCCACCCAGGTGCCTGCCACCATTTTCTCTTCGATGGGACATCCTCCAGTTAATTTTGGTCACATGCATGGTGTGACTCAAATGGGCTGCATCGGCCCCAGTTCTGTTTTCTTTGGGAGTGAGGTCAGCCCCCGGGGTTAGATCGCGTGCATGTGGCTGGAGATAACACACATCTGCCAAGGCCAAGGCGGCTGCTGCTGACCTCGGGCTCTAGAATACGCGGCTTCCCACGGAGCGCCCATGGGGAGGGGCGCCTACGGGGAGGGGCACCCATGGGGAGGGGCTCCGGCGGGGAGGGGCTCCGGCGGGGAGGGGCGCCGACGGGGAGGAGCACAGACGCCAAAGATGGGAAATGATTGTGGTGGAAGGTTGTACAGTCTGTTTCCAAGACTCAGTGAGGGTTTATCCAATCCCCTGCTTCCCACCAGCATTATGAGGTCGATTTTTGTGTCCCGTGGGGGAAACTGATCAGCATTTTGTCTTGCAGATCATGGAAGTGGACAGATGTCTCTCTCAGGCATCCGCAGGGCAGCAAACATTTCCCAGTGAGGTATCAGTTTGCCGTAAGATAGGTTCAGAAGGGATATTGTGTTTGTTCCTATTAAATCAGCACCAGAGGCCTGAGGAAGGAAGGATTTGGATGTGCACATTCTCCCTGGTGCTGCAGTCTCCAGATTTGGGGTCTGGAAATAGTTCGTCTCAATGGCCCTCGGTCTCCTCATTTGTAAAATGAGGACGTTGGAGTACATGATCTCGGATTCATCCAACTCAGAAAGATCCTCACACAGAATTCAGTTCCAAAGCGACTGTTGACCACCCTGCTCACACACACCCTCTTCTGGACCTGGGGGACCAACAGGCCCATCCCAAAGGTAGGCCACTGAGTGGCTGTAGACAAGGCCAGATGCCCACTTGCTTCAGGGAAGGAGCCGGGGCCCCTGCTTGACCAGCCACACCTGGAGGGTGTGCATCAGAGTCCATGCAGGTGAGGAACCTGCAAGCCGGGGGTCAGTGGCAGGACCAGAGATCCAAGCTGGGGCGGGACGAGCCATGGACCAGGGCTGAGGGAGTGGGTGGTGCCGGTTGGGGTCTCATGGGCACCACAGTCCTATGGTGGCTTCCACAGGAGCCCTTCCCTTCAAGATCAGGAGCTCTTGAATTTCAGCCTGTGCTCAGCACTATCAGAATGTTGGACCTTTAACCCTTTGTGTGAGGGGAGGCCCCATGCATAGAGTACCTTTGGCAGCGACCCTGGATTTGAGCCACCGGGGGTCCGTGGCGCTCTCAGCTGTGACAATGGAAATGTGCCGAGACATTTGTCCTGGACAAATCAGCACAGGTTGAGAACCGGTGCGTAGGCTCATGGTGTCTTCAATTCTTTTTCCCACTCATTTGCCCCATGAGTTTAAAAAAAAAAAAACAAAACTGAGTCAACATATGTAGAAATATTTAAAAGTTATATGCACAAATTTCCATCCATATAAGAAAGTTTAATTTCTCCATGTTCTTATTTCCAACTTTCTTCCTGTGTCTCCGTGGATCACCTCACTCACATCTTGTGTTTGAGATGATTTTCAAGGACTGTGACAAAACGTTAGGGCTTTTTCCCCAGAAACATCAGGGTGAAAAAAAAAAGAAAACTAAGGGGAGAAAATGCCAAGACAGAGGCGCCTTGGCTGAGAGGCTGTTGATGTCCACAAAGTTGAAACTTATAAAAGGGCGCGTGGAGGCGGCCTGCCTGGGTGTCCTTCCTCCCAACCTGGTGGCCACGGGCTTCAGACACGGCTGGAATCAGGGGCCGCGCTGCCGTGAGCCTCGCGGAGGTGCGGGCGTGTGTCTAGACCAACAGCCCTCTAGTGAGGACCCTCCAACAGGCTCTGAGGTTCACCTTCGTGGGACACAATTACAAGACTACAAGTACGAGGACGTCCCACCCCTGGCTCCGCGGGTCCTCACCCTCCTGCTCCATGGTGGGTTTTCCCAGCACTCCAGCCATTTCCAGAACCAGTTTTTAGACTAATATTTTCGTGATTGGCTTTTTCTTTGACTCTTGGGAACTTACTTGATTCGTGGCATGTTGCCAATATTCCCCCTCGGGAGTTGGGGGATGACTTCTTGCCGTCCAGCCTCATCCGATCCGAACTCCTTGGCATTTGCAACGGGCACGACCAGAGACCAGGGAGCGACGCGTGTGCTATGGGAGGAAGGGACGGGAGTGTTTGTGCCCGAAGCACAGATAGCACTCTGTGTCTGAGTGTCTCAGTCTTCCGAGACCCCCTCTCTGGGAATCATTGTGCCTGCCGTGAGCTGCTCTCCCCGGGCCTGGAAGGTGGTCTCCAGCTCCCTTCTGAGTGGGAGTGTCCTCGAGCGCAGGCAGCATCCCGCATGCTGCTCAAGGGTCTGGCCTCACATCCCTCCCACGGTTCCCACCCCGTGTGAGAACAGCAGCACTAACTCCAACCTCCGCGCTCCGGGAAGGGGGACCTCGCACACGTGCACAGAGCGAACTGCCAGTTGTTAAGAGGAGCTCTGTGGGGACAATCCAGCACACCCCTCTGTTTTTCCCAGTGACTCCTTCAACAAGCATAAGTTTGTCCCCTCTGGGAGCCAGACTCGGGGCTGGGGACAGCAGGAAGCAAGCCCTGGGACACACACTGGGGGTGCCGCCTCCTTTCCAGGGGCTAACCCAGGTCCATCTCCCCTGAACCCCGGCGTGCAGGCACAACCTCCTCATGCCTCACTCGTGTTCCCACTGATGTCTATGACAAGAAGGAACGTTCCCAAGATAAATGCACAGCTGCCAAGCCTGGACACTCTCCTTCTCCGTGACGTCCCGGTGAGCCCAGACACGAGGATTCTTAGAGCTGCTGGGCAGGCAGGCAAAAACCAGGGGCTGGTCTCCCCACTGCCCCCCCACCTCCAGGGGGACCCTCCCCATATTTGCCTTCCCTAGGACTCCTCGCCTCTTAGATTTGTTCCCAGAAAAACAAATGCGTTTGGAGTCTCTTTTGGGAAAAGACACAAATGAATAAATAGTCTTAATTAAATGCCTTGGTTAGTTGTTAACTTCTATTTTGGCTGCTGTGCTTAGAGGTACAACCCAAGGAAACCCCAAGATCTTTAGTATTGACCTTCTAGGGTCATTGGTTGAACCCTTATTGAATAATCCCATGCTGTACCATTAAGCTGGGTGCCCGGGCATCGGCCAGGAGCAGAGGTGATCGGGACGGAGGGCGGCAGTCTGCTGGAAACAGCGGTGGGGACAAGGCCCTGACCACTCTCCGGCAGGCGGCGGAAGAACAACCTCTGTATCATGGTAACCAAGTAAAATTGTTCAACAAGTCTTCGCCAACCTCACGAAACAACAAAGTTCACCCATTTGTCAGTGAGCAAGACTTGAGACTTCAAGAAGAAGGAGAAGAAGGAGAAGAAGGAGAAGAAGGAGAAGAAGGAGGAGGAGGAGGTAGTTTGTTGGAATTTTGGCCGGTGGCATTCCTGGAATTCCACCCCACGGGCCACTGCCTGCCTGTGCTCAGAGAGGGTTCCAGGGAGGGTTGGGGCAGCCAGTCCGGGGAGCCGCCTCCCTTAGCTACTGAAGCACAAGGCAAGCTCTCCCTCGACCACTGGCTGCTGCAAGATATGCTGACTTTTTAAAACATTTTTGCCCATTAGAATATTTTCCGTGAGTGAATGGCAGCCCCAGACAACTGTCTTTCTGTAAAACTGAGCGAGGTTATTCAGTACAAATGGAATGAACCTGATTTTTTTTTTTCTGATCAAAGCGAAACTCTTTTGAAGTTCAGCTATTTGATAGAAAGTGGCTTTTATAACAAGCTGATATATGAGTTAATGGGACATAAAGATATTTTATTAAACTGCAAACCATTATTAATATTGCAGTTCCAACTTGAAAGAAATATGTGGAATGACACCGGAAATTAATTAGATTATTTCATCGTTCGTTCACATTACGAACTTTGATACAGTTGCATAGATATATAGGTACATTGATAAAAAGACGCAAAGACAAACAGAATTTTAATGAGTGGGGAGCTTTTATCTACTAACACTTTGTGACTTAATTTTTTCTGTTTATTCTGCCTATTGATTCCAGTTGAAACCTGCTGTTCTAATGTTGTTATTGATATTCTCTCTGGGTTTTCTTCTAATTCTGGCATTGATATTACCTTGATCGGATTTAGTTTATTTGAATTGCCTGTAGGTTTTGGTCTCCGGAGTTTTTCACTGCTTATAGACATGCAAAGATAAAACCTCTCTTTTTATCTAAAAATCCTTGAGAGACTCTGAAAGATAGAGCCGTTTTCTGAGAACATTAAAAAGCAAGAGACAACAATCAAAAGGAATGTACTTCTCACCCAGTTTATTCAAGACTTCATTTTTATACTCCCTGCATTTTCTGACACCCACTGACTTCTAATCTCCTCAGCTCCATTGGCTTTTGCAAACTGTGTTTGGAGAAACGGTTTTATCACAAAGTCATAAGTGGTTCAAGCTCCGGGTCACTGACTTCAGCTTGCAAGTGGCTAATTTTCACAAGAGAAAATGATGCATGTTTGAGGAAGCTGTTTATTTCTTTACTAATGAAGGTCTCCAAATCTGTATTCATTTGAACCTCAGGAAATGGCCTTTTTTATGTCTCAGATAGGGCTGTTCTGTTTTGTTTGGTTTGTTTGTTTGTTTTGATGGTTCAACCTGTTAATAACCCCCTTCCGAAATGAGGTATGAGTACCTGTTCAGTCACTGCAAAATGGCAGCCACCATGTATTCATGGATTGCACATGGAGGAAATTTAGAGGTGGGGTTAAGTGCAGGTGGTACAACTAAAGCAAACATTTCCCAGATGTCATTATTTTTGTTGAGACTCTATTAGGACCACTCGCGGAAGAAAGAGAGTAGTTAACAAAGCGACTTTCCCGGTGCGGCTGGATTGCGAAGGGCTCCTTGGGCTTTGGCGCCTGTGTCTGACCTCTCTCGTTGGCTTCTCCTGGCGGCCTGCCCAGCTCCCTGTTTTCATTTTATTTATTTTATTTTATTTTTTAAAGCCTTATTTATTTATTATTTGAAAGAGAGAGAGACAGAGAGCGAGAGCAGGGGGTGGGGGGAAGAGCGGCGGAGGAGGGGAGGAGGAGGGAGAGGGACAAACTGAAACGGCACCAAGTCGGGAGCCCGACAGCAGACACCGCGGATCCGAGGCTCAATGGACTGAACCACCCAGGTGCTCCTCCTGCTCCCTCTCATTCTCTGTCTGCTTTACTGTGTCAGAAAATTCTGTGTTCTTTTGTTTCCTCCTACCTTCAACTTACTTTTATTTTTCTAGTTTTTGCCCTAAATAATATTGAAAACTGAAACACTAATTAAAACTCTCAAAGCTGTGAACTCGGGCTGGCAGAGTAGGGGTCCTTAATGATCTTTCTGCATTTCCAATATCATCAATCAATGAGTCCCTCTATTCCGCAAGTACCGGGGGCTTTGAAATCTAGCGCTTGGCCTGCTCAGAATGTGCCGAAGGAGAAGGAGGGAGAAGGGGGCCCGCTTTGCTGGCGGGGAGAGGAGTCTGGGTACAGCAGTAACCAGCGGGAGAAGGAGGGGGGCTGGCTGCAAGTTGTCCATTTCCTTCTCTGACCTGCAAGGGTTTGTTTTCTGAGAAACCACTGGGGACTCAGCCAGTCTGCCGTGAGCAACTCAACTTGATGAGCTACCCTACAAACCAGGAGCTCTCACTCCAGGATCGGTCTTGCCAGGCTTTGCTTTAATTATGGTAATGCCTCCTCCCAACCAGGCACGGTGGAGCTCCACGCAGACTGCATTTTCTAGAGAAATCCTCCCTTGACCTAAATGTCAAAGGACCAACAAAAATGAGCCCAATGGATGAAAGTCATCCCACATTTATTAGACACTCTTATATATCCTTAAAATTGCAAACGTAACATAATCTGGACTTTCTTTGGTGAGTCACATGGTCATGTGTCACCATCGCTGTGTCCTGTGGTGGCCAGGTGACGCTCTCAGGGCCATTAAGACGTGACCTCCTGGAACCCTGTTAATAACGTACGGCACAACGGTCCGTCCCAGGTCGGTCCATGCGGTCCGTCTGTTCTCTGCCTTGCGGTCTCCAGCGAAAGAGCACCGCAGCCCAAACCGTTGCTGTGTGTACTACTCTCAGGAGACCACCTAAGCGGGTAACTCCCGTGAAACATGCCCAAAACACGAAGACTCTCGCATCGGACCCTGGACATATCCAGCTACTTTAATAATTATTAAACAATTGAGTTTCTACATACTCATGCAATTTTTTTGGTCTTTTTTCAATTCAGTTAGCCAACATAAAGTACATCATTAGTTTTTGATGTATTCAGTGATTCATCAGTTGCATAGAACACCCCGTGCTCATCGCATCCCCTGCCCTCCGTAATGCCCTCCCCCAGTTACCCCATTCCCCCACCCACATCCCCTCCAGCAGCCCTCAGTGTGTTTCCTAGAGTTAAGAGTCTCTCGTGGTTTGTCTCCCTCTCTGATGACTTCCCACTCAGTTTTCCCTCCCTTTCCCATGGCCCTCTGTGCTGTTTCCTATTTTCCACATATGAGTGAGACCATCTGCTAATTATCTTTCTCTGATTGACCTATTTTGTTCAGCATAATGCCCTCCAGTTCCATCCATGTCCTTGCAAATGGCAAGATGTCATCCTTTCCAATGGCTAATACTCCATTGTATCTATGAACCACATCTTCTTTATCCATTCATGTTCAAGCAATTATGACCCACATCGTAAGTGACAATTTGAATTATAGCAATTATAAAAATTATGTATGGCAGCCTTCCTTTGCATGATGGCTTTACTTCTATTCCTCTTGTATCTCCTGAATTCAGCACCTGCATAAACTGTGTCTGCAACATGAAAAAACACGCACGGACTACTTAGACCCCTGTGCAGGAGGATCTAATGGGGTACCATTCAACGCACCTTGGACATGGGGTCCTTACCAAGTTTTTCAGAGGCACAAAATGGTGGTGACTGTTTCTGCAGAAGGAACTTTCTTGCTCCAACAGCAGAACGTGGTTACTTATCTGGAGAAATTCAGAAATGTTGACGTCGGGATATAAAGTCAAATGCGGTCAGAGGGAGAACATGTTAATGACTGTAGAGCCACTGGCATGGGAATGAAGGCCAGGCAGTGACACCCTTCCCGTGCATGTTATCTCTGTGCGAGGTGGGCCTTGTCCACCTCACTTGGCCACGGCTGCCCCACTGGGGAAACCCCGGCTGGGTGCATTCATAGAGAGAGGACACAGTGCACAGAATGTGGGTGATTGGGGATGTTTTGAGGAACATGCCCTGCTCTAGGCTGTAAGCAGTAAGATGCAGGAGTATCTGGATGTCGATGAGTCAAAAGTCCCTCCTTTTGGGTAGGCTCCTTCGATTACAGAACCGCAGCCGGACCTTGCTCTGAATAGCGGAGATGTGCATAATAGACACCTTATCTTTCTAAGTCATCAGAAGTCTCTCCTTGAACCGAGAAGACTATCCGTTTAGCCATGTGGATTCGTTATGCAACAGCAATTCAAAGATGAGCTCTGTTCCCCAGCTCAGAGTTGCTGCAGGGTCTGGAGAGTTCCTTGTCTGAAGCGCTGAGCGCTTATAGGCTTCTTGACTTTTCACGGGGGGAGAGGGCCAAGTTCATGGTGGTTCCAGTTCTGGGGAAACCGGATTTCACATTTCCCCCATTAGAGAGCACATATTTCATCTCCATGTGAAGTATATCCTAAGTAGATATGTGCTTCTTATAGCATAATTTTTTATTGTACACTATATCTTAAAATCAATACCATATGTTCAAAATGCCACCATATCAACTATATACAGGTTTTCATTCTTCATTATAAATTACGACCTCAAATTATTTAATAAAACCATCCTGAAAGTGTCATTCAAAATCAGCTTTTTGTATAAATGTGCATTATATATTCAATAAAAACGCACCCTGAAGACAGGAATCTCAGTCATCAATGCAGCCGACATCACGCATTCTACGACCACATGGAATCCGAAGGGGCAGGACAGCAGTCCACATGCTCCCTATAGTTCACATTCGCGTCACCTGTCCCTAAGGCAATCTGAAGGTACCATCCTAAGTCGTGAATGCCCCACACCATCCATTTGTCTGCTCGTATGTGCCACCCTGTACGAAACTGGCGGGTCTTGAAAGGAGGGTCCGTTCTACTTATGTTGTACCTCGGGGAAGCTGTACGAGCACTACTCTGCCTCACATGATGTGTGTGTACCTGTAAGTGTGTGTGTACCTGGGAATGTGTGTGTGTACCTGTGAGTGTGTGTGTGTACTTGTGAGTGTGTGTGTACCTGTGAGTGTGTGTGTACCTGTGAGTGTGTGTGTGTACCTGTGAGTGTGTGTGTACCTGGAATGTGTGTGTATAGCTGTGAGTGTGTGTGTGTACCTGTGAGTGTGTGTGTGTACCTGGAATGTGTGTGTATAGCTGTGAGTGTGTGTACCTGTGTGTGAGTGAGTGTGTGTGTGTGTGTGTATGTACCTGTGAGTGTGTGTGTACCTGGAATGTGTGTGTATAGCTGTGAGTGTGTGTGTGTACCTGTGAGTGTGTGTGTATAGCTGTGAGTGTGTGTGTACCTGTGTGTGAGTGAGTGTGTGTGTGTGTGTGTGTGTGTGTGGATCGTTTGGGACATAGACACCTGCAGGAGTAGGGGCTTGGCCTTGGGAACCGATGTGGAACTTTCCAGACACTCAGGTCATGATGACCAGCCAGGTGGCAGCTTGGGACCAGTGTGGAGGTGAGACGCAGAGCCTGGAGGGAGGGGCCCTGGGGAGGCAGGTCTGTGTGGTGGCCTGCCACGTGGCAGATTACAAGGTCACCGTGAACGTTAGGCTGGAAAGCAGCACCTTCTGTTTTGTGTCTGAGGGCTAGTCTGGCTAGTTTGAAGGGCAAATTAAGGGCACCTTGTGAGATGGGTAAGCCACCATGAAAGGCTGGGTCGTGGAGCAATGGCGGGTTCATCGGGAGTCATGGAACCGTGGCAGAACCACGGGGTCTCTCTATGCCTCTACGGGGAGGGAGTCCACGGGGGGGACAAGCGGTCACTATTACAGTGTGTAGAAAGAGTTTTAGGAAGAGGAAAGTTAGGACTCTTGAAAGAAGTGAAGAGAGTGAAGGAACGTGCTTAGAGAACTCGTGTGCACACCCACATCCTGCAGAGCTGCCCCCGTGTGCAGCCATGTAGCGCTCTGACCCTGTGAAATCCACGTTACTGTGCCATCTAAGGGTCCGTCTGAATCAAATGGGTGAATTCCGTGCAGAGAATATTCCAGAGTTTGTGTAATTTGGGAAGAGTCCCAAACTAAACTCCTGACTTGTATTCCACTATGAAAGACATGTTATTTTGAGTTAAATAAAAGAAAGGAAAAGAAAAGAAAAAAAAAGAAAAGAGAAAATTTTAACTTCCAAAATTCCCGTTCCAATCTCAAATGGCTCTGGAAGTAGTCACAATGGGGAGATGGGCGCGTTGATATTGTTCAGTGATTTTCATCAGGGAAAAATCAGTAAGTCGAGATGGTGCCCACATTTCCTGGGGTGGAGATTTAGAGGATAGCCAGTATTCACGATAATGGCATGGATTTTCCTCTCCTGTCACGGAGGCTGGGAACCAATACCTGTGGGAGGACATTCGTGAATCTCGTTCGGTGCGCACGTATCGTCAGCCGTCTCGGCGTGAGGGAACAGTTGCTTTTCTCCGAGATTCAGGGAAGGCAGTTGTTCGAGGGCTGCTAATAGTTTGGTTGGAAATTTAAGACATTAAAAAGCCCCATGTAGTCAATGACATTTTACAATGGGGTAAATTAACGAGTAATGCTTTGCGGGAACTAATCTACCTCACATGAGTAAGCACTCCACAGACATCGAATCGCCCGTCAGCTGTGGGATCAGCTCCTTATGTTTTGCTTAATAAGATCAAGGTTACAGCATGAGGGGGCTCGGGTAATGAGAGAAACACGTCACATCTTCCCATAGGTTTGTGGCTGCGGGCCCGATCAAGGTCGTTCTGGGATGCGGAAGGGAATGGAAGCCTGTAACACCCTGCCCAGTGCTGTGGGAGCCTGTGTGTGTGTGTGTGTGTGTGTGTGTGTGAGAGAGAGAGAGAGATGGTGTCTCGTGCTGACTCATGTGGAATTCAGGGTGACCTGGAGGTTGCTTCTGAAGCACGTGTGAAGACACTGGAGGATAAAATCGTTGCCGGGAACATTCTATCCCTCGCCCTCAGGTGTGACGCTAACGGGACACGTCAACTGGGCTGGGTCACAGGGTGGCCCAGTCTGTGGCTCAGCGTGCTTCTGGGTGCGTCTGTGGGGGGGTTTCGGACGCGGGTACGCTGTGACCGCTAGCCTGAGCGAAGCCGACCACCCTTCCCTGGTGAGTGGGCAACCGATTCACCGGGGCCCTGACTAGAGCAAAGAGGCAGAGGTAGGGAGACTTCGCTTTCTCCTCCTGACGGCCGAGCTGGGGCGGGTGGTCTTCTCCTGCCCTCACACCAGGACCGACGCCCTCCGCCCCCCAGTTCTCAAAGCTGCGCCACCCGCTTTCCTGGGTCTCCAGCTTGCAGATCGTGGAGCTCCTCGCCTTCCGTGAGCATGCGGGCCAAGTCCCGAGAGCCAAGACTTTAACTTTTATGCATAATGGAGACCTATCGGCCTATGTCAATACCCATTTATGCTGTGTGAACTATGAGTTCGATCTCTCTGGAGATCCCCGGTGAATGAGTACAGGCCTCGGTGAGTCCCGCCCGAACTCGCGCTCGCAGCCTCCCCGTCTCGAGAGACTGGATAGAATATGTGGCCCACAGGGCAGGTTGGGAGGCGTCCATAAAACAATACACAACTTATACATAAAGTTTTATAGAAAAATAAAGTTTGATTAGAAGCTCGATTTCCCCAAGAATGTCAGCATTGATTTGGTCCACACCTGTTGCTTCTAAATACGAATATGGTAATAATCCAACGTATATGGAACTTCTGGTTGAAAACCTCGGGTACTAATAATCTACTGCTAAAAATATTAGGTGTTGGTGCCTGGGAGTGGGCTGGTCGGAAGAGGAAGAGCTTCACACTTGCACGTATTTTGTTAAATTATCACGAGAGTAGTGTGTGGCGGTGGGAATTTCCATTTGCAGTGGGGAGCGCCGGGGTGAGAAAAGCGTCGTAACTTGACCACGGCCTTACGGGGAGCGGGTGCCGCAGGCAGCGCACGTTGGCCTCCCCCCGGCACACACCTTATGAAAGTGGGAGCTGATGTGTTTCAAATTAGTCGGACTTTCACGTTTTTACAAACTCGGCCTGGCCTTTCCCCAAGTACCTGATGATCTTTCATTGTGCCCTACTGCCAGGAATGGGAAAAAACACGACACAAACCAAGGTTGCATATTCAATAAGATGCTTTTTTAAAAAATCAGCTCACCCGTAGCCCCCGTGCATGTTGACCAAAATCCCACTGGGAAAGACATTGATGGTTCGCTGATGGGATATGCCTGAGCACTCGCGCCCTGAGCGTAAGGAGCTCGTCCCTGGGAGGCGGGGGGCTCCTTTACCATCAGGGGTCCCCCAAGCTCAAACCACAGTCCCACCCAGGCTCCCCCGGGCCTCGGTGCACAGGCTCGCTCGGCTCCTTGGCGGGGGCCCCGCACATCCACCGTGTGCACCCAGACATGTCTCCCTGTGTCTGCCCAGCAGGCGTGGCCGAGCTACCCGGCAGGCTGGGGCGCCGGGCGGGGAGCAGTGAGAGAAACCCAGAAACAGCCAGGATGCATTTCCTAGGCAGGGGTCAGCTCAGCTCTGAACTTGGTCCCAGTAGAATGCTTTCCTTTTCCTTTCCTGTCCTTTTTTCTTTGTGAGCATCTTGCAAGTAACGTCTCTGAAGAGAAAGACAAGGGGTACCCTAAGTAAATAAATGAATGGGGTACCCTAAGTAAATAAATGAATGCCCAGCCTCGAGGGGTGAGAGGAAGGATCTTGGTGAGACAGGTGTGCCGGGAGAAGGAGGCCTGCCAGTATTCCTGGGCACCTCCTCGGGGTCGAGATCACTAGTCCGATACAGTGCCCGGCCCCCCGGCGAGGGCGAGAGACAACACGGCCTCCCAAGTCGGGAAAGCCAGCCACGCGCCACCATGAACTATGTGGAGCAGAACATGTGCTTGGATATGATTACATATAACCGCTGATATCACCCTCTGGGCTGGAGCGGCTCCAAGAAGGGGGGTCCGGGAGGCAGGCGGGGCCGCCGGAGACGCGGTTTGTGAAGGAGGGTGTGGGTCTGGTTGGGGGACGAGGGCTGCGGCCGCGTGTGCAGCCCGAGCCAGGCAGAGCAGAGACTCTGATCCTGAGTGTCGAGGGCGCGTCCTGCCTCTCGCGACAGATACAGTTTGTCCCGCTGAGGTCATTTCCCAGTGGTTTTGTGTCCAGACGACGACGAGCCCCTTGCAGGGCTGCAGTGAGAATCAGCGGTGATGCCCGTGCAGCAGTGAGTGAAATAAGGGCTCATGAAGTCACAGCGTGTGCCCCATTAATGAGGAAACGGGGGTTTCCAGGGGTGTCAGGGACAAAGCCTGGGACACGGGGGCAGGTGGATGGTTGGGGGTGGATGCAGCCAGGGCCATCGTTGCCAGGAGTGGGAGCAGCCGAGGCAAAGGGGCACTCTCTGCGGTGACAGGGGCAGATGTAGGGCGGACCGGGCTCAGAGGACGCACTGAGGGTGCTTACGGTCCCCTCTGCATGTTGTCCGAGGAGCCGGCCAGGTGGGAGCTGGCACCTCGGCACTTTCCGGCAGAGCCCGGAAGTCGAGCCGGCGGGGAGGGGTGTAGGGGTGCCTCTGCGTGGGGCGGAGAGCTGGGTCAAGAGGGGGCGGGGGCACTGAGTGCGGCTCGGGGTGTTTGAGGGGACAGGGGATGAAAGCACTCATTCTGTGGGCATCGAAGGCACAGGACCCGCACTCACGGGAGAGCCCTGAGCAGGTGCTCCCTACACACGCTAACTTGGGGCAGCCCACCGGCACAGCGAGGGGCAGAGGGGCTGATGGTGTGTGGGGATGGGGGGGGAGGGCTCTGGGCCAGCAGGAAATAGACCCATGGCCTTGGGGAGGCGTCTGTGGGAGGCAGGGATGATCCCGTTTGGAGGGAAAGAGGAGTGTGTGTGTTGGCCCCCAACACACGGGTCCACACTTGGGTCCACGGCAGAAGTCAAGAAAAGGAGCAAATACAGGACGAAGGGAGGGGACGGACGTCCCCGGCGGTGGGGCCAGCAGCACGAGAACAGGGAGGGCAGAGGCCTGTCTGTTGTGACAAGAGCAGGGGGACGCTGCCAGCGCCTGGGGGCCCGGACCCTCTGCCGTCCCCAGGCACGCAGTCTCCCCTGGAGTCCCAACAGCCCCGCACACTGGAGGGGGGCCGACGGCCTGTGGGGATGGGGACCCGCCAGAAGGCCAACAAGGCCTGTTCTTTTTAAGACTTCCTTTTGTCCCTTTGGGCCGGAGTGAGCTGAGTCCTGGAGTGGTGAGGGGGGCCCCTCCAAAAGGATGGCCTCATCGGGCTTACATCGGGACTACATCTGCAAAGACGCGATCTCCCAGTGGGGTCACGCACACGGTACCTGGTACGGGGGGGGGGCGGGGGGGAGTCACGCACACAGTACCCGGTACCGGGGGGGTCACGGGCACGGTACCAGCTACTGTATCATTTCGGGAACAGTTCACCCCATGCGGAAACCTTAAAGGGATGTCCCACCACTGCCCTGGGAGCCCTACATCTGGCTGGCCCTCCGCGGCCTCTTTTCTCACCTCCCAAGTCCGCCGTGGGTTCCCCCCCGCATTAATGCCCCGCCTCGGAGGAGATGGGGGGCGGGGGCGCAGAAGCAGGCTGAGCGCGGCTGAGAGGCGGCGCTGGGTGTGCTCAGGGCCCGCCCGCGGCCGCCCTGGGCCAGCTGGGCCCCAGACCTCCCTCCCCAGCTGCCCCCCCCCGCCAGGCCGCCCTTGGGGAAGCCCCGGGGGTCTCCGTGGCGCCTTCTGCCTATGGAACTCACTGGACTCTGGCCCATTACTTCCTTTGGGCTCTACTTATTTTGAGTTTTCTTCTCTTTCAAAAAGACTCTATTCTCAGCTCCCCATCTCTTCCAAATGCCGTTCTCAGCACAGGGAGTCCCGTTTGTGGAATAGGATTTTAAAGCGTCAATTCTTTGGCTTTTAAAGTCCACTGAAATTTATTTTGGGTGGAGGGAGGCGAGGAAGCAGAGAGGCTAGCAGGAGTGAGAGCGCGGAGGGAAGGATGGAGGCCAGGGGAAGGGACCGGCCAGCGGGGACGCTCTCCCTCAGAAGGCTGGACTATGGGGAGACACCCCCCTGTTCCCCCCTCCCCCATCAGTCCCCACTTCTCTCCCAGACCCCGTTCCCTTCCGACCACAGCCGCTCTGGAGCCTGCCAGCCCAGGCCTGTCTTTCGGGGACCAGCCACTCAGGCGACGGGCACGCAGGCGTCGCACCCCGAAGTCCTCGTTCTCCTGCCGTGGGGCCACGAGCCTGAGCCAGGGCTTAGCACCCTCCATGCTGCGCGGGTCCCGCGACCCTTCCGGCTTTGGTCTGAGACGGTGACACTCCCTCACCTGCTCTCAGGTAAACAGGAGGCGACTTGCTGCTCTTCACCCAGAGGACCCGTGCTTTCTGGGACCCTCCGGGCAGCAGGGGCTTGTTATCGGGTCCGACAGCTGGTCCCATGTACCCGGCGGGGGCTGCTGACCGTGACTGCTTGGTCCATCCAAGCAGAGAAGCCGTGGTGACCCCGCCTGGCTCAGGACTTTGATTTTACAAACGGGCGGATGTGGCCCTTCCCCACGGGCCGTCCGGAATGGCAAACGTCCTCAAATGGTTGGAACAGGCCTCAGGGACCATGAGGGTTACACCCAGGTACCAGGGGCCTTCGGGGGGGACATCACAGCCACACACGTCCCATCCCGGACGCTGCTGTCTGGGCCGACCGGGAGCTCGCCGTGGAGAGCCCAGTCCCCCCGAGGTGTCCCCAGCCTCACCCACAGAGCTGGCAAATAACCAGTGCTTGTCGGGTTAGAATCAGCTGAACCCAACTCAAATTGAAATTGTTACTTTTTGAAAAGGCAAGAAAGCAAATAAATTCTTCCCAGAATTTTGCGATCAAGTTTTGTGAGCCCTTCATTTTGGGGATGTAATAGAGGAGCCTGATGAATGGGCACACTCTCTCCTCCTGTGTGTGTTTGTGAGTGTGTGCATGTGTGCACACATGTATGGACTGTATGTGAGAGAACATATATGTGCGCCATGTGTGTGCATACAATGTGAGGTGCATGTGAATGCATGTACGTGTGTGAGTGCATGTGTGCAGGTGTATGCAGGCATGTGTGTACATACGTGTGTGAATGTGCACACGTGGGCTGTGTGTATGCATGTGAGCACACATGTATATATGTGGAGCTCTGTGTGCAAGTGTGTGTGCTCGCATGTGCAGACTGTGAATATCTGTGTGTATGCATGTATGTGTGTATACATGCAAGCAAGACATGTGTGGATTGCATGTGATTGTGTGTGAGAACACACATACGTGTGTGCACGCATGTGAGACTGCTCACACACATGTGCGTGCGTGTGTGTGCCTATGTCTGTGTGTGCATGTACGCAGGTCTGCACCAGTGTGTGTATGTGTCCATATATGCATGTGAGTGTGCATGCGTGTGTTTACAGTGTGGTTAATTCCCAGAGATTACCGAACCTACCTCCAGCGCTTAGAGGGCCGCGCCTCAGAAGGAGAGGTGGGTGAGAGCGAGGGGTTCATCAATCCTGCCCCCTGGTCTGCCCACGTATCCAGTAGTGCTTACTTGCAAGGTTGGGGCTCACCTTCCATTTGTGAAAATCCCAACACCGAGAAGAGATTACTATTGAATATCCTTCGGTATTTGAGAAAACTGGAGCTTCCTCCTTGAGTGGGCTGCTGGCCTCCCCCGAGGCAGTGGGATAAGTTCATGTGGGTCGTGGTGCCCCCAGAGCGGGGCGGTTGGGTCCCTGTCCCACAGAAGCAGCGGCCCACTCGGCACTGTTCCCGTCTCAGCACCTCTGGTCCCAGGCCACGTGCGGGCACCACACACACGCCGTGGTTATCTGCTTTGTGAATTAAATATGTTTGCATTTCATGTGTATATTTCACATGCATATGTTTTTCATGATGAGATTAAAATCAGTAAATCTTTTATGTGTAAATACCATCGCTCCATGTAGAGGCCATTAAAGAAGCTTCTGGAAATAGAAATATAGGTCAAAGCACTATTAATTTATTTTCTGATTGTTTCTGATTGTATTTTATTGTCTGAGTGTTTCTCACAGCATCGCCATAGTCAAGCGTTGGATGTGACTTCTCAGTCGGCAGACGGTCCCCTCACTAAGGGCCTGTGGTCCGCCGTGCCTTATACCCACGTAAGACCAAAGGTCGCAGGCGTCGGTCCCGTGCTGGGCAGGTCACACGCTCATATGATACACAAGGTCATGAAGCCATCAGTGACACATTTTCCAGAGCACTCATCGTGGCTCCAGTCTCCGAGCCTGGCTGTCCCCGTGCACCTGGAATGTTCCATAGTTTTATTAAAGGAAACACTGTTGCCATCTCTTAAAGGAGAGGCAGCCCCACAGCTGTTACTTCCTTCTGGGAAGGGAACGGGGAAGGTTTGCTGGAACTCAGAACCCAGAGCAGGTCTCCGTCCCAGGTCCGTGCTAGCGGTTATTAGCACAGGCTCGCCGTGCGCCCCTCTGTCCGTCTCTTGCCACATGGCGATCCCCGAGGTGCCCGTGTCATTCTCCGTCGAGGGGAAAAGAGCTCCTCACGGGTCCCGGGGCGTCCCCAGCCCAGGGCGTCCGGTACACACCCAGTGAGAGCTCACCGAACGAGATCTGGCCAGTGAACATGTGAATTTGGGGTAAAGAAACACTTTTCCAAAAACGACACAGAAGGACAACGCCGGCAGGTACGGCCGGTCTGCCGTGGTCGAGGAGGACGGCTGGAGGCTGGCCGAGAGCTCTGGCGGCCCCGGGCCTCACGGCTCCGGCGGCAGCGCTGTGCAGGGACACGGGCTCTGGGAAGGCCGAGAGCCCGTGCGCCCTCAGCGAGCAGCCTGCACGCACAGCTGAAGCCGGCGTGCTGCACAGACCGCGGTTCTCGGCCGCTGGAGAAGGACCGGCCAGCTCACTTCAGGGATGCTACTGCGCCTTCCACCCATCACCCACTGATGTGCCTTATTCTTTATTTGTAGGGCATTTTCCTTTCTGAGGGGGCCCCAAGCTGCCGTGGTGGCGCACACACACTCAGCCGGCTCGCTGGGGCCAGGGAACGCATTTCGCATTCCTGTCACTGCTGCCGAGGTCATATCTGTTAGTGCTGGAGGTTGTTAGGCCATTATCAGCCACTGACGCCTCTCCAGCTGCGAGACTAATTTGGATTCAGGGAGGAAACATGGACTGATCTCCCCTCGGCCGTCCACCACCGGGCCTCCCGGCGTTTGCATTCCCCGGGCTGTCCAGGGCCGCCAAGACGCCGCGGCCGAAGTACCCAGCTCCCAACCACAAAACAGAGGGTAAAGCCCAGGCAGGATCCAACGCCAGCCCCAAGAAAAATGGCAGCGCCTTTATCATTCAATAACCAATTTATAGGCCTAAATTTTAAGTTTAAATTAGACATGTATGAATAGTACATTATGTCATTTATTATTCATGATGAATAGTAAATTATTCTAATGGACTTTCCTATTCTATTTATATTCTTACTATCCATACCAGGAGCGGAAAAACAAATTCATGATGTGGCTTTTGATTACGTCCTACATGATTGGGGGTGTCTGCCCGCCCCTCGAACAACGTTGATGGTAATGAAGACTGAGAAATTGTGAATGAAGGACAGAATGATCCACATCTGTACCGTTTCCCCCAGAGTATATATATATATATATATTTTTAAAGATTTTATTTATTTATTTGAGAGAGAGAGAGAGAGAAAGCATGAAAAGGGAGAAGAAGGTCAGAGGGAGAAGCGGACTCCCCACGGAGCTGGGAGCCCAATATGGGACTCGATCCCAGGTCTCTGGGATCATGACCTGAGCTGAAGGCAGCTGCCCAACCAACTGAGCCACCCAGGTGCCCCCCCCCCGAGTATATATATATATATATTTTTTAAAGATTTTATTTATTTATTTAACAGAGAGAGAACACAAGCAGGCAGAGAGGCAGGCAGAGGCAGAGAGAGGAGCAGGTTCCCCGCCGAGCAAGGAGCCCGATGCGGGACTCGATCCCAGAACTCCGGGATCATGACCTGAGCTGAAGGTAGCCGCCCAACCAACTGAGCCACCCAGGTGCCCCCCCGAGTATATTTTGATCATTTTTTTCTCTATTATTCTTTATGTGGAAGAACCTAAAGGGGGGAGCATATGAGATTGAGTCTAAGTGAGAACGGACAGAAGAATGCTGTGATTCAAAGGAGACCTAGTCTTTCGGCCACTGAGGGCCATGCCCTCCCTTCCTCATTCCTATTCCTTTGATGAGCAGAGCGCTCTCTTAAATCCAAGACCCTGTGAAGAGGATGCAAGGAGAGAGTGGGGCCCCCAAACTGAGAGGGAACCGTGGTCTCCTGATCTTGGCACCATCTTGAGAAGATGGTCCCAATGAGTAGACTCAGTGCATCTCTACTACAATGAGCGGTGGGGGGCACATTTCTGTGATGCAAGAGGATAAACGTCGAGGCACTTGCAATCCAACTGACATGAAGAGGGAGCCCGTAATTTGGACCCTAGTCTAGTCCTGGGAACTGACTTGACACCATTCACAACACAAGAGCTAATAATGAATTTAGTCCATTGAACCCTAAAAAAACGTTGTCACCTATCTACATAAAGAAGCGATATGGGGGATGTTTAAACATGAAATTTCAGGGACTTCAACCTTAAGATGATGGAGAAAAGCAAAGCTGTAGACCAGGAATCTTCGGGAATCGGCACTTTTGCAGAACCTCACAGGTCTAGAGGGGAGGGTGGACTCCCATCTCACAGGAAGGAGCGCCGGCTCTGCCCCGATGGGAAGGAAGATGACGATCGTCATAGACGTGAGGGGGGAACTGAGGCCAACTCGGACCATCTCCAAGTGGGAGGAGAATGTCACTTTCTAAAGGAAGGTCAGTCTCCGTCTTTAAAAAAGGGGATGAAGCCTAGTGTCCAATTCCTGCTAAGAATTTGACCAACAGGCGGAGGGGTGGACAGCTCGCCCTTGACACCAACCG
>CM052809.1:135756903-135779930 GCA_028533885.1 Nasua narica
GAAAGAGCACAACCGCCTGACGCATTCCTAGCGCGTCCAGAACGCAGGGAAGAGGAAAGTCGACCTCCAGCGGGGCTCTGGATTCTGAGGAGGAACCGTCCTTCAGAAATGGGGACCGGCGGCTTCCTGGAGGTCTGGCGTGGGAGAGAGCCCTTCTTCCAGGAGCGACTCCACCAGAACGTGGCCACATGTGCCTTCCTGACCTCGCTCTTTCCTCCACCCCCTGCCTTCGAAACAGAGGGAGCTTCTCCCTCCCCTCGCCTGGATGGACGGATGGACGGCAGGTGCAGGTAGGGGAGGGTGCCCTTTGACCTGCCCGCTAAGTGAGCAGCTCCTCGCTCACCCGCCCCTCCCTCCCTCCCTCCCTCCCTCCCTTCCGTCCCCTCTGGCCGTTGTCTACAGGTCACTCAGGAAGCCCCTGTGGACTGTCTACTCCGCGGGGCTTGCTTGCTCTCATCACACACCTCCTGCGAGATCCTGTCTTTCCCCAAGCCGCTGTCCCCAACGGGCACTGACCCTCCGTGTCTCTTCAGACATCGGGGAACCTGCCTCCTCGTTCCTCGTCCGCTCCGGGTCACCGCACCTGTTCAGACCCCCGTCGTTATTTGGTCCAAGTTTCTGGGTTTCTGGGTGAGCTAATCTGAGCACATGGACCACACTGCCCCGCCCCCCAGGCGAGGGCATGGGCCGCAGTCACATTTCTCCCCGTCATACGTAGCACCTAGGTTTGGAGAGGGACCCGCCGGTGACAGAGGACACACACCGGCATGCAGTGTATTATTACACAAATTCAGTAACAGACGGATTTCTCCTCTAAAATCTCAACCCTGCCCATCTAAGCCCTCATTTGACAACCCCGCCAAAGTCCATCTCATCGTCCGTTTTCCCACTCCAGTTTTTTAATGTGTCCCGTTTTGTATGTGTGTGGATTCGCACGCCTGAAACAAGTATAAGGACAGTTGTATGCAGTGCGCTGGCTTGCTTTATTGTCTGGAGTAAGGACACTTAGGATATACATGTGACACCTGAAAATGTGGCCACCAGTACAAGTCGTGTGGAGGCAAGAACCGAAGGGAATATCTTGATATTATTACTACATGTCGCCTTAACTGTTACTGGCTTATATTTGCGTTTTTCTTCCAAACTTCACTGACTGTTCCCAGACAGAGCGTGCCCTCATGGGAAGGGCACCTCTTTGTCGGAAAGACACAATAATGACCCTGCAGGGGCCGTCTGCGGCCACATCTGGTCGACCAGTGGGCCAGCCAGAGGGCTTCAGCTGAGAGGTGAGGGACTTACCTTTGCTGAGGTCAGCTTTTTCCTCTGCAACACGGAGGTGCTGACCGCAAGCTTGGAGAGGTGACCTTTGTCGCAGCAGCTGGCACGCAGTACAGCTGCCCGGAGCAAGAGGTGCCACGATGAGTCAGCCTATATTCTCCAGGATGCAGCCGTTCGCCGAGAGTAGGGGCCACGCAGGCCGATGGGCTGACTACCTTAGAGGACAGGGTGCTAGTCCTTCATCGTGGTCCTTATGGCCTTTGCTTCCAGGGGACCTGCAGGTGATCCACGCAGACCCCCAGGACACTGTGGTCACTAGGAAGAGTCACACGCGTAGGGGTCGTGAGTGCAGGCCCTTTGCTTGCCATGTTGAGAACACTGTGTGAGCCATGCTTGGCTTGGATAGAATTCCGCTGCCCACGGAATTGTGGGCAATTGTGACCCAGGGAGGCGTGCAAGCGAGCCAGGCCCCCGAGCCATTGAGAAGCTGAGCTCACGGGCGTGCTCTGTGTGGCGCAGTCCGGTTCTGTGTGAGATGGACGGTCTGGCCGCCGGCTACGACTCGGAGGCAAGTCGCTTAATTGGTGCAAGCTACTTCGTGTCTCTGTCCCTCGGCTTCTTTATCCTCAAAATGGGACATAACACAATCGTGTATGCTGTTGTGGAGATAAAATGAACTTGAACCCAAAGTAACACTTGACCAGCATGTTGTAGGTGCTAGATAAATACTAATTCTCCTAAGCAGTGGTAATGATGTAGCTGTTAGTAATTAAATCCTGTAACATCCATCCAAAAAGATTTAGGTTAATATGCATAGAGGAGGAAACCCAAGATAGGGGACAGAATGGTCACTGACGCCTGGGCTCACATGTCGTCCACCAGTCGGCTCTGCGGTTCCTGCCCAGATTGAAGGGACGGTGAAGACAGGGGGACAAGGTAGCTGGAACTACCCTGCGGACAAAGCGAGACCGTCTGCACGATGTCCGCTGCAAATAGGAAGCCAAGCGGAGACCCAAGGGGTGTTCAGTTAACTTTTTATGAATTCAATCAAAACTTAGAAAGAATGTGCAATTTCTGAATGGTCGTTTCCTCCGTGATCCGACACTAAGCATTAGGATACCTTGGACCACCCTCCTCTGGCGTGGCCGTCCATGGAGAACTCTCCTAGGAGCTCGGGTTCGTTCGCACAGTGCTGGAGGCAGGGATGACTAGTTCTGAGCAAACATTGAGCCTTTTCTGCTGCTCAGCTGGGTTTTCAAGCCATTTGACAGCTGAGGACAGAATGTATTTTCAACCTCGAATTTGGAAAATTTAGATGCCGTGACAATGAAAATTAAAATAGAGGGGTTTCTGACCCAGCCCCGCGGGTCACCAGCATCTTCTGGTTGGGCCCTCACTCAGCCTGCAGCCTGCCTGCTGTGTGAAATAAGTTTTTAGAAACATGTAATTTGTAGACTATTGACATTTAGACTATAACTGTTAATGAGAGTGTGTGTTTTAAATTAACTTGCCGCATAACCAGCTTATCAGTATCGGGGCAGGTTCATACGTAAGTAGTTATCGGTCAGATCTCATGTCGTAATGCACACTTTCAATAAAATTGGGTATTCCCTGCTGAAAAATGCTGGCTGGATGTTGGTAGTTAGCCATTCACTGAAAACGTTGCGTGTTCAAATAATCAATAAGGAATCTTATTAAAGTTGTAGAGTGTACGTCATGTGGGAGAAAAGAGATTTTTTTCTCTTCTTTTTCTAAAGTTTAATAAATTAGGACTAGCCAGGAGAGGAGTGCTCCTGAGAGTACGTCACTGGGAAATAAAACCTAACAGCCTTTTTGGGTCCTAATCATGCAAGCATAGACATTAGAATGCAAGTCAAGATTTAGAAGAACGTTTCCAACTAATTCAGGAGGAACTTGTTGGATAAAAGAGTACCAGAATGGGCAACAAGTTGCCAAAGCAAATTGGATATGTTTTTGGAAAGGGCCATGCAAACATCGAGTTGTATTTGTGGGATTAGAAAAATAACACTGAATGTGAAGGGTTTCCAGGAGTTAGGTTACGGCAGCCCGTCTTGGGCTCTCGCCATGTTTGTTCCAGGAAATGGGGGCCCATGTGTCTTTGAATTGCAGTCCCACGAAGACGGATGGCTGATCCAGAAACTTGTTTCCAGAAAGATGATGTTGGAGGCACCTAATTTATATTTTCACGTCTACTAATGCCTAGGAGAGTCGTCCTTTCTGCCATCTCTCAACTGTGCACGTAGGTGGTTTTGTACTTTTGGATCACTGATACCTACTGATCGGTATAGAAAGAGAACCAGGATTAATTTAAATGCATTGTGGTGTAAAAGAAATATTTTACTCAATACCTTTTCTCCCTTAATGTAGAATAAACACACACACACACACACACACACACACACACACACACACACAATATTCACGTGTGGGTTTTTTCCTCCGGTGTCCAAAACCCATCGTATAAAGTTTGCCTACAGCTTTCTTTAACAATGAACGCCCATATACTTTTCAACTAATCCTGGTTTTCATCTTTAATTCTAAATCACATTTTTATAGTTTCAATTTACAGGAATCCATGATTTTTTGAAGTAAACGTTTAAGGTTTCTTTTTTGGAAGGCATCGGTAGCTTTTCCCTATTTCAGTCTTGTCACTACTATCTTCTCTATGTATGTCTTATAGGTAAAAATATGTAGCTGAACATACCTGTCTGGCATTTTATTTGCTTTTCTTTTGTCACGGGGTCAATTCATTTTGCTTCCAAACCGCCATCGTTTGCCTCATGTCTAGTCTCTCAAACTCTTGGTGAGAAATTGTCAAATGAAATCTGGTTTACGCCGAGGTTTAGGTACAGCGAGCTCTGGGGGCTGGGTTCTGACGCTCGACGGGGACCCCGTGATGGCAGACTGTCCCCAGGGTACAGACACAGACACAGCGAATCCACCCCTGAAGCTCTGGGCTCCCTTCCGGTTGCTTTCCTTTCAAGGTAACGTTAACAGCCTTTCCTGTGTAAGGCCCAGTGCTCCCCTTGGAAATGGGAGGGCTGCGGATGCCCCAAACTAAAGTGCCCTTACCCAGTAGAGTCAGCTCTGCAGCCGCGGCTCCCTTTATGTTTAAGGTTAACAGAAGCACGAAATGCATACAATTAAACTTGCCAAAGCCCGGGAACATAATTAAGGGACACTCCTTGAGAACTGCTCATTAAGGATCGTCTGTTAATTGCTATCGGGCTAGAAGAGACCAGAATGAATGAGGTTGTTACAGTTTCCCAGTCAATCTTGCGATGTTCCATTTCCGTAATTGCTGTAGGAAGGTTATGGGTTGGAAGCTAGAAACTGCTTCCTTGCCCTGCAGAGGTCGAGCCTTGCTTTCTCTTGTCCTCCCGCACAGGGTGTGACTTCTCCTTGACGACCCTCACAGCAGCGCGCTCTTTACACCTTCCCTGGACCCCCGCCTTACCTCCAGGGGGCCGTCAGCCAGAGTGCCCAGCCCTCCCATGTCTCCTCTGACCCCTGTTTCCTCTGGGCTTGTCTCGGTCAATGCGAGCTTTGGACCAAGGTCTCTTTCAGCGGGGGATTGAGCTTTTCCAACCCACTGGCATTGCTACGTCTCATGCACATGAATTGTTTGATAGAAACGACACATCTGACCGCAGCTTTGTCTAATTCTCCGTGCCCCAACCCGGGAGCAGCCCGCCAACAATAGCCTACGGGTCCAAGTTAGCCCGTCAGCCCTCCACTTACTTCTTCGAGACCCCGGAGCTAAGAATACTTCTTGTACGTTTTTATTATTGGACGACAACAACAAAATCAAAAGAAGACTATCTTACAACACATGAAAATTATAGGCAGTTCAGTTTTCAGTGTCCGTAGGTCGAGTGGTGTTCGAACACGGCGATCTCGTCTGTGCTGCGCGTGACTGTGTTTGTATCACAAAGGCACACATTTCCCGTCGCCACAGAGACTCCTGGGCCTGCGACACCTCAAATATGTACGAGCTGGTCTTTTATAGAACGAGTTTGCCGATCTCAGCTGCCTTTACCGCGGCAGGTAAATGGTCAGTGTCGCTCAGCTGGGCAGGGGAGGGACCGCGGCGACCCCAAGAGCCAGCGCCCGGGTCGGCCTCCTCCAGCGGACCGTGGCCGTGCTGGGAAAGTGGCCCAGCATGGCTGAATCAGCCAAGTTTTCGGGACAAGACAGCACATGCAATTTTTGTATTTTTTTTTTTTAATTAAGCCGTACATGAGGGAAACCCATATAGCCACAGCTCAGGACATGCAGAGCTGGTGAGTCATAAATTCTGCCCCACTGGCTCCCTTTAAGGCTTGAAAGACACACGGGGGCCTCTAACTACAGAACAAGAACTCTGTTCTCCTCACACTGCTCTCCAGATAGGCCACGTGTTTTTGTATTTTTCACTAACATGGTTGAACCTGGTGTTCTCAAACTATTGGCTCATTCAGGCTGGCTTTCATAAATACGGCAGATGTAAGTAGATCATTCAGATGACTATCACATCCGTGTCTGCGCCACTTAGCCAAAGACTGTTCTTGTCATAAAGGGTACCATCGCTTTCAGCTGGGCATTATGAAACGGTAACTTCAGAAGGGAAATTAGAATATCAAGATAGCTCTGCAATAGATTTATGTATATATTTAGTTAGCACTCAATAAATAGTTGATGAATAAATGAGTATTGAATAAATATAAATGCATCCATAGATACACATATAAATCTTTCCACATATATTTTATATGTTTGTTTCATATATACATACATAGAGATAAGTATACATATTACACAGAGAGAGAGAGAGAGAGAGAAACAGAAACTCAGAGAATGACATGCGAGGCCTGAGTCACATTACATGTGAGGAGCTCTGCTGTCGTCCGGATAGTTGCAGAAAGATTTCCATCTACTCACCATCCCACAGGTAATGATGACACACCTGCACGGTGCCAGCTCTGTGCTGGGAATTGCTGATGTATCCAGTAAAATGATCATATTACAGGAACATATCAGAGTAAAAAGCACAGCCCACCGCTGGGGCCCTCCCCTGGCTGGGCCCGGGCCCTTGGTTCGGGCTGGGGGACTGGACCACGGGGAGCATCCCGTAAACCTTACTAACCACTAATCCTTGCCAGTGAGGGAGGAAAGGGAGGCTGTAAAAGGTTCTCTGGTTTCTAACGGGCATGCCCGCGTGGGTGCGGCCGGGCAAGGTGGAGACTCGTGTGAGAGCACGGCCGGTGGATGATCCTGGGAGCGTTGACTGGGGCTCTCACGGGGCTGCGAGGGCAGAACACCCCGTGTCGGCAGGTGTTCACGAGTGTCTGTCTTGTGAGGGCCGGACGGCCCATTGCCAGCGAGTGTAGGTGAGCGCTGAACACAGACGCGTGCACGAGGGGCCCGGCGTCAGAGGTGGAGGCAGGGGCCTCGGGGTGGACTCGGGACAACATACACATTTAGAGCAGGGTCCAGGGAAAAGGTGTTGGCAAAGGTCAGGAGGAAAACCAGGGCCGAGCCTCGCGGTAACAACAAGGCAGGCGGTGGCTACGCCAAGCCCACGGCGGGTGCCCGATGAGCGTATAACCCACCACACGGCTGGCGACAAGAGAGCAGACGCTGGGCGATCAGGAGCTCGGCAGCTGGATCTCTAGGGAGGAAGTAGATACACATGAAAAGACATCTATATTTCCCCAGAAGTTTGACCACGAAGCCTAAGAAGAAATACAGCGCAGGGTCCCACACGGTGTGGGTTTACACGCGTACGCGCACAGTGTGGATACACACGCTTATTGAGCTTTTAGTTGGTGAGGAAGTTGGAAAGGCTGGGTCTCACCTGCTGTCACAGTACCTGTGAGCTTCCAACATGAGCGCCACACGCGTGCAGAAGGCCAGCCCCTGAGCCGACCGCGGGACCTGCTCTCACCCGATCGGCCGGACCCGAGCCGTGGGACCTGGGGCAGTCAGAACCACTTTGGTCTGCGGATCTCCCATCAGTCACACAAACATTTAGCATCAATGGCGTTCAAGTTTTCTTGCAGTCCTGTGACCTTAGATTTTACTGTTTGCATCAATGGAACGCATGATACTTTCCAAGCTGAGCACATTGTAGTGGTTCCATGTCGAGCCCCGCGGGCAGCCAAGGGGCGGACGGCATCGTCCCTTCCAGCACTCCTGCCCTTTCCCCAGCTCCTGGGCTGAAGCAGCAGTGTCCCCACGGGCACTCAGAGTGTAGCTGGGGTCTGAACTCTGCGATGCCCAGCCGGGATTCTTTTCTTCCCCCCTTGCTCTGCCCTGACACTTAATCTTTGCATTTTCTTCCAGACAAATCATCTTTTGTGTTTTGCCTCAACAATTTCACTTAAACATCACAAAATCTTTAAATAAAGACAAAGAACACAGCATCTTGTTCTTGTTTTCGGTTAGGCCAACCAGCATCCCAAGGATTGCTTGTATTTTCACTTCCCTATAACGTGATAGAAGGCAGAGACACGAGGAAACACAAAATCCCACACTTACTATATATATATCTCTCTCTCTATATGTACACACGGTTTGTCTCTGTGTATTGAACCAATGTTAACTTTGGAAGCTTTTCAAACTTTTGTTTAGAGATGCAGACATAGAAAGCAGATGTTTCTGTATTTACTGACAGGGTCCTTGTGTGTTTTAATGAGGGCTGCCTCTCCAGCATGAGTTTTACTATTTGTCAGTTAGTTCTGAGATTTCATCTTTATTTTCCTGAAGTAATTCAGATCATATTACCCTTAACAGGAAGTCAAAGTATCCAGAATCACCCGACATATCAGCGTTACAAAGTTTTTGATCATCTCTGCGTGCCTCAAGTCCCCATATCCCAAGAACAATGGGCAACATTATTTAAAGGAATCACCGCCGATGTGCGATGCTTCGATGCTTCCATGACTCGTCATTACAACATGGATCTGCTCACCCTTTCTTTTTCTGCATATGCCCCAAACTCCCTAGTGCTTCGCCCCAACCTTTTCCAAGCTTAAAAACACTGATTCTAAGAGCTCAGGCCCAAAGAAATCATCATGTCAGTCATTCATTGGTGCTGGTCCAGCCCCGAAGATCTTTTGCTCGCCTTCCCACTGACTGCCCTGTGACCAGCACCCGTCCCAGCTCTGGCTGGGGTTTAAACTGGGTTCTGTTAGAATGCATCCTCTACTCATCTTATAGAATCGATCTTCTGTGTCATGGATTACTTTTTAAAATCAACTTTATTAAGGTATGATTTACAAACAAACAATAACATGCACAAACAGGAAATGTATATTTTAATGAGGTTTGAATATGCGTGCATTAGTGAAACTACCACTTCATTTGCGATATGGAAAATTTCCATCACCCCAAAACGTTCCCGTGGTCCCTTCCCAGTTAGGCTCTACCCTTCATCTCGTCTCAAGCCCCAAGCAACCACTCATTGGCTTTCTGTCACTGTCGATCAGCCTCTCCTTTCCCCGTACATCGTGCAAGGGAACCCTACTCTTGTGCGCCGCATCTCCTGCTCGGAACCGTGCCGTTACTTACCGTGGTGGTGTTGTGCCGGTCATTTGTTCCTTGAACGGCTGGGTATTAGCCCACTGCATGGATGTACTGTGATATCACCTGTAGACGGAGATTTGGATTGTTTACAGATTTTGACAATTACAATCAAACTTGCTATGAACACCGGTGAATGAGACTTTGGGTAAATATCTAGGAGCAGAATTGCTGGGTCACATGGTGAGTGTTTAGCTTTATAAGAAATCATGAAAGAGCTTTTACAAAGTGGCCCTACCACGTCACGCTCCACTAGCTACGTGCTTAGCTCAGCCTCACTAAAATTTAATACTGTCAATATTTTCTGATTTTAGTCATTCTAGTGGGTGTGTAGTGGGACCTCCCTGCAGCTTAGAATCACATTCCCCTAATGACTCGTGATTCTGAGCATCTTTTCATGGGTATATTGGCTATTTCTCTCTCTTCTTTGGTGAAATGGAGTCCTATCTTTAGTTTTTTCCTTTTATTAAAATTAGGTTATATGCCTTCCTGCTATTGAGTTGTGAATACTTTTATCTACAATGGATAAAAGTTATTTTCCAGATATATGTATCGTGGAGTTTTCCCCCCAGTTGTTGGTTGCCTTTAAATTTCTTAGCAATTTCTTTAGAAAAACAGAAGTTTCAATTTTATTGAATTCCATCTCTTCTTACTTTTTTAAATAAATGCTTTATTTTAAAATAGATTTTGGGGGCACCTGGGTGGCTCAGTTGGTTAAGCAACTGCCTTCGGCTCAGGTCATGATCCCGGAATCCCGGAGCAAGTCCCACGTCGGGCTTCCAGCTCCATGGGGAGTCTGCTTCTCACTCTGACCTTCTCACCTTTCATACTCTCTCTCTCTCTCTCTAAAAAAAAAAAAAAATAGATTTTGATTTCCAGAGAGGTTGCAAAAATAGTGCAGAGAATGTCCATAGATCCCACACCCATTTTTCCTTACCTTAAAATTCCTTGCATCTTACCTTAGAATGGTCTTTGTCACAGTTAATGAGTCAGTATTGATACAATAGGATGTATTTTATTCTGATCTCTTTGTTGTTCTTGTATCTCACTAATGCCCCCCTGTTCCAGAGCTCCGTCCATGAGACCACATTACATTTAGTTATCATGGTTGTGTAGGCTTCTTTTGGCAATGACCATTTCCCCAAATTTCCTTGTCGTTGTTGTTGTTTATAACTTTGACAGCTTTGAGGGACGTGAATACCAACCAGTATTCAACCCCCACCTTGCCATTGCAGAAATAACCTGTGTGCAGGGCATCAGCAAGGACATGGAAGGGTTGAATAGCCCCTCAGCCAAATGGACCTAACCAAGGTTTAAACAACGTTCCTCCCCAAAAGACAAAGCACGTTCTTCTCAAATGCACGTGTAACATCCACCAAGCCCATATCTCTACTCACAAAGTAAACCTCAACAAATCAAAGAGAATTGAAATAATGCGAAAATATGTTTTTAGACCATAATAGAATTAAACTGTAAGCCAGTAAGCGAAAGTTATCAAGAACATCTCCAAATACTTAGAAATTAACCAATGCAATTTAACAAAATCCATGGGATAAAGGCAGATGTCAAAGGACCTTAGAAACATGTTAAATAAAAATAAAATTAAATATGCCATATTGTGTGTGTGGGGTATACTTGTAACAGGACTTTGAGGAAGACTGATAGAATTAGAAGTATGTATGAAAAACTAAGAAAGGTTTCGAATTAAAAATCCATGCCTCTTTCAGAAGCCAGAAAGAGAAGAGCAAAATAAACACAAATCAACAAAGGGCAAGAAAATAATAGAAACAAGAAATAAATCCATGAAATTGAAAGCAGAAAAACTACAGAGAAAATGAAAACAAAAAACAACAAAAAAAAACTAAAGCTGCTTTTTTGAAATGATCAATAAAATTGATAAACTTCTAGTTAGATTGGCAAAAAGAGATAAAAACCTACAAATCACCAATATGAAGTATAAAAGAGATGATATCACCTCATAGATGTTAAAAGGAGTCCAGGAAACTACAAAAAACAGTACAGAGTTTCAACAACTTACCAAAAAGGGTTCAAATACCGGAGGGAAAAAAAAAATGATAAAAGTGACTTCATCAAAATTTTAAAAATTGCTCTCTGTAAGACAATGTTAACTTAAAAGAATGACATACAAAATGTAGATTAAAAGCAAGTATTTATAGGGGCGCCTGGGTGGCTCAGTGGGTTAAAGCCTCTGCCTTCGGCTCAGGTCATGATCTCAGGGTCCTGGGATCGAGCCCCACATCGGGCTCTCTGCTTAGCGGGGAGCCTGCTTTCCTCTCTCTCTGCCTGCCTCTCTGCCTACTTGTGATCTCTCTCTCTCTCTCAAATAAATAAATAAAGTTTAAAAAAAAAGCAAGTATTTATAAATGACATATCTGAAAATGGACATGTATTCAGAAAATACATCCATTATATATGTAAAATACATAATGTATATAAATATAACCCCCGAAACTAAACTGTAAAAAACCAATGCAATTAACAATGGGCAAAATAGGGGAGCCTGGATGGCTCAGTTGGTTGGGCATTGGACTCTTGATTTCAGCCCAGGTCATGATCTCAAGGTCGTGGGATGGAGCCCCATATCAAACTCTGTGCTCGGAGGGTGGGGGTATGATTGGTATTCTCTTTCTCCCCCTGCTCTCCTTCCCTAAAAAAGAAAAGGGGGAAAAATAATTGGAGGGACATTTCACTCAAGGAGAAACAGATAGTATATGAAAAGATGTTTAGTATCATCAGTCATTAGGGAAATGCCAAATAAAACCATGATGAGTTAGTACTACACATCTGATAACACAACTCAAATAAAAACTAGAGACAGTCCCAAGTGCTGGTGAAGGTGGAAAACCACTGGAACATACACGGCTGGGAGCAATGAGAAATGGTACAGCCTTTCCAGAAAACAATGTATCAGTTTCTTATGATCTTAACTGCACATTTTCTACCTAAGCTAATAACTCTATTCCTGGTTCTTTATCCGAGAAATGAAAATGTGTGGTCACCCAAAACCCAGGCACAAATATATATATATAAATTTTAATTATAAGAACCAAACAGTGGAAGCAAGCTGAGTGTCCTTGACCAGGTAAAGGGATTAATAAGGTCTCATAGGGCCACCCCAGAGAATACTAACCACTCCTGGTAACAAGGAACGTGCTGCTCAGACACGCAATGATTTGAGGGTCTCAAAGACATCGCACTGAGTGAGAGAAGCCAGTTTCAAGGCTACGTACTGTAGGGCCCCATTTATATTCATATGACATTCTCAGGGAGGCAAAACCATAATGACGGAGAATAGATCAGGGTTGCTAGGGGTCAGAGTGAAGAGGAAGAACCAACTATAAAGGGAGCGAGAGAGAGCGGAGGGAGTTTCTGATGTGATGCGACTCTGCTCTACCATGACTGTGAGCGTGTTGGCACAAGTCGGCACATACGCTCACCAAGGAAAGACAATCTGATGGTAGGAGAACCTAAAGATTAAAGTCAAGGGAAAAACCCAAATGGCCAATAATAGGTAAGTTACGACAATGTTGCTTGCTAAAATATTAAGAAGATTATCGTAAAGATTGCAGCAACATGAGAAAGCAGATTTGTAAAAAATATTAAGCGCAATGGGTTAGACTGCAAAGTTGTGAATTATATTTAATTGTACATAAAATTTTGGCATGAAAAAATAAAAGGGAACAGACAAAGGGATGAAAGACATTTGCTTTGCAGGATTATGGGTGATCTTTTCTCACGTTCTTTTTTTTCCAGAATTAGTAGAATGATGGTCTATAATTTTTAACATGTTAAAAATAATTTGGCAAATTTAAATGATTCAAATTTTTGATAATTGGTACAACACATACTAAACCTCATATGGAAATGCGTATGCAAAGATATAAAGTGTATCCTCTAATTAATTAATCATCAGCTATATATAGGTTGGAATGCATGTCTTCATTTTACCTTCTGGGATGTGATTTTATAACACTTTCACATCACAGTGATGAAATTAAGGTTCTACCAGTGAAATACCATCTATAGGAACTGGAGACAAAAATGAAGAAATTTGTGCATGGTGAGATTGTGTCCGAATTAATAATTCTACAATGAATAATTTTAATGTGGTGAAAATCACAGTCAGGAAACTAAAGTCTTATTTGCAGAGCTAAGGATTATTCGAGGAAAGCAAACCTGATTTTTTTTTTCCTCATTAGATAGGGGTAGAATAGAATTCCTACTTTGTTCCATTGGATGTTTATTTCTTCTGGTAAAAGACAAAGGAGCCTGGGTCGTTGAGAGTCAGGTTTCTATCGTTTCCTTCTCCATTCTGCTTATACAGCATCTCGAAATGTCGATTATCCAAGCACGTCCCACTCTCAGGCTCGGGGAGGGGACGCAGCTAGTGTTGGGCAAGCCGCACTGGGAGGGGGACCTCAGGGGCAGACCTAAGCACCAGGGGTGGCCACGGGGTTTATCCCTTATCAGAGGCATAACAACCCCGGGCAGGGTCGCCGCAGGATGCTCGGAGAGGACGGTGTGAGCAGCAGTGTGGACTCAGGTGTGTACACGCACGCCCGCACACACCCACACCCTCCGAGCGTTTACAGTGAGCCACTGCCAGACGTTTCTGGGGCTCCGTCATCACAGACCAAAGCTGGGGACGAAGACACCGAAACAGAAATTAATTCAGATCCGTGGAATTGAAGCGAGAAGGGGCAGACACCTGTTTGGGCTGGCGGCTGAGTCTCTAGAAACTAGACAAAGGACCCCCAAAACCAACCCCCGCCCCGGAGCTGCCCGGGAGCATCAGGAGCTCGGGGCAGAGCCCGGGGAGAGGGGCCCCCGCCGGGGCCGCCCCCGCCCGGACTGCGCTGCTGCTCTGTGTTGTGACCCGTCATCACCGCGGAGCCCAGGCCGGGCTGGAGAGGCTGTCTGAGCCGCCGCGCCCAGCGGCCTCCATCTGCTGCGGCCTCCTGCGCCTCCCGCGGGGGGACCTGGCTAATTTTTCAGTCAATTAGCAGAGGGCTGCTTTTGTTCTGCCCGCGCACCCCCTGGGCTCTGCTTACACTGGGAGCCGGCGTTCGGATGGGGTGGGTTTGGAGAAGCATATTGTGCCGGTTTTTTTCCATGACCTTGTGACACTGTTGGGCAAACGTTATCTCAATCATCTCAGCGATTTGCTACAAAGCCGGGCTGAGCTTCACTTCCATTGTTGTTGTGTCTGAGTGTGTGTGTGTGTGTGTGCGCGCACGCGTGTGCTGGGGCCAGAAGGAAGGTGGGGACAGGAATGAGCAGTTTTGAATAAACGGCATGTTTGTATTTCGTGACCCTATACGTTTTGTTTCAAGTTCACCTATTTCTTCAGTTTTTAACCCAGTTACCTCGACTAGGACAAAGCAGGCGTTGAATGAGGAAGAAACAGATTAATTGGGTAAAGGTGGGTTACTTCACTGAACTTGAGGCGGGAAGTTGCCATCAGTCTCGGAGGGATGGCTACCCTAGCTGCGGCAGGTTCTGGGAGAGAGGGATCTCTGTCTATGAAAGCCACGGACCTTACTCACCCCTTGACTCAGTTTCCCTGGGCAAGACAGGATGTGGGGAAGGGCAGACTCGCCTAAGGGAGCCCCCTCGTCCTGACCTCGGCTGACAGGGGCTTCCTGAGACGCTGCCCTCTCCCTCCTGTAGCACCACACAGGGGACCCCAGCCAGCACCCCGGTGTCTCCTCCTGCCTTAGGGGGGGCCAGCTGCCCACCCTCCTCTGCGACGAGCCGGGACTCATGCTTGGCTCCCAAGTGTGATGTGTTTAACTAACCCAAATGGCCAGACAGACGAGGGGTCTGCAGCACTTTACGGAGGGATGTCGGCATTGACTGTGCATTCTGAGGTCTCTACAGCCACCAGCAGGCTCTCCCGCCTCGGGTCTGTGACTCTAAATAGTGCTTCGTTTCCCATTCTCCTCCAAAATGAAAACTGCCTCTCCTTTCTATTATGATTAAAGATGGTGGAGGTCCACACACAGCACGGTTTTCCATGTTTGAAATCAGAAAACATTTAGAGAATCCAGCCCCCCGAATCCCTCTCTCTCCATCTCAGAGAGTCCTCGGCTGTCCCCAAGTCCCGCAATTACCACTGCTCTAAGCACCCTTCAGTGGGGGGCTCTGGGAGACGGTGGGCCCCTCCTGGGAAGATCCCCGGACTCCCTGGGCTCAGCCCCTGCCTTTTTCAGCCGAGTGGGCGGCCTGCCTCCCCACTCATCGGCTGGCCCGGAGACTTTATCTCTCTATAGTTAATAAATATACTTCTCCTCCGTGTTAAGCAATAAAATATTCACCGGGTCTGAGCTAGGGTGAACAGATTTCTGAAAATTTCATCATGCGACAGCCTGTCCTGGGCAATCCCCTCTGCCGTCTCGTGTTCCGAGGCAGAGATGATCTCACGTGTCACCGTAATCGTCTAGAATTACACTTGTAGCCCGTCTCTGGCATATGGGGCTGTGTATACCCCTAGGCCCAGCCCCTCTCGTTCACGGCTTTTCAAATGGTAACATTTGGCAAAACCCGTTCGATGGAAAGTGCTCCCTCCTTCCTCCAAAGGGTGCTGACAAAAGGGCCATCAGAGGCCTGACCGCTGGCCAATCACGGTGCTCTTTACTGGGTAATGAGAGGGCCTCCTTCTTCTTACTAACGCCCAGGGCCCTGGGGGGCCGGGAGCAGGCCTCCACTTAATTATACAGTCTTCTTCTTAGGTGCCCAGTCGGTGGAGGGCTTCAGCTGTGCAGGTCTTTCGGGGGGGCTCCCTCCTGCTGGCCAAGCATATTGATGGCCGGACGGTCGCGGCCGGAGGACGTGGACAGATCGTGCCTGGGAAGCGACCCCGGGCGTGGGGAGGAACGCCGGGACGCCAGAGGGGCTTTCTTGGCCACAAGTTGGGGCCATGGGGGCGAGACTGTGAAAGGGAGGGAGGGGGCAGTCAGCACAGTCAACTAGGGACAGAAAAGGAAGGAGACCCAGGCTAGATCTGAGAGTGTCAGACGTTACCCCAAAGGACAGTAAGGGGCCTGCGACTGCTTCTTGCGGGTGCAGCCCATGTTATTAAGGATGAGGAAACCAGCCACAGAAGTCAAGGCTCCGAGGGCACAGGGCTCTGCCCCCCCCTTCAGCCACACCCGACTCTGCCTGCTCCTTGGGGGTGGCCTCTGTGTTCTGGCCGGGGGAAGGTTGGGCGCCGCTGAGACGTGATTCTGGGCGTGCTCTGGGGTTCTGCGTGAGGCCGCGGTCACGCTGGGGTTCGGGCAGGCCAGCTCCCTGCAGGGACTGTGCGCAGAGTCCAGGAAAGTTTCAGCGTCCCACAGGGTCAGCGTGACTTTCTTTGCAAGAAGTAGCCACGTTTGGGGTGACGGCCCATCCAGCTGTCTCTGGCGAGCCACATCTTTGAAGCTGTGGGTCAGGGCATCTCTGTGGGGTTTCCTGGCTCTGTCTTGTCCTTGGCCCGTTCGGCTGCTGGTAGTTTCTGTGGGTCCGCAAAGAACAGCAGCCTGGACACGTGACTGCCACTGCGGCTTCTGCCCGTGGAGGGCTGTGTCCTCTCGGCAGCCGGTCTCAGGGCCCCGCTGCTGGGGGCGTGTGGCCCAGCACCCTCGCCCCGTGTTGGGTGGTGTCCTGGAGAGCGTAGGTCACACGGGGCCAGCGCTGAATCTGCCAAGCTTCCAGAGCCCACAAAACAAAATGAAGATGGAGACAAAGACGTAAATAATCAACAGCAAACCAGCACCGGCAAAGAACCGTAGTGGCTGAGGCCAGGGCACGAGTCGTTTCTGTGCCAGATTTCGTGGGAGTTCGGGAGCTGTCCCCACCGACGCCACCCACCTTACAGGGTGGAGGTTCTACACTTGAAATACATTTCTTCTCTTTCAATAGAAGTAAAATACACATGAAAACTAACCACTTAAAAGTGCACAGTCCCGTGGCCTTTCCTACATTCATAATGTTGTGTAGACACCACTTTAATCAAGTTCCAAAACATTTTTCATCATCCCAAATTAAAGCCCCCTCTCCGTGAAGCAGCGTCTCCTTGTTTGCCCCTCCCTCGACCCCTGTACTCACCTGCTCCATTTCTACAGACATGCCCTCGTGGACCTCTCGCAGGGAATGCGCGTCTGGTCCTCGCTGCGTTCACGGAGCGTGAGGTTTTCGGGCTCCGTCCACACCGTGGCACGTTTGGTGTGTCCATACTTGACTCTGTTTTCAGTTCTTCTTGGCGTCTGCCCGGTAGTCGAAGTCCGGTCACATGTAACCTTTTGAAGAACCTGGTTCAGAATGGCGAGAACCTTACACTGTGTCCGCTCTCCTGAAGGACGGACGGGCCACATAATCCTCGTGGCGCCTCTGGGCCGATGAAAGGTCCCGTCCACTAGCCCTGCCACGCAGTGAGGGACACAGGCTACCTGCTCGTAATCATCAGGCGTGTTACGGCTAGGCCCTCCCCGGCCCACTTGAGGGGCAAATCCCACCTCTGTGGGCCCAGCGGCCCGAGAAAACAGTGGCTTCTGCAGCTGCCCCTTTGCCACCCACCTTGTGACAATGTTGTTGGATCTGTGGGTGAGGGTGAGTTCGCACGTAGGTTATTCATGGTTTCCATGCCTCTCGGGGATTGAATGGCGAAGGCTGAGAAGCCAAAGGAATAGAACCCACAGAAATTCATTGCAAGATATTCTTTTTTTTTTTTTTTTGCAAGATACTTATTCTTAAGGATATGAAAGTTTTTTTTTTTAAGATTTTATTTATTTATTTATTTATTTGACAGAGAGAGAGAGCACAAGCAGGGGAAGGAGAGGGAGAAGCAGGCTCCCCGCTGAGCAAGGAGCCTGATATGTGGGGTTCGATCCCAGGGCCCTGAGATCATGACCTGAGGCCAAGACAGATGCTTAACCAACTGAGCCACTGAGGCACCCGAGGATATGATAGCTTAAAGTCACCCTAAATTGGAGGCATCTGGGTGGCTCAGTCAGTTGAGCATCTGACTCTTGATTTCAGCTCGGGTCATGATCTCAGGGTCCTGGGATCTTGCACCATGTCGGGCTCTGCACTCAGCATGGAATCTGCTTGAATATTTCCCTCCCTCCCCCTCATCCCCTCCCCCACTCAAGTTAATTAATTAATCTTTAAAAGAAAAAATAGTAGCCCTATATCTGAATAGTCCCAAGTTGTAAACATTGACACTTAAAGCATATCATTCACACCTTTGATGTGAAAATAAGATTTGTAATCACTACCTTACAATATGTTCTAATTTATGGTGCAGCCTGGAAATCTGGTTACTTTCCAAGGTTTTGTGTGATAGATGTTCCATCTGAATTCAGGGTTGAATTAGCATCCAAACCCCCATATTTTCCAGTTGAGAAGGAACGATGACTGAGCAGTTCCAGGCACGGTGAAATCCCAAGGCTCCAGGATGGCTGTCTCTCTCTCCCAGGCTGACGAACGTTAATTGCACAATGATGTTTACGTCACTTAAAGATTTCTCACACTCTGAAGCAGTTTGTATAGTGGGCTATTTCACTGATTTTTTTCCCCAATAGGTGAAATTAGATCATTATTTATTATAAAAATCACAACTCGAGCCAGTGTAATTTCTCCTGCAGTGATTAGATTTTAACAGGGCTCTATGAGATTAGAGTTCTCCTGTTGGAGATCAAACCGTGGCGCTTAGTTGTCCCATCGAACGGGACCTCGCCCTACAGCGAGGGGAGAGAGCGCGGTGTTCTAGCTGTGCCTTCTGCGGCCAACGCCACATTTTCATGGTAAGAACGAAGTGACGGGCGACATACACAATATGTCACGAGGATGTTTCGTAACCAGGAAAATAGAAGCCCCACTTCCAAACTCGCGCCGGCCCATCTGGGGCACCCCCCAAGGCAGTTTGCACCTCATATCGCTGCTGTGCTTGTCGAGAAGTGATCCCAGCTGTCCCCTCGGAACTGCCATATATCCCACAGCACGTCACCTGGGCAAGTTTTTGTCCTTTGAGGGTATTTTTGATTGGGAACAAAAAACACTCTCTGACTTAAGATGGTCAGAGGGGAAAACCAAACAACAGGACAGAAGGGTGTGTGTGTGTGTGTGTGCACGTGTTTATATGTCTGTGTGTGTCCATGTGTGTACCTACGCATGTCCGTGTGTGCATGTGTGCCTGTGTTTCTGTGTGTGTTTGCATGTGTGTGCACATATATGTGTATCTGTGCGTGTCTGTGTGTGTGTTTGCATGTGTGTATGTATATATGTGTGTCTGTTGATGTGTGTGTGTATGTATGTGTGTCTGTGGATGTCTGTGTGTGTGTGTTTGGACGTGTGTGTGTGTTTACGTGTGTGTGTATATGTGTGTCTGTGGATGTCTGTGTGTGTGTATCTGTGCGTGTCTGTGTGTGTTTGCATGTGTGTATGTACATATGTATGTCTGTGGATATGTGTGTGTTTACGTGTGTGTGTATATGTGTGTCTGTGGATGTGTGTGTGTTTACGTGTGTGTGTATGCATGTGTGTCTGCGGATGTCTGTGTGTGTGTTTGCATGCGTGTGTGTATATATGTTTGGATGTGTGTGTGTGTTTACGTGTGTGTGTATATGTGTGTGTGTGGATGTCTGTGTGTGTGTTTGGATGTGTGCGTGTGTTTACGTGTGTGTGTGTATGTGTGTCTGTGGATGTCTGTGTGTGTGTGTGTGTGTGTGTGTGTATGTGCAGGTGCCGTTGGTGAGTGGCAGAACCTCTAAGGCACTAGATCCTCAGGTCCTGTTGTCGGGGGGCCTGGCCCAAAATGAGCAATCAACAAATACTTGCTGAGTAATTAAACGAATGAATGAAATGCACTTGAAACACACTAAATAAGTGTTTTTAAACAACATGGAGAGGCTCAATCTTCAAGGTTGTCTCTGTCATCGCAAGCACACTGCACACAACGATCCAAATACCATCATATATGAACACGGGCCAGCTCAGTAACTAAGGTCGACTCGGTGAGGAGCAGAATAATGGTAGGAAGATCAGTTGGTGACTTTATCCAAATTTTGGATTCCATTTTATAAGGCAGTAAAATTAAAATGAAATATAGTCTTAGCCTGTATTTTTCCTCTATTTTTAGAGAAACCAAGAGAACAAAAGCTGAAGTTCCTCCTTCGAGCAGGGCTCAGCTTTCCCTCATTAACCTCCTTGTGCCCGGGAACATACATAGTGAGGGGAAGGGACTGAAATGCTACGCAGAAACCAACAGTCTAGAAGGAAAGAAAACATGGAGGCAGGGAGATTTCCAGAACGAATGGCATCAATTGGAGTAAGACTGCCAGAATCACCACGGTCTTTTGGGGAAAAATACTCTTTAATCATAATTCTTTACCACCAGCTACTACGGGATGATGACGCACAGTCTCCATGAATGTAGGAAGAGGTGGCACTGTAGAGATCCTCCCCATTTTAGCTCCTCCTCTCCTGTTGAGTTTATTAAGATGGTTTCAGTGTTTTATGGAGGTTATTTGTCTCCAAATGCTGGACAGAGACCTGGGTCTGCTGAGGGGATTGTTCTGTTTAAACATCTATCATTCCTAGATTCAGATTCCTACTGTAACTGCCAAGTAGAAAAATCAGAACACCAAGGGGAGCCCAGTGCATGTGCTCTGCGAGAATGGGTGTGGCGCACCCATCTGTGTGTGTGTGTGTGTGTGCGTGCGAGTGTGGCACTGTGCCGTTCAAAGTAGCTCCTGACCTCTAGGAGTGGAGTGAAGCGATGCAAGGCTTGACCCACAGAGGATTACTTGGGGAGAGTCATCGTTTCATCTGAACCCCAGAGGAGGTCACTGCTATGGGCTGAACCGCACTCCCCGGGAACTCATGAGGAAGCCCAACCCTCCACACAGGTCTTTGAGGAGGTGACTACAGTCGCATGAAGTCACAAGTGTGGATTCCTGATCCTGGAAGACTGGCACCCTTACAAAGGAGAAAGAGACACCAGAGCTTTCTCTCTCCATGGTGGGCGGGCACAGAGACGATGGCCATCTGCAGGCCAGGGAGAAAGGACTGACCGAAGCAGAGCCTCCCAGTCTGTGACATTGTGTTACGGCCGCCCCCAAGGATCAAGACGCGCCGTGTTGGGGAGACATGATGGCCACGGTGGCCGCTGTCTGGGGACCCACACGGGCTTCCACAGCAGTTCAGCCATACTCGGACTCCAGGACCCAGCAGCATCATTCACACTCACTGGGGGGAGCCCAACTGTACACACACATTTTAGGCAGCCCTCTCATTTCCTGGACCTCATTCAACATCCAGTACCTTGGCGTGGGTCCCTATTGGTGTCAGCACAGGACTGTCACTACGGGGGTCATTCCTGCTCTGGTTGCATCTCGAGAAGACAGTTACAGTCTGAAAAACGGTGCGTGCCATTCATGGGAAGGCAAAGGGCTGTCTCTGATGGGTACGCGAGCAGGCAACATGGCGGTTCTGCTGTGTGTATAAAATGACTCTCTCCACTGTTTTACTGTCGCGTGAATATATTTAATCAAACTAGGAATGAAGTGTCATTGCCCATATCACCTGAGTTTGAGGGGGCAGAATCACAAACCCCAAGTATTTGATTCATAATAAGTAAATAGAAAACCTCTCAGAGATGAATTCTGGCCTTGAATCCTTATTTTAATGGACAAAGGATGTGTGGCGGAGCACAGCTAAGTGCCTGGGCTCCTGTCCTGGTGAGTCAGCAGGGACGAGGGGCCTCAGGTTTTCAGTGAGATCCTACAACCTTATAGGACTGTGCAATCCTGGACTCTTCCAAACCTACCCTACATATATGCTGTATCCCTTTCTTAACTAAATATCTATCCCATAGCTCATCGACATCAACTATGTGAAATCGGAAGGTTGTGCCCTTGTAGACATTTTTTTTTTAATTTACTGAACTTATTCAGATTCTGATTAGATTGATTCTTTTAGTTGCATCATGGTCAATTCATACCGAGGAATGGACCCTGATACTTAGCAACAACACTGAAATATGAAGACTAGTTTTTTTTTTTTTTTAAGATTTTATTTATTTATTTGAGAGACAGAGAAAGGGAGAGAGGGCACAAGAGGAGAGAAGGAGAGAAGGTTAGAGGAAGAAGCAGACTCCCCATGGAGCCGGGAGCCTGATGTGGGACTCGATCCCAGAACTCAAGGATCATGACCCGAGCGAAGGCAGCCGCCCAACCAACTGAGCCACCCAGGCACCCCTGAAGACTAGTTTTAACAAAGCTTCATATCAGAGAGATCATATGATAATTGTCTTTCTCTGATCAACTTATTTTGCTTACTATAATAACCTCTAGTTCCACCCATGTTGTTGCAAATAGCAAGATTTCATTTTTTTTTTTTTTTGATGGCTGCATAGAATTCTGTTGTGTAAATAGACCACATCTTTTTTATCCATTCATCCGTTGATGGACATCTGGGTTCTTTCCATAGTTTGGCTATTGTAGACATTGCTTCTATAAACATTTGGGTGCACGTGCCCCTTCAGATCACTACATCTCTATCTTTGGGATAAATACCCTGTAGTGTGATAGCTGGGTCATAGGGTAGCTCTATTTTCAACTTTTTGAGGAAACTCCACACTGTTTTCCAGAGTGGCTGCACCAGCTTGCATTCCCACCAACAGTGTAAGACGTTTCCCCTTTCTCCACATCCTCACCAACGTCTGTCATTTCCTGACTTGTTGATTTTAGCCATTCTGACTGGTGTGAGGTGGCATCTCACTGTGGTTTTGATGTGTACTTCCCCGATGCCAAGTGATGTCAAGCACTTTTTCATGGGTCTGTTGGCCATTTGGATGTCCTCTTTACTGAAATGTCTGTTCATGTCTTCTGCCCGTTTCATGGTTGGATTATTTGTTCTTTGGGTGTTGAGTTTGATAAGTTCTTTATAGATTTTGGATAGTAGATTTTGGACAGATATTTATCTGATACACCATTTGTGACTCTCTTCTCCCATTCTGTCAGTTGTCTTGGTTTTGTTGGCTGTTTCCTTTGCTGTGCAAAAGCTTTTGATCTTGATGAAGTCCCAATAGTTCATTTTTGCCCTTGCTTCCCTTGCCTTTGGCGATGTTTCTAGGAAGAATTTGCTGTGGCTAAGGTTGAAGA
>CM052809.1:135780430-135876942 GCA_028533885.1 Nasua narica
CCATCTTGCTCCTCCCTCTGACCATAACACTTTTGAACAAGAAACCATATTTAGTATTAATCAGTTATTGGGAATTGCTAATTAAATTCATTATTTATTACATGAACATTGCAGAAGAGTTGCATAAAATATCTAAATGCTGGGTGATTAGCCGAGTTAAGATGACAGTGAAATAAAGTTAAAGAGGAAAAAAGGCAACCTTATTTGGCACAAACTTGAACAACATAGAGATTTGTTCCAAAGTGCTCAAATAAACTGCCATTTCAGGCATATGTAAGTTAGGGGAAAATGCCATTGTGTTATATTTCCAGGTACATAAATCTGGATTTTCTTTGTTCAGTTGCCCTAGATACCCTAGGTATCTAGTAGTTGGAAACAGTGAGGATTGTTGAATAACAAAATGATTTTATAGAAAGCTTTTCTAACTTAAAGAATTCTACACTCCAAAATATAATGAAAATATTAATAAATGGACCAGACCTAAATTTCCACCCAATGCCAATGTAATAATGCCTTATGTGAGCACCTTTGTGTGGCTGAGTCATGAGTTTTTGTACCATGATGGATTGCAAGAGGGCTCTGTTTCCACTTTGATGGTGCTAGAATAAAGCACCAGGCAGCAGGAAACAATGGGAATTTGTGGACATTTCAGAGAGGTGGGAAGTGTCAATAACAAATAGAAATCAGGAGACGGCATTCAGAGTGCTGAGATTCACAGAAAATATTTTTCCATAGATATGTGCCCTCCTCTGTGTGGCATGGATAAGTCAGGGGTGGCATGCAGGCACGGTTGAGGTTCTGTGATGATGTATTCCCAAATCTCCAGGCCCCCAGAGGCAGACTCAGCATAAAGCAGGTTCTAGAAGACTGCAAAGAAGGTTGTGAAGGGATGCATTGGAAGGATAGCTAACTGAGTCCTAAGATGGCGTATTATTTTCGTATTTCCCCCCTCTGATTTAAAAAAAAAAAAAGATAGCTTCTGCATACTTTGTATCTACCATTTAATGTTGTCAGTGCAAGTTTCCTGAAGACACCTTCAGCTTTTATTTTCTGAACTCCGAAATTCATCCAGGTGGGTGGAAGGAGGTGGGGACAGAGGGTGGTAGTGTGTCGTGGGTGGGCTGTGGGATGACTGTGACCTGCAAGCAAGCAGAGTCTGAGATGTCCCCAAGGCTAGTGTGAGGACAGGGACTTGTGGTCCCTAGGGCAGTGGGGAGCTGTTTTTCTGCTGCCTGGTGGGACTTCAGAGGTGAGCAGCTCCTAGAGGTCGAGAGGAGAGGAAGCCCTTGTCACTGGAATTCAGCTCTGACAAAAGAGCTCACTCAGCACAAGCTAGGCGAAGACAACCAAGGCCAGCTGCCGCCGGGGGAGGGACAACGTGGGCTGAGGAAACACCAACGCTCTGTGACAGCCCAAGTAGCCCAAACTGGGAGGGCTACCTGTTTCCTCCAGTCCTAGTGGGAGTGAGGCCCCTAAAGCGTTCCCAGGAATCTGGGAGAGGGAGGTATTCCCAGGAATGCCTGGATGGAATTTCCTTCCATGCAGATAATGTATGTTCAGAAAAAGACTTTTTTTTTTTTGCCAAAAATAATGAGGCAAAAAAATGTAAGTGAACTTAGACACACACATACAAATATACATATGCAAACATATATACACAGATATAGACAGATAAATCCACATACCATATATATTCACACCAATACATATACATACATATATGTGTACATGAAAATAAGTATGTGTGCATAGTACAATGCAAAATCTTAACTGTACAATAGGTTTTACACAGCATCTCAATCAAGAAAAACAACTTTTCTTATTTCACTTAGCATAATACCCTCTAGTTCCATCCACATCATTGCAAATGGCAAGATTTCTTTTTTTTTTTTTTTATGGCTGCATAGAATTCCGTTGTGTATAGAGACCACATCTTTTTTATCCACTCATCTGTTGATGGACATCTGGGTTCTTTCCATAGTTTGGCTATTGTAGACATTGCTTCTATAAACGTTTGGGTGCACGTGCCCCTTCAGATCACTACATCTCTATCTTTGGGGTAAATACCCTGTAGTGTGATAGCTGGGTCATAGGGTAGCTCTATTTTCAACGTTTTGAGGAAACTCCACACTATTTTCCAGAGTGGCTGCACCAGCTTGCATTCCCACCAACAGTGTAAAACGGTTCCCCTTTCTCCACATCCTCACCAACACCTGTCGTTTCCTGACTTGTTGATTTTAGCCATTCTGACTGGTGTGAGGTGGCATCTCACTGTGGTTTTGATGTGTACTTCCCTGATGCCAAGTGATGTCGAGCACTTTTTCATGGGTCTGTTGGCCATTTGGATGTCTTCTTTACTGAAATGTCTGTTCATGTCTTCTGCCCGTTTCATGGTTGGATTATTTGTTCTTTGGGTGTTGAGTTTGGTAAGTTCTTTATAGATTTTGGATAGTAGATTTTGGACAGATATTTATCTGATATGTCATTTGTGAATCTCTTCTCCCATTCTGTTAGTTGTCTTGGTTTTGTTGGCTGTTTCCTTTGCTGTGCAAAAGCTTTTGATCTTGATGAAGTCCCAATAGTTTATTTTGGCTCTTGCTTCCCTTGCCTTTGGTGATGTATCTCGGAGGAATTTGCTGTGACTAAAGTTGAAGAGGTTGCTGCCTGTGTTCTCCTCAAGGGTTTTGATGGATCCCTGTCTCATATTGAAGTCTTTCATCCATTTTGAGTCTATTTTTGTGTGTTGTATAAGGAAATGGTCCAGTTTCATTCTTCTGCATGTGGCCGTCCAATTTGCCTTACACCGTTTGTTGAAGAGACTGTCTTTTTTCCATTGAATATTCTTTCCTGCTTTGTTGAAGATTAGTTCACCATAGAGTTGGGGGTCCATTTCAGGGCTCTCTATTCTGTTCCATTGATCTATGTGTCTGTTTTTGTGCCAGTGGGAAATGAAACAAGATGAGATCAGGAGGGAGACAAACCATAAGAGACTCTTAAACTCACGAAACAAACTGAGGATTGCTTGGGGGTGGGGCGGGTAGGGATAGGGTGGCTGGGTTATGGACATTGGGGAGGGCATGTGCTATGGTAAGTGCTGTGAAATATGTAAGCCTGATGATTCACAGACCTGTACCCCTAGGGCAAATAATACATTATATGTTAATTAAAAAAAAAACTTTTCTGAAAACTCAGATGAACTTCCAACTAATGTGCCCATCCCCCTGATTCTATCACCCTTTTGAAGGACGTAAAAATGGACTCATGTGTTCCCCTCTGTGTTTGTCTTTTGGTTGATGACTGTTGTTCCCAGTGTACTAGCTCTTTCTTATTATATTTATTGTATATATATATATATATATATATGCGCCAACATTTATTGATTTATTCTACTGTTGATGAACATTTGGGTTGTTTCCATTTTGGGTTGCTAAAAATACACGAGGGCTCCTGTGAGTACAGCTATGGCAGACTTTGGTGTACATGTGTACAAATTTTCCTGGGTGTCTATGTAGGAGTGGTTTCTGTGGTTTGCATGTTTATCTTTGCTAGTTACAGCCGAAACAGGATGCTGTGCCAACTTACATTCCAACCAAGAATGCACAAGAGTGCCAGATGCTCACCACCCTATCGGCACTTGGCATTCTTGGTCCTAATTTTATTTTAACCACTCTGGTGGGTACATATCTGTTAGTATCACATTGTGGCTTAATTTGCATATCACTGATATATAATGACATTGAACTTTTTATAGTTTATTTGACATTTGAATATTCCTTTTTGTGAGGTCAACATCATAAAGTTCAAGTCTTTTGCTGGCTGAAGAAATTGGTAGTTTTTTTGGCTGATTTGTAGGGGTTTTTTTATTTATATATTCTGAATAAGAATTTTTGCTGTATTGTAAATGAGTTATCCTGGTCAATGGCTTGCCTTTTCGTTCACCTTAGTGGAGTATTTAATGAACATTTCTGCATTTTGATGAAATACAAATTATTACTATTTTATTTTGTTAGTGTGTGTGTGTGTGTGTGTGTGTGTGTGTGTGTGTGATTGAAGATGTCCTGGCTAACCCCAAAGATGTGAAGATAATCGACTATGTGTTCGTTCACGAGACCTTATTATGTTAGCCATCATGATTCTGTGATTTTTTTTTTTGAAAAAAAAATAATGTTTGTATATTGTGTGAGGAAGGAGACAATGTTCTCTCCCCCGCCCCCCCACCCTGGATATATAACAGATCTAGCACTATTGACTGAGAAGAGTATCCTTTCCCCAGTGAATTGCACTGGTGCTTTATCATCATCATCATCATCATCATCATCATCTGTAAATTAGGTGATTTGCATGTGTATGTGTCTGTTTCTCGACTTGCTTTTCTGTGTTAATGATGTATTCGTCTATCTCTGGACAATGTCTCCCAGTCTTGGTTTCTGTAGCTTTAGAGTGAAACAAGTTCTGCTAACAGAAATTCATTATCATTTTTATTCATTCAGGTTGCATTGAATTCTAGATCCTTTACATTTCTATATATACTTTAGGATTAGCTTGTCATGTGTACTTATTTTTTTTTTAAAGATTTTATCTATTTATTTGACAGAGATCACAAGCAGGCAGAGAGGCAGGCAGAGAGAGAGGGGGAAGCAGGCTCCCTGCCAAGCAGAGAGCCCAATGCAGGGATCGATCCCAGGACCCTGAGTCCATGACCTGAGCCGAAGGCAGAGGCTTAACCCTCGGAGCCACCCAGGCACTCCTGTCATGTGTACTTAAAAAGATTGTTTCCCCTGCAGCTGTTCAGCTTAGAGTGTAGAAGAGGAATATCACATTTCATTGTGATATTCAGAGTGCTCTGTTTTTGTTTCCTTGTTGTATCAATTAATGAGATAGGAGGGTTACAATCCCAGCCAGGGTGCTGTGTTTTTCTTTTTCTCCTTTAGTTCTGTTGCTTTTTGTGTTAAAAAAAAAAAAAATTGGAAGCCATGCTCTCAGGAAAGTAAGAATTTATGATTGCCATGTCTTCCTATTGGCCTGATGACTGCCCTCTGGAAACACGTCTACTTGTCTCCAGCAGCGAGCGTTTCATGAAATCTCTTCCATCTCTTCTTGGGGCACCAGACCTTTATTTTGCTCGATGTGTGTGATGTATCTTCTCCCATCATTCAATGTCAACCAAATGCATTCTTGTATTTAGATTGCATTTGATATATTTGCATCTTGTCCCTCTTTTTAAAAAAGATTTTATTTATTTTAGAGAGAGCAAGAGAGAGTGTGAGTGAGGGGAAGAGCAGGGGCAGAGGGACAAGCAGGCTCTGTGCTGAGTGCAGAGCCTCACTCAGGGCTCAGTCCTACAATCCTGAGATCATGACCTGAGCCGAAACCAAGAGTCAGATGCATAATGGACTGAGTCACCCAGGGCCCCCGTTTTCTTTTAAGATTAAGATTTTTGCATCTTGTTTCCCTTTCTTCAAGCCAATACTTTTTTTCTTCTTTTCTAAAATAGGATTTAGTTCATTCGTATTAGAAGTAATCATTGTGAAAGAAATAAAAAATTAAAGGAATCATTGTGCAATTTCCTCAAAAAGTTAAAAATAGAACTACCCTATGATCCAGCAATTACATTACTAGGTATTTACCCAAAGGATACAAAATCACTAATTGAAAGGGATACAAGCACCCTGATGTTTATAGCAGCATTATCAACAATAGGCAAATTGTTTTCTAATTTTACTCTGTTTGTCCCTTTATTGCTTTTCTGTTATTTGAGATTAATCAAACATATATGCTTCATTTCTTCTCCTCTGTTGTCTGTAAATCACACATTCTGATATTTCCTTTTTAGGGCTTGCCCTAGAGATTGCAGTATGCATCCCTAAGTTATTTCAGCCTAATCAGGTTTTTGCTACTGTAACATCCTGAACAATATAAGGTCTTTTCAACAGTTTAGCATTTCTTACCTCCTTTTTTCTGCTCTAATCATGTATTTTTGCACATGTATTAGCCACCCACAAAGCATGACCACTCTTGTATAAAATGCTCAGCATTTTTTCACATTTACACATGTATTTGTCCCTCCCAGTTTGCTGTATTCCTTCTGAGGTTCTAGAATCACCTATAATCTTGCCTCATCCAGAAGAGTTTTTTCTTTTTCAGCATTTATTATAATTTAGGTCTGACAGGGGATGAATTCACTCCACATTTGCCTAAAAGCATATGATTTTACCTTTTTAAAATCTAAATCAGCTTTGTTGGGGAATAATATGAAGTCAATGAAATTTACCAGTTTTAAGTAAACTCATGATACAGAATTTTCCCACCACCCCTGACATGTAGCGTTTTGTCTGTGGACTTCCTTTTATTCCCCCTAGCCATTGACCACTGCTGGTTGACTTTTGTCAGCATAGTTTTCTCTGGAATTTCATACAATCTCTCTCCTTGAGCTTGAAGTGTGTGAGACCTCTCCGCATTGTGGTGGATAACAACGCTCTATTTATTTTTTGTTGACTAGTATTCTGTTCTATGGATACACCACAATTTGTTCATCTATTCACCAGTTAAATAACACTGAGTTGTTTTCAGTTTGGTGGCATTATGAATACGGTTGCTATGAACATTCATGAATAAATTTTTTGTGGGAATATACTTTGTCTCTCTTGGATAAATATTTAGAAGTGGAATTGCTTGGCCACTGGGTAGATGTTAAAGTTAAATTTTTTAAAAAAGAGAAAACTATTTTCTAAAGGGATTATACCATTTTACATCCCTGCCAGAAATTTATGAGAATTATAATAGCTTTTTATCTTTACCAACACTTGATATTGTTAGTTGTTTGTTTTTGTTTTTTCAATTTACTCATTCTAGAGAATGAAGGGCAGTATGTGATTGTGGTTTTAGTTGGCATTTATTTAATAACTAATGATATTGAACATCTTTTTGTGATTACTTTCAATTCTTATGTATTTTTTGATATATCTATTCAGAATGTTTGACCTTTTAAAAATTAGTTATTAGCCTGGTGGTGGGTATTAAGGAGGGTGTATATTGCATGGATCACTGGGTGTGGTGCATAAACAATGAATCTTGGAACATGAAAAAAAAATTAAAATGTTAAAAAACAAAGTATTAAAAATTAGTTTGTCTTATTTTAATGTAAGGTATTTTTCTTGATTTTATTTATTTATTTTTCAAAGATTTAATTTATTTGACAGAGAGAGAGATCACAAGTAGGCAGAGAGGCAGACGGGGGGGGGGGGAACAGACTCCCTGCTGAGCAAAGAGCCCGACGCGGGGCTCGATCCCAGGACCCTGAGATCATGACCTGAGCTAAAGGCAGAGGCTTTAACCCACTGAGCCACCCAGGCGCACCTAATGTAATATATTTTAAATGTATTCTGAATACAAGTCTTTTATCAGATGTACATCTTGAAAGATTATTCTGGTATATGGCTTCCCTTTTGATTTTTTTTTTTGGGTGCCTTTCTATAAGCAAAAAAAAAAAATAGTTTTAATTTTGATAATTTTTTTTCCTTTATGGTTTATGTTTGCCCAACACAAAGTCATAAAGATTTTTTTCCTGTTTTCTTCTAAAAGTTTCATAGTTTAGTTCTTATATTTAGGTATATCATTCATCTATGATTAATTTTGTGATTGTTTTTGAGGAAATGATTTTTATGTTTCCCACATGGTTATTCAGTTTTTAAAAGAGCATCTGTGGAAGAGAATGTCATTTTTTCACTGAATTATCTTGGCATCTTTGTCAAAAAACTGATTTATCAGATATATGTAAATTATTTCCGGACTCTTTAATAAGTTCCATTACTTTATGTCTCCCTATTGTCTCAATTACTAACTTTATGATCATACTTAAAATATTGTAAGTTCTCCAAATTCGTTCGTAATTTTCAGTATTGATTGGCTTATCATAGATCCTTTGCTTTCTACATAAATTTTAAAATCAGCGTGTTGATTTCTACAAAAAGAGTTTGTTGAGATTTGGGGGGATTTATATTAAAATATAGACCAACTTGGGGTAACTGGGTGGCTCAGTGGATTAAGCCTCTGCCTTCGGCTCAGGTCATGATCTCAGGGTCCTGGGATGGAGCCCCACTTCGGGCTCTCTGCTCAGCAAGGAGCCTGCTACCCCCTCTCCCTCTGCTTACCTCTCTGCCTACTTGTGATCTTTTTCTTTCTGTCAAATAAATAAATAAAATCTTTAAAAAATAAATAAAATATAGACCAACTTATCAAGGATGCACATATTAACAATATTGAGTCTTGCACTTATTTTGTTAATGCTTTTAAGTATTTTATGTTATTGTAAATGGTACTCTCAAAACTTTTCATTTATAAATGTTTACTGTTTGTATAAACAAATATAATTGATTTCTAAATAGTGACCTTTATCCTAAGAACTTGATAAACTCACATATTAATCTAATAGTTTTTTTTTTGTAAATTCCTTAGGAATATTACGGAAATCATTATAGTGTCTGTGAAGACGGTTTTATTTCTTAATTTCTGATCTGCATGCCTTTATTTCTTTTTCTTGCCTTGTTGACTGGCTAGCATCTCTAGTGTAATACTGAGTAAGATATGATAAGACCAAAGAGTTTTGTCTTGTTTCGCCTAAGGGTGAAAAATATTCTCTTTCACCAAGATTTGTGACATTTGTTATAGGTTTTCATAGATGCCCTTTTTTGGGGAGCTGAAGAAATTCCTTTCTAAGTTTTCTGAAATAGTTTTGTCAGTATGAGGAAATCTCTTGTTTTCAGTTTTCTGTGAGCTTCTTTTTAAAAAATCATAAATTGAATTTTGTCAAATTCTCTTCTGCATTTATTGAGGTGATCATTGTATAAGATTTAAAAATATTTTTTGTTAATATAGTTAATTACATTAACTGACAAATCTTAAAACAGCATGGCATTCCTGAGGTAACCCCACTTGGTTATAAAGTATTATCTTTTTTATATATTTCTGGAATGAGTTGAAAGTTTTGGTAAGACTTTTAGTATGTCGTTTTATTTTCTTGTAATATCTTTGCCTGGTTTTGGTGTCTTGGTCATGCTAGCTTCATAAAATGAGCTAGGAAGTATTTCCATCTATTTTATTTTCTGGAAGTGTTTGTGTTGGATTGGTATTATTTTTTTCCCTTTAATGTTTGATGTAATTCACGACTCTGTCTGAACATGGATTTTTTTCTATGGAAAGGTTTTAAAATACACATTTGATTTCTTTAATTATTATTAGGCTATTAATGTACTCTATTTTTGGGGGGAAATTTGTCATTTCTTTGAGAAATTTCTTCATTTCTGTTTAGTAGTCATATTAACAAGCATAAATTTGTTCTTGATATTCCCTAACATATTTTTATTTTTCTGTAGCATCTATAATGATATCTTCTCTCTCATTTCTGATATTGGTGATTTGTATCCTCTCTATTGTTTTCCTTTTCAGTTGGGCCAAAGGTTTACCAAAATTTTATTGATATTTTCAAATAATTAAATTTTTTTTCCACTGAATTATTTCTAATTATGATTTCTATTTCATTGATTTCTGCTCTCATCTATTACTTTCTTTCTTCTGCTTACATTGGGTATCACTTGCTCTTTTTATTGTTGTTGTTTTCAAGATCTTTAGGGTAGAAACTAAAGTCACTAATTTTATGCATTTCCTGTGTTCTAATACAAGCATTAGAAGCTATATGTTCCACAAATTTGATGTGATTCTTTCTTTCTTCCTTTTTTGTCTTTCTTTCTTTCTTTCTTTCTTTCTTTCTTTCTTTCTTCTCTTTTCTTCTTTTCTTTCTTTTATAGAGAGAGCACATGAGAGTAAGGGAGTGGACAGAGAGAGAGAGAATCTTTTTTTTTTTTTTTTTAAAGATTTTACCCATCCATTTGACAGAGAGAGAGAGAACACAAGCAAGGGGAGCAGGAGAGGGAGAAGCAGACTCCCCGCTGAGCAGGGGGCTGAAGGCAGGGCCTGATCCCAGGACACAGGGTCACGACTAGAGCCCAAGGCAGACACCCAACTGACCCAGCCACCTAGCGGCCCTGCAGAGAAAGAATCCCAAGAAGACTCCACAACCAACACAGAGCCTACTCAGGTCATGAGCTCGACATCCTGGGATCGAGTCCTGCATCAGGTGCCCTGCTCAGCAGGGAGTCAGCTTCTCCTTCTCCCTCTGCTCCTCTCCTTTGCTCACGTTCTCTCTCTCTCAAATAAATAAAATATCCTTAAAAAAAAAACAAAAAAACCACAAAGCCTGACATGGGGCTCATTCCCACGACCCTGAGATCATGACCTGAGGTGAAATCAAGAGTCAGATGTTCAACTGACTGAGCCACCCAGGTGCCCCTGCTTTTTTCATTCTTATTCAGATTAAAATTTTTAAAAATCTCTCCTTCAACCCACATTCATATTGCTGTATGCTGTTTAATTTCCAAATATGTATGGATTTTTCCAAATATCTTTCTTTTATTTCCAGCTTAATTTCATTGTGGTCAGAGCATATACTTTGCTTCATTTCTGCCTTCTTAAATTTCATTTTATTTTGCCTTCTAAGAATACAGTCTATTTTAGTGGATGTAAAATATGCATTTGAAAAGAATGCCCATTCCACTGTTGCTTGGTGAGGAATGCTACAAATATCAAGTAGTTCCAATTGATTGACCTCATAATAGGATACCTACATCCTCCATCCTTCATGTTGTTTTTGTCACACATTTTAATTCTACACATAGTATAAAACCCACAATATGCTGGGTTTTTATTTTTTTATGAACGCTTAATTGTCTTTTAAATCTATTAAAATATAAGAGTGAGCGTCTTATATATTTATAAATATGTTTCTCATTTCTGGTTCCCTTTATTACATTATATAAATTGAAATTTCTACCTGGAATCCTTTTCCTTCTGCCTGAGCAAATTCTTTCCATACTTTTGTTGTGCCTGTCTGCTGCTCCTAAGATCGCCCACCTTCTGCTTATCTAATCAGTCTTTATTTCCCTTTCAGTCATGAAAGATATTTTTACTGGGTAAGGAATTTTCAGTTGACAGTCCTTTTTTTGTTTTTTCTTTTCCTTTTGGTACCAAAAGGTATTTTAACTGTGTCTGGCATGCATGGTGTCTGAAGAAATTCTGCTGTTTCCTTTATATTTGCCCCTCTTTATGAAATGTAACTTTTTCCCTTCTGTGGCTGCTTTTACAGTTTTCTGCCTATTACTTTTACAGAATTTTGTTTATGATATTCTGTAGTGTGGTTTTCGTTAGGGTTTTTTTTTAAGGATTTATAAAGCTTACTAGATCAGTGGATTCATGGTTCTCACCAAATTTAGAAAATTTTGGGGTGTCTGGGGGGCTCAGTGTGTTAAAGCCTCTGCCTTTGGCTCAGGTCATGATCCCAGCGTCCTGGGATCGAGCCCTGCATTGGACTCTCTGCTCAGTGGAGAGCCTGCTTCCCCCTCTCTCTCTGCCTGCCTCTCTGCCTACTTGTGATCTCTCTCTCTCTCTCTCTGTCAAATAAATAAATAAATAAATAAATAAATAAATAAATAAATAAATAAATAAAACGTTTAAAAAATACATATCTCCAAATTCAAGGGAAACAGAAATGAAAATGAACTTTTGGGACTTCATCAAGATAAACAACTTCTGCACAGCAAAAGAAACAGTCAACAAAACAAAGAGGCAACCCATGGAACGGGAGAAGATATTTGCAAATGACACTATAGATAAAGAGCTGATATCCAAGAGCTATAAAGAACTTCTCAAACTTAACACCCAAAAATCTAATAAAGTCAAAAAATGGACATAAACATGAACAGACATTTCTCCAAAGAAGACATATGAATGGCTAATAGACACATGAAAAAATGTTCAAAATAATTAGCCATAGGGAAATTCAAATCAAAACCACATTGAGATACCACCTTATACCAGTTAGAATGGCAAAAATTGACAAGGCAAGAAACAACAAATGCTGGAGAGGATGTGGAGAAAGGAAAGAACCCTCTTATACTGTTGGTGGGAATGCAAGATGGTACAGCCACTTTGGAAAACACTGTGGAAATTCCTCAAAAAGTTAAAAATAGAGCCACCCTATAACCCAGAAATTGCATGCCTGGGTGTTTACCCCCAAGGTACAGATGTAGCGAAAAGAAGTTCCACACGCACCCCAATGTTCACAGTGGCAATGCCCACAACTGCCAAACTTTGGAAAGAGCCAAGATGCCCTTCAACAGATGAATAGGTAAAGAAGATGTGGTTCATCTATACAATAGAATATTACTCAGCCATCAGAAAAGATGAATACCTAGGTTTTGCATCAACATGGATGGGCCTGGAGTAGATTATGCTAAGTGAAATAAATCAAGCAGCAAAAGACAATTATCATATGGTTTTACTTATATTTGGAACAGAATGAATAGCATGGAGGACATTAGAGGAAGGAAGGGAAAATTGAAGATGAGGAAATCAGAGTTGGAGACGAATCATGAGAGACTATGGACCAAGGGAAACTAATTGAGGGTTTCACAGGGGAAGGGGATTGAGGTTGGGTTAGCCTGATGATAGGTATTAAGGAGGGGACATATTACAGGGAGCACTATGTGTTATATGCAAACAATAAATCAGGGAACGCTACATCAAAAACTAATGATGTATATTGGCTAACATAACATTAAAAAAATACTCTTCCAGGAGTGTTCTTTATTTGTTTCTTATTTTTGAGATTATATATATATATATATATATATATATATACACACACAATGAGACACAATTAATATTTAATTATGTATTCATATGTTATAATATGAATATATGATATATATGACATATATGTGTGTGATATACACACACACATACCCAACCCATGGTATTTTTCATTCAGATATTTTTCCATCTATGGAAGTTCCACATGCCTTTTGTGGACATTCTATTGCTCTGTCTATAGATAATAAACATAATATAAATATGTATATAATACATATTTAACTCTTATGATCATATTTTTCATAGCTATTTCAAATTCCTTTTTTTTTTAAAGATTTTATTTATTTATTTGACAGAGAGAGAGGTCACAAGTAGGCAGGGAGGCAGGCAGAGAGAGGGGGGAAGCAGGGTCCCCACTGAACAGAGAACCTGATGCGGGGCTTGATCCCAGGACCCTGAGATCATGACTTGAGCCGAAGGCAGAGCCTTAACCCACTGAACCACCCAGGCGCCCCTATTTCAAAATCCTTTGTCTTCTAGTTCCATCATAGCTATCATTCTGATTTTTTAATTAATTATTCCCCTACTTAGCAGTCATTTTTTCCTATTTCTTTGTATATTAGGTATTTAACTTTTATTGAGTATCAGATATTTTTTTCCAAATATGTTTATTTGAGTATCAGATATTGCGATCTATTTCTTTTTTATTGCTGGATTATGTTTTACTCCTCTAAATGGTGTTGAGTTTGCATCTGGTCTATGGTTAAGTATAAAACCAGTTGGATCTTTTTGAGGTCTTGACAAGGTGTGTCCAGAGAAGCTTTTGCTCTAATGCTAAGTTAGTGCCACTACTAAGGTGGCATTCTCTGGGTAGTCTACCTAATTCCCTGCCAATTATGAGATTTTCTGGTGGGAAAGTGATTCTCAGCCCTACAAAAAGTCTAAAACTTGTTTCATCTTCTTCTTTCTGATAGTTTCTTTTTACCCCAACATAGTCCTTTGCATTAGCCTGGGCTCCATGGCTCCTAAGAGAAAAGAGACAATCTATATCAAATCAGTGAGGGCAGTTCCTTCACTCTGTGGGGTGTGGTTCATTTCATCCTTAGTGGGCTCATAGTTCTCAAATATCTTTAAAATATGATTTTCACATTTATCTCATGATTTTTAATTATTATTGTGAAATATAGGTTTTTTGACCCACTACAATCCACCTAGAAGTATGGGAGGTTTCTTACAGACCCACGTTGGTAGAAAAGAAAATTTGTACTCAATACATAGATGAGTCCTCACAAAATATGCCAGTTATTGAACAATGGGTTTATCTATAAATTCTTGTAAAATAACAGTGAGGTATCACTACATATCTATATACCTGAAGCAGAGTTTTCACCCTTGCAAAGCTTACGGGCTATTGCAACATTAAGGGAAAAAAGGGAGACATTCCCACCTTGACTGATGTAAAGTGGGATGACCCACTCATGTTCCTCAATGTCAGAAACAAATTAACAAATCGCATGGCCAACCTTAAGAAATGGTCTCAGAAGACCTTTTTCTTCATATCCTTCCTTGTGTCCTTGTTTTCCATTCCATTCCTGGGCTCAGCCAACTCTGGATCTTATTGGCTATTTCCTGTTTCTGTGTCTTGTGCTTCCTTTGGATTTCATGGGTGGGTGTCTACTTTCAGTGCTTCTTCTACCTCCCTTAACCTGACTTCTGTGGCTAATATCAGCTCAATCAGTACCCCTCTTCCTGACTCACCCATCTCACCCAGCCACTTATCTCACTATCCCCTTCATAAGCTGGTTTTAGCTCATGAAGATGTGGAAACCAATTAGAAATGATCCTAATGGAAACAGAGTGTGATACCCTAGAGAAATACAAAATCCCACGAATGTTCAAACAAAAGAAGAGTGAAAAAAGACTTTATGGTTAAGAGGGTATTAGAAACATTTTAGATAGGGACGCCTGGGTGGCTCAGTTGGTTAAGCAGCTGCCTTTGGCTCAGGTCATGATCCCAGCGTCCTGGGATCGAGTCCCACATCGGGCTCCTTGCTCGGCAGGGAACCTGCTCCTCTCTCTGCCTCTGCCTGCCTCTCTGCCTGCTTGTGTTCTCTCTCTGTTAAAATAAATAAAATAAAAAATCTTAAAAAAAAAAAAGAAACATTTTAGATAGATGAGTTAACATATGTGAGAACAGGGCAGGTAAGAGAAGAACATTCTAGATGGAGGGAACAGAATGAGCAAAGTCACGGAATCCTGTGGTAAGAAAAATTTTAAGCAGAGAAGTAAAATGAAATTAATACTTTTGAAGAGGCAGGTTGTAAGAATCTTTCTCTGCTGGCACATATGAATGCTCTGAGGCAGAAAACCACATTCAACTGTGTGCTTTACTGAGTTCACAGTGGGATATTTGTTCCCACAGGTGACTCGGGTACTAAATTCAGTGTGTCAGGTAAAATTGTGCACTGCTCAGATTATCCTTTAAAAAGCTCTTCATTCCCCAATAAAGTACAACATACAGGAATGCTATGTCTTGGAGAGACCAACATGGCTAGTTTTCTTCCAGTGCTGTAATAGATTTCTGTGTTTGAGTAGAAGAGGAAATACTTGGCTTATGGGAAGAAAACATATTGTATAAAATGTTTATAACTTCAGGAACCAGACTGAGGCACTCTTGGCTCCAGAGATCATCACAGAATTCACATATATTACTTGCATGTAAGTCCTCGCCCATCAGGACTGCTCAGTATGGATTATGGTGGAAGATAGCATGATTGGTGAGGTCAGTGAGGACACTCTCTTGACTTCTTGGTGAGAAGCACTTAAAATTTGGCTGTGGCACAGACATTTTGGAATACTCAATGGGCTAACTGGTTTGAGTGCCAAGATTTCAACAAACCAACTAACTTGCATCTTGGAAGGACTACAAAGCATCAGTCGGAAACATGGCTGGTTTCTGGGAAGTAACGGGAAGGGCGTTGGGTTGGATGGGTTGCTGGGCACCCAGGTAGACATGCTTTGTGGACAGACAGACCCAAGGCTGAATGCAGCAACAGTGCTATACCTGCGGACTGAAAGCTGCCTGCACTTGTCACATTTGGAACTTTATAGGTTTGAGTAAGACATTATGGATGTAGTAGAGATTAATCAATGAGTTTGTATTCAGGGAATAATCGGGAGCCTGGCCAGCTTTATCTTGGCCATAGTAGGCCACCTGAATTATGTTACTGAGATCATAGCAGGAATGAGCCAAGCCGTCACCTCCTCTCATCCTGTAATAGCTGTTGATCTCTTCATTCTCAGTGGGTATTCTTGTTGGGGATGGTTGTGACCTTGCTGACTCTTCCTTAGTTTGGTCTTCATTACCCCAAGAGATCCAATGTGCTCCTGGAATAGATGTATCAGCAGAAGGCCAAGGCCAGGGCTTCCTGATCACCTTCCAAACACCAGCCATGCACTGAAGTGCAGATCCAGGAAACCAAGCAGCCCTCAACTTCAGCAGGTGTTTGAGTTTGGCTCTTCTCGAGGATAAGTCATAGTTCCAATTTTATTTCTCTGGAATGGTAAAGAGAATAATGCGATTATGTTTTATTTATACAACAGTACTTTTTAATATCCCATTATGTATGTATAGTTCACTAAGATCCCTGTCATGCTTTACCTATCCTTTTTTTCCCCCCTAGGAAATTTACACAATTTATTTTTATAGTGTTTAAATGTAAAACTAACACCATATTGTGAGTAAGATTTCATAGTTTACATAATTTCCTTGGATTTATTGCTTGTGGTTTCATGTATAAATCATAGCAATATCACAAATTAGAAATTGCTTCTCTGCCTTGTCCATTATACTTATAGTTAGGACCATAATTACTAAAGTATTTATTTTCAAAGTCTCTTGGTCTGACTCCAATCTCATTTATTACGGTTGCATTATTTCTGTACTGCTGTTTATTAGTTGGTGCCAATCAATATTATAACACATCCTCTGTGCTGCAGCCAAGTCACAGGATGGATACAAAGTTATGAGTCACATCTTTTACTCACTTGTCAGTGGTCTGTTCATGAAACTAATTGAGACATTTTTTCCCCCACATGTATTTATAAGATATGCATGTTTACTATGGCAGGGACAGAGAAGCAGCTCAGAGACTTAGATATAGAGAATGTTGTTGGCATATAGTGGTCCTTGTTTTCTCATTTGTAAAATGAGCCTGGCCTACGTTAGGGGACTTTAATCTACAGTTCACAGAGCCTGACTTTCTTTGGAGGTGACCTAGGGGAGGTGTCGAAGAACTTGGGACAGTTCTCCTCATATGATAACAAGAACAGCTGACTTTTTATTTTGTATATGGTGTATCCATGTGTAATGAGGTTTGGATAAATATTTCCCTAGGTCAAATAGTCTGTGATTTCATGAGGCAACTACTTAGATTGATGTGGATGTAGCAAAAACAGCAGTTAGATCAGGAGGGGATGAAGTTGTTTGCCTCCACACAATTGGATGTGTGGAGGAGGCTGAGAGTAAGAGGGAAGGGAAGGGAGCTTTTAAATGACAGAGGGAAGTCTTAGCATAGACTAAGCCACACTTGCTGGGGAAATGAAAAGGATCGAGATTGTGTTCCCAGTCTCAATGATCTCCCGCTTTTGAGGACAGATGTGTAGAAACCAACACTCTGAGGTGGTCTGGTAGGAGGACGCAGGGGTGGTGAAGAAACACAGAGGAAGGCTTCTGAGTTAGCGGATCCAGAGTGTAGGAGTACCCCCTGCCTGACCTGGTTTAGAAGTCACCACTACCACTGCTATCTGACTCTCCTCCTTGGGAATGCACTGCTACCCCTTGAGTTCACCATGGATGTCACCCTACAGATCCCTGCATCATGTATTTGTAGAGAAGTTTCAATCAATGCTTCTTGAAAGATACTGAAGGAAAGAGTCCCAGGGAGACACGTGAAAGGGAGGAGGGTGATGGGAATGGGCTGGTGGGAACGAATGCCCTGGGGAAGAATTTCTCTGAAAGGCTTGCTTGAGTTCCCATAGATGAACTGGCCAAAGCCTTGCCAACCTACCTGGGCAGATGTTGGAAGAGGAAGCTCTCCAAGGTGTGAGGTCAGGGTATGTCCAAATAGGTCTGAAATTCCCACCTCAGTCCTGAAGCCAATTATGTGACTGTGTGTGTTCAGTTAATGTAAAGTGAAAGATGGAGACATTAGTCCAGACAATTGTGATGAGGATTGGAGGTTCGTAGGTATGTTCTGATACCAATCTCCATCTGTCAGGCAAAAGTAGGAGCGATATTTTTGATGCAGGTAGATGTTCTGCACTGATTTACAACCTCATTGAAACTGCTAGTAGGGGGTCCTTCCTGGGCCACACAAGGCTGAGGAGCACCATGCCCACAGAATATAGCAGGGCTGGAGCCAGGCAGTGTGGCAGTTCTGTGCTTTGCTAATATCAAGGTGCCATCATCCAGTGGACCGCTGACCTCCCCACTTTCCACAGCCAGCTTTAATCCACAATCCACACTTTCCACACCAGGCACACCCTCTTCTGCTCTGTCCACATCCCCCACCACAGGCTCCCCCTATATTCTTAGTCCTGGTCGTGTGGTGTCACCATCACCTGTCACCTCTTTTATATTGGACTTTTTCAGCACCCAGACATAGCCTTTATACCACCAACTACCAACTGGTTAATCTTGTTACTTTATTTTAAAACTGCTGGTATTGGCATCTGTGACCCCCAGGACCTCTGGGATTCTGTCACTGACAAGCACTGGGACTTCTTCCCCACAGCCCATGCACTCCCCTCCTTCAGGTAGAGAATACCACCAAAGTTCACTTTTTAGAGCTCAGATCTGATTGTGGGCTTTCACTCTCTTCTTTCCCAGTGTGCCCAGGAAAAAATAGAATCTTCTCAATCTGGTGAGTGAAGTATTTCATTTTAAGATCCCAAAAGACCCTACCTCCTTATTATTTCTATCCAAGGACTCAATGCTCTAAGTGCTCAAGATCAGGCCTTGTGCCCAGCATTTCTCAATGCTTTTTCCTCCGTGATCTTATACCAGTTTTCTGCCCCATCCTGGAATGACCATCCTCCCATCTCTGCTGATCTAAATTCACTGTCAGTTCTACTCTACCAGCTCGTCCCGACCCATTTCCCCCCGACCTGCTGGCCCAGGACATCTGCCACCCGTGCAACTCAACCACCATATATAGACTTGCATTTCCCTCATTCATTCTGAAAGCACAGGAATAATCATGTTTTTCCTTTTCGGAGCTGAGAACATGCACAGATAGACTCGGTCACCATATGTCAGAGATAAAATCCATCCAAAGCTCTTCCAGCTTTTGCTGGAGAGTTACCTTTATTGGGAAAATAGAAAAACAAAGATAAAGAATATCCACATTTTATGGCTCCAGCAGCAGAAATGAGAAAATGCACTGTTAAAGGCTTGTGTTTATGTTGTGCCTTTTCAGGGTCTGTCTTTTGTTATAGAGCTGGAGATGAAACTAGAAGCTTCCAAAGATCCTCCCCTGCTAACCGCTAGAAACTTCTGCCTCAATCATGTGATGACCACAGTGCTTGGAAAACACTTTGCGTTTATTTCATACAATCTGTGTGTTTGTAAGAAATGGAATCTGTTTGCTTATGTTGCCTATGAACTCACAGGCCTGTGTTAACTGACCCATTTCTACATAATAGATACGTGGACGGAGTTATATATCATATAGATTGTAGATCCGTCTCTTCCTCTGGAGACCTATGAGTCACTACTCCCTCCATAGGTGTGCTTTACACAAAGCTATCATGCCAGCAAGTTCAAGCCAAACTGAAACCTTTCTTCCTAACACTGCTTCTAGACTGAAAAGCAAAATTTAATTGTTATTCTTTTGGGAGTTTTTTCTAGCTCATTAACCTTAACAATAATCCAAATCCTTCTTAGGCACATTTTCCATTTTTTTTGCATCATTTCATTGATTTTTTTTCTAACCAGTCTCTTTCTATTTGGATCATTCACCACGAAATAATCCTCCTCCTCCTCCTCCTCCTTCTCCTCCTTCTTTTTCTTTGTAGCAGCATCCTCACCTCCGTGGTCTTTGTTCTGGAGACTGGTGTGGGGATAGTCTTTGGTCTTCTCGACATGAACGTATTGGAACTTTCAGCCTTTCGTTCCCCCATTGGGTCCCCCCCATCTCCCACCCATCTCTAATTTAGAACTTCCCATGGATATTCTTCAAGCTACTCCTTCCATTCCCCTCTCTGGGGATTGTCCCTGGTATGCCTACTAGGTTAGTGGTTGTTGAGTATATTTCTCTTAAGCCACCTCTCTCAAGGTCACGCAGTGTCCACTCATGAGGAGACCGAGTGGACACTCAGCGGGCACTGAGTGGACACTGCGTACTCAGCCATCGGGATGACTGCATTAGAAAATACAGTATGTGGGATGCAGACACTTGGCATTTATCCTGTATTCCAAAGTCACACGTGTGAACTTAGAAACTAAGTCGTAGCAGATGGAATATTTTGGTGAGCTGTTTGATGAGCTGTCCTTATTAACTAAGGCAGGACTTCTCATTCTTGGCACTCTGGCCATTGGGAGCTGGATAATTCCTCGTTTTAGCTGACTGTCTCGTGCATTGTAGGATGTTGGGCAGCATCTGGAGCTTCTACCCACTCGTTGTCAGTGGCCCCTCATCCTAAATGTGACAAACCAAAATATCTCCGGACCTTGGCACACGTCCCTGTGGCGGGGGTGGTTGGCAAAGTCAGCCCTGGTAGAGATCCACAAATCTAAGATCAGGTACTAATTAGGGAGAGGTGTCCAATGCCAATATATAGGAAGAACAACACATACACGCGAAAGGAATCTGGAGTCCAGCATGTCGGTGACTGTCAGAATACATTAAATACATCACGTTATTCCCATGCAAAATGCTCCTTTTGGGTGATTTTGGTATGTGTCTGCATAACAGTGGTTTCAAAGAAAAATAGTTTTACTTGAAGTGGGAATTTATCCAAAGGTGAAATAAGAGGATCACATCCAACATTTTCCCTGGAAAGATCTAGAATTCTTTGTCTCTTGACAGTGGAGGGAGGGGTTTTTTTTTTTTCTTTTTTTTTTCTTTCTTTCTTTCTTCTTATTTTTTTTTTTTCACTTTTGGTTCACCAGGGATATCTCAGATTCAGAATAAAATATTGATATTCCACAAAAGACGAGTGAAAAGGACTAACGCTCAAGCTCTAGGTTGCAAATGTTGTGCAGAAAGATTTCCCAGAGTGCCACGAAGAGGAATTTTTTTTTCTTTTCAGCAAAAAGTGCAGAAGCCTCGGTTAACTTGCAGAAATAAAAGGGCAAGAGGGACCTGCCTGTCCCTCAAAGAGTCGCAAAGAAATCAGGGATCTATCACCAAGACCGGCTCTACGTCACCCAGTCTGCTCCATTTGCTCGGACACGTTCCTCTGAAATGAGGGGCTGCAGCAGGTCCTCAGTGAAAGTCCGACAAGGCTCGTGCTCCCCTCAGCTCCTTGCACAGAGGTGGGGAAGGCAAATGTCATGGGGACATTGCTGAAACCCATCCGGGCACGGACAGCACCTTCAATCTTCCCTCTGGATGTCCGCCTTTCTTTTCATCTGGTACGAGGGGCTCTCGGAGCCATGCTTGTTCAGATCCTGGGGTGAGACAAGGTCATTGCGATGACTGAGACTGAGTGAAGTAGGATGGAATTATCTGGAATTTGAAAGCTGCCAGAGCTACATCTACCGCGAGCGCCCTAAAGCAACTGCCAGATCCTTCCATCTGTGAATGGTAATTCCCAGCCGCTCTGTCCTCACACCACTGCTTCTGGCTTCCATCCTAATTGATAACGTGGAGCCTTTTCCCTGCTGAAAGAAATCGGTATTTATCACTCAGGAAGGAGAACAACACAGAGCTAAGGAAACCTCTCTCAGTTTAATCACATGCTTTGGATTTGATGTCTCCCACTTTAGGACTCTGATTACATAGTCCCAGGCATCGCAAGGATTTCTAATTCTTGGCTCCCTGCTTGATTCATAAACCACAGTGTAAAGTCTCACCCACCTGAGACGGAACCTGGGCACAAGCCCCAGCGGTGCTGTTCCAGAACCTTCCCTGTGTTGATTTTATTCTCGATGTTCTAAGACTCTGACCATGGAGGGGCTGCCTAGAACCGCGCTCGCAAGGAACTCGTCTGGTTCTTTTCAGTCCCTCACACTGGGCACAGAGCAGGGGACCCAGCCTCGTCTCTAATTTGCTACCTGCCCCCAAGGTCTGGGGGCCTTGAGCAAGACTGCCCGCTCTTCCTTTGCTGTGTGTGGAGCGTGGTGGCCCGCCTCACAGCTCGGCCTTACGGTCATGCCGGTAATGCTTCAATAAAGATGTTTTTAATTGAGGAATTTCGAGTATAAAATACGAAAGCTGGACTGAAGGCACAGTAGCCTGTACACAATCGCCGTGGATATCAAGATATCAATAGTCAGTTTCAGTAAAGCAAATTTAGAAAGCTGACCTCCACTTGGCCACACAGAGATTGGGGAGAAGCAGGGAGGAATCTGGGCTGAGCAGGGCTTGCCTTTATTCAAATATTAGCCCACACTTACTGACCACCACCATGCGTGCTGCGAAAAGGTGGGGGGACAGAAAGGCTAAAAAGACATTGCTTGGAGAGCCCGGGATGCAGATGCGCGGAGACTGCTCGGTGACTCGTCCATGTGCGGACCCGAGTATTTCAGCAGGGCCGTGCAGAGCAAAGCCAGCTGGCCGGGGGCCTGCGGAGGGTGCCGACCCGACTCCCCCCCCCCCCCCCCCGCCGAGAAGTGCAGGCCGGAGGAGTCAATGAAGCTTGGTGGGGGAGGTGAGGTCAACACTGGGGCCCATTTGCTGACCAAGCATTTTCCCGGAGCTCTTCAACCCCCAGACGTGTGTGTTGGAGTCAGTGCGCCACGGGGGGCCTGCCAAGCGGGGCTGGGAAGCCGACCGACTCCGGGTGCCACGGGCGCTCAGAAGGGCCGCCCGACAACGCGTGGCGGGGGTTCCCCACCAACAACCCTGGACGAGTGTGTCCTTCCGCGCGCGCACAACCCGGGGAGTACCGGCATGCGCGGTGCTCCGCGGAAGAACTGGGAAATCTTGGAGGAGCTCTCGGCGGAGGCGTGCGCACGGGCTTCCTTCCTCCGCTCGTGACCTCCAGCCCCAGGCCTGACGCGCCTTCTTCTCCGTGTATCTGACCAGGTGCCTAATGCCTTCCGGAATCTCACTGTGAATTAGACCCTAATTCCCATTAGATAATAGCCTAGTTTATACATGAAATGCAATAATTTCCCCCAACATACGGTCTACTTATCAGAAGTCGTATTTTTCCGTCAAGGTGGCCTGTCCACTCGCACACACCACCGTCAGACTCGGTTGACCCGGTGAGTGTCCCCTCGCTGGCCGGGCTGCCCCGACGCTATGATGGGTCTCTTGGGTTCCAAGGCTGCCGGTGCTGCTCTCCGGCCGTGCGGCGCAACACCTGCCTCGGGAACTCCTGAAACACCACATTCCTCCGCCTTTACTGACACCACAGGCTTCCCGCAGCTTCCCGGAGACTTTACAGCTTCTGCTCAAAGGCCTTAGCACCATTGCTTCCCTGCGATTCCGTGGAGCCCTCTGGACGCGTGCCTGCGGGTCCCTCCCGTCGTGCCTGGGGCTGGCGGGTGACCTACCGTACCTGGGCTCTGAGAGCACCTGGGCCTGGAACCTGCCCTTCTTCCACCTGACTGCAGTGCTTTATGTTTTCAGCCTCAACTTCTCTTTGCCGTGGAGCCTTCTGGAAGACTGCTGTCATTTATTCTCAGCATATCTGGGGGCACAGATCCCTGATTGCCCGGGGTCACCGAGGGACCTGCCAGTGTAATGGGAGGTGAAGCGGCGGGGCCGGAGCAGTGCCCGCACCCGCTCGGCTCCTGCCCTGAGTGTTCTTGTCCAGTTTGTTCGCCATCAGTGTGCCGTCGGCGCTCCCTTCTAGCCTGCCAGGCTCCTGCCTTCTGCCCTACTTTTAATCCTCCCTTAATAAGAAAGAGAGTGAAACAGGAAGACCGGGCGTCCGCTTTGTTTTAGCTTTGTTTGTCGTCTTATTTTTAAAGATCTTTGCTCCGGGCACTGTTAGTGGAGATGCACTTACTACCTTCCATTTATAACTATTATTACTTTAAAATCTACATGCTAAGTGAGAGCAAGGAAGAGCCCAGATCATTATCAATATTCTAACCCACAGAAAAATTAGTCAGGCGCCCCGCAGTTATAAATCCTGCACTCCAGGAAATATTTGTTGCTGGCAGAGATGAGCGTGATGTAATGGCAGCATTTAATGTAGAAAATGTTGTTCTATCTCTCTTCTTGATAGCGGCCGACAGCCAGGGCTCCGGGTCGGGGGGAGGAGCTGCAGGGGAGGCTGCCCGAGGAAAGCAATATGTTTGCGAGGCTGGTCAATAAGAAGATTAACTTAACCTAGTAGAAGACTTATCAATCTTCTTATTGATCAGTTTAGCAAACATATTAGTGTGCAGGTGCAGCGTCGCAGGCCCGTCCGGGCTGCCTTCATCGGGTTCGCAGCAGATGAGCTCTCCCTGGCGTCTGCCGTGGGACCTCTCACTTTCCGCGCGCGCCGATCCGAAAGGTCACCTCTCCGGCGTCCTGCGCCAGGTCGTCCCCAGAGGGGCAGATGGAGGGAGGAGCTGAAGTGGGTGACGGAGCAGCTATGAAGAGCTGGAGTCAAAGTCAATCAACAAGGTCTTGTTTAGAAAGGCTTCCGGGGGGGAGGGGGGCGCCTGGGGGCTCAGTGGGTTAGCCTCTGCCTTCGGCTTGGGTCATGATCTCAGGGTCCCGCATCGGGCTCTCTGCTCAGCGGGGAGCCTGCTTCCCCCTCTCTCTCTGCCTGCCTCTCTGCCTCCCTGTGATCTCTCTCTCTGTCAAATAATATAAATAAAAAATCTTTAAAAAAAAAAGCTAAATTATTAAAAAGAAAAAAAAAAGAAAGGCTTCCTGGGACTTTTAACTAAAAAAAAAAAAAACCAAAAAGCATATGTGAGTTTTTATTTGTTAAACATGTAGTGAAAGCTCCAGAAAATCATTTTAAGTATCCAAATTTGTGGGAGACCCCATTATGATCATTTAACGTTCCTCCTACTTGAGCGCAGAAAAAGAGAGATCGTTCAGCTTCAGAATCAGTGTAAGTAAGCACTTTCATATTTTATTCTTTAAAAAAAAACCCTACACTTTGAAATCTTTGGACAAATGTCAAATACTTCAGTTTGAGTCATTGGTAGGAAATAATGAAGAGGTTTTAAAGTGATATTTATGTAGGTTTAAAGTGTTTTATTTATCCATTCAATAAATATTCACTGTACAGAAAGTCTCAGTCTTTCAGCTTCTGACATAAGAGCAATTTCTTCCATACGCCCAGGGTAAACCCTCGAAGGGGACGAGAATGGGGTGGAATTAGCTGACATCATTTCCATGAGCTGGCGGGTAGCTTTCCTCCATGCTCAGTCACGACACTAAGGAAATGGCAAATCCTGAGCTTAATTATTCACAATTAATATTATCTGCAACTTGAGTAATTTTATTATAAAACTAAATTCCCTTCCTAGCTAATTCCATAATTGTTTGCCTCATTTCACCTTATTTCATAAAGGATAAATACTTGGCCCAAGATCAGTTGCCTTTTATTTCCCTTCAAAACCTTTGGAACTGAAGTTCCATTCCAGAGGGACTCAGACCCCATTTCATCTTAACATATTAGAGACGGGATCAACGTACAATGATTCTTGCAGCGGAGAAAAGTGCTTAGCTAAAAGGAAAAAAAAGAAACGTTTACTTCTCTGAGGAACGCTTGGTTCCTTTGGGGAATTCCTGAGAAAATCCGGGAGAGGAGAGTCAGACATAGAGGATGTCCGCACTGATCTTACCAGGGAGGCGCTGAACGAGAGGGCCCGGCAACCTGGGATAATTACCTTTTCATCTTATGTAATTTTAAAGGCTTAAGCAGAGAAAATGAGGGACTCATTTATTGGTTCCTTCATCCAACAATATTTATGAAAAGCTTCCTATTTTGCAAGAATTGGGCTTGAAGGATGAAAATCCACGTTCTTTGACTTCAAAACTTTCTGAGTCTGGAGGGAGAGAAGGCTTGTGCTCCCCCGACCGTTCCTGGGATCTCGAAGGGACACCGCATCTCTGTGTAGGTGGAGGGGCCATATTTCCTTGTGGGAAGCATGACTTTGGTGGCCTCATTGGCGGTGGAAGAGCAAGGCAGAAATCTTCTTTTTTTTGGAGAAAGGGAAAGGCAGAATGATAACTCGTGTCTGTGTCAATGCGTGAAGACTTACAGGAAGGCAGTGTGGCCGGATGAATGGGCTCCGGTGTGTGGGGGCAGGTAAGTGGGAGAGACGTGGCGGGGGAAGTTTGGTGGCCCTTCAGGCCCGCCTGGGGCTCTGGTCCTTCTCAAGTCTGCTTTAGTGCGTGCACTATAGGCAACCACAAGATACTCTGTGTGTCAAAGTAGAAGAGCACCATGAACGATCCTCGGCCACATGCCTCTTTGGTGGGGACCCGGCCTGGTCTCATTTCAAAGTGGTTGTGAGGTCGGCAGCGCTGGGGACAGCTCGGGCTCATCCTTGCACACCCATCACGCTGAGCACGCACGGCTCTTTGCTTTGTGACGAATCCATGCTACTTCAAGCCTTCAGTTTGTGATTGGTCCTCAGTGCACACCGTGCAGCGAACTTCAAGACCCAGGATGCAACCCTATCTGTGGCAGGCAGCTTTCTGGATGCACCGAGGCCGGGGTATGGGAATATCATTTTCTTCCTTAGTTTTTTTAATTCAGGAATTATGAATTCACATATATCTTGATATTTGGAATTTAGAAATATGTAGAAGAAACACAATAATTTTACGGTTTCTTGATCCAGTTTATTAAATTGTAAAGCTGATTCCAGGGCAAAATTTTTAGCAAAGAAAAGCATGAACTTGACTCAGAACACTGTTGAAAAGAGTGCTTTGCGAGACCGTTAGTATCAGATTGCAGTAGTGAGCCTGCTACAAGTTCTGATCTCCAGGCTCTTAGCCCCAAGGAAGTAAAGCTTCTGACGCCAGGGCCCAGACTAATGAGTTTTAACCAATGTTCCTGATCCCTTACGCGCCTGAAGTCTTCGAGGCCGTTTGTTTCGCAGGCTGCTCTCAGTTTATTGAATATGACCGATGTTCGGAGGCTCAGAAGTTTACGAGGAACTGCTGTCTGTGGGGATATGGTGGTGGGTCGGTGGGTTAGAGCAGCCTTCACGGCGACCGGAGCTTAACACAATACTGCACGTGAAGCCCCCAGACCGCCGCCCCAGGGGGCCTGCGGGGGCACCGTCCCCAGCTGCTGTTTAGTGTCACCACCGTGTTTCCGGCCCTGGTGTGCACTGATTACAAACTCAGCCCGAAGGAAGTTCCGTATCGGAGAGGCTCTCGCATCCCAGAGGTCCACCTGCCCTAGCGGGACGCAGGCAGAACTCGCCGCCGGTGGTGGTGGGGTCCAGGCTGGTGCGTCTTCTGGGACAGGTGTGCTCCTGGACATGGGTGGCCGTGAGGGTTCGGGAAACAAGCGCCTGGATAAAGTACTGCTTTAGCGTCTTACCGTGGAGGCCTCTGGGACGCGAGCATTCTGTGTCCGTGTGTAGATTTTGATTTTCACGTGTAAAGTTCATCCACGGAAGATGCCCACCCAGAGGAGAGATGTTGGCTCCGGCCACGGCCGAGCTAACTGCTGGGGTTCCCGAGAGATGAGACCAGAGCCCCCGCCTCCCGCAGCCCGGAGCCGCGCAGAATAGGTCGGGGGCCTGCCGTCTGCGGGCAGCTGGGTCTTGGATGGCTGACTGAAGGGAGGGAACTTAGGGTTCCTCACAAACCTAGGAGATTAGGACTCTGTTGGATTATTTGTGGCAAACAGTAGTTTTATCCAAAAGCCTGTTTGTACTGCGGGTCGCCGACAAAGCCGTGAAATCAGTGCCTCAGGGAAGCCAAAGGTTTAGACACATGATCTCCGAAGCCGCTTCTCACTGGGAAACCGGACTTAAGGGCACGAGTGCCCGTCTCCAGCTCCGGAGAGTCGGTTCTGTCATTCCTGAGCGGGGAACGGCCCCCAGCGCGCACACGAGCACCTGTGAGACGCGGCTGCTTTTCGGGGCCCAGGTGGCGGTGTGGCTGAGCTCCCGCTCGGGGTCAACATCGCACATTTATGGAATATCTAACTGCACCGAAGAGGGTAGCTTTTGACCATGGAATCGCGTTTTTCTCTTTGCTCAGCGTTAATTGGCCATAAGGGGCCCAGGTCTCTATCCTGGTCTCATTAGCGCCAAGTTTTAACTGAATGACCTACCTGACCCATGTCCAGAGCCACCGTACTCATCAAATGGCGAGTTGAAAGTCGCGTGCACGCTCCTTGTTCATTAACATTTACGTCATCATGCCTGGAATTTGGGGAGGCCACTGTTCAAGGTGGGGGGGCGTGCAGGAAAGCTTCTGAGGCCCCTTCCAGTTTGGCACCTGCATTTGCGAGGCGAGCCTGTGGGCTCAGGGAGGAAATTGCAGTAAAAACGAGAAATTGCGGGCCATTGGACGGACAGAGTGCCGTGGGGGGAGTACAGTCCAGAGACGTTAACCGAGGCTGACTGGAAGAGCCCACTGGGACACAGGTGGGTTCCTTCTCGTGAGTGCCAGAAACCTGGGAAGGGCGGAGCCGCGTGAGACCCCCCGAGGGCAGGGGCAAAGTTTGATAGACATGCCCGGAGGGGCGTGGCCGCGGGGCAAGAGCCCCTTCCTGCAGTCATTGGTGTTCTCGCCAGTGGCCGAGCACACCCGAAGTGCTAGCGAGAGAGCCGGTGCGGAGAGATCAAGCCAGAGAGAGCCGGTCTCCGGGGGAGCCCGATCTGGTGGGCTAGGTGCCCACTTTGGGTACTTGGCGGGCTGGCCTTCTGCACAGGTGTCTGTGTCCTCCGCCGTCACGAACTTCCCGTGTGGGAGCTTAACTCAGGTGAGTCTCTGCTGCCTCGTCAGCAGCAGGCAGAGGACGTGGACGCCCGGACAGGTGCAGAAGGAGGCAGAGCATGGCCGGGGGTCCTCCTGCCCTGCTCCTGGACCTGCAATGGCCAACGCATGAGAAATAGGTCATGGCTTATTGGTTAACGGAGAAGAAATGGGAAAGCTACTAACCCCTGCAAGTAGTGGGAAACCTGGGGGCTGTGTCTGGCCGGTGTCCTTAGAAGGGCAGTGACCGAACGGAGTTGCGCAGGGGTGTGTTAGGGGAACTGGCGGACGCCCTGGGGGGAGTCAGCCTGCAGTGCGGTGGCTGCGGGTCCCAGAGCGGGGTGACCCTCGGTGCTGCCCCAGGGGCTGCCGGTGGGCCTCCTTCGCCATCAAGCTGCTGCTGCCCCTGGGACCAGGGGTGACCTTGGGGAAGGTGACTCTCTGGGCTTTTAGCAGGTGACACTCCCAGCAGCGGGGGTAGGGGGTGCTTCAGCCTTGAGGACAGGATGTGGCAGGAGCCCAGGATCTACTGCGGAGACCCGTACGCCACCCCGAGGCGCGCCCAGCACCCGGCTGCTGGGACCCGGCCACCCAGCTCCTTTCGGCCACTTTCCAGTCCCCTTGGCAAGTGAGCTTGTTCCATTTGAGCCAGTTGTGGAGCTGTCAGACACGGCTTCCTGTTGCTGAGCTAAACACGACCTTCTACGACTTTCACATGGTGCAGGTGAAAGAGGGACCAATTACATGTCCCCCGTCTGCCCGGCCTCTGCCAGAGAACAGTCTCCCCCTTTGCATTCAGAGCCCTTTATGCAATCAGTGGGGTTACTCTGTCCCTTTATTGACTGGCCTTTCTTCTCCCGGCCGGGTAGATTCTCGGGCTCCCTCAGAGCATAGGCACCGGAGGGATTAAAGATGAAGGAAGGGAAGATCTTGAGAGAAATCTTCAAAATCATTCAGTCTGGGAAAATAAAAGGCCGGGGACTTCGGCAACGAATGAGAACGTGATGGTCGTAGGAGAGACTCCTCTCGTCCCTGACCCCGAATGACGAGCAAGTGCTTGGCCGTGGGGATGGGTCACCGATCCCGCCCTGCTTGACATTACATGTGCCTCGCAGGCGTTTCCCGGAAGCTGTTTCGGGAAAGTTCGGTCCCAGCTGCCCTGACCAGGGCCACCCCGTCTTGGTTTGGCGTGGCAGTGCTTTATGCGGTACGCACACGCAACAAACACGCCACCGTTTCTGGCCGGGGGCCTGCTGTGACCGGCACCACGGGGCCAGCGTTCTGCTCAGAGCACGTGGCCTTCCTCGCGCAACTGGAAAATCCAAAGGAGGGGAAGAACTCACCGAGTCTACCTCGTGGGCTGGAGATTGGGGCGTCTCTCTCCATCCACAGTTGAAGGGACCCAGCACGAACTAGTCACCCCCAAGGAAGGGTCTTGTGCATGCCCTGCGTATCGCTTTCCTTTTGTAAGAGTTGAAGGTAAATTGGTTTCTGTTCTCATTTTCCATGCCCCCCTACTGTAAATAAGCTACTTAGACCCGGACTCTGTAGGGAGAGTCACCGCCCTCACCGTGCGATCCCGCTCCCCAGCAATTGTTAGCATGGCCAAGGGAAAGGGATCTCGGACCTCTTCTCTGGCGCTAACAGATCATGGCAAGTTTATGACTGTTGGGTACCCTCACTGGATTGTTTCTCCCCAACAGGGTCTCTAGAGATACAGGTGTCCCAGGGGTAGAGAGATCAGGTGGGACAGGCCCCCGGAAAGAGCGACCGCGAGTGCAGGACCTGCATACTTGAGCTGGGCATCAAACAGTGCCCTCTCATCTCAGCTAAGACAACACGCCAGTTTAAACCCTTCGGCCCGAGGAATTCAGGGTCCGACTGCAGCCTGGAATCTTCTTTCAGCCAACCACGGGGAATAGAAACCATTGCTACCACTTTGTCCTGCGTGCAGATTAATTCCATGATGTCGCCCTCATCTTAGTACTTGTGGCATTTTAACACCTGATGAATACTTTCCTACAGATACTGCTCTATCCGATGATTCAATAAATCGTTCAAAGACCAAACCAGGATAAAATTATGTTGATGAGTTTTGTCCTCATACTCTGACAGTTTCAAAGAAACATCATCTTGCAGAAAAATCAGCACCTGCAGTGGAGGTTGGGACAATGGTTGGTGGTCCCCCCGGGCAGTAGGGGCTGACGGAGGCCCACAGAGAGAGGCCAAACAGGGTCCCAGCCCTGCGGGGGAGAGCTGCCAGCCCAGGGACACGATCCCCCTGACGTCCCCCAGATTCCGCTCAGACCCCTGTACTCAAGCAACAATTCACTTGCCCCAGAGTAGCCATGCTTCTGAAAGCCAAACCACCACTAGCAACTTCTTACTTCTGAAAGCCAGCCAACCGGGAAGAGCCTTACTCCAATAAACTCGTCTCTGAGCGCCAGCCAAATGGCCAGCGGACCCTTTTTCTGCAGCCCCCGCCGATCCGCCAACCCCCAAGCCCCACTCCATGAAGATATCAGTCTCCTTGGCTCGGGGGACCTATGTCTGAGGGCACAGATCTCCCTTGCTTCAGTAAGTAACGCATTCAGCTTTCTGTTCCTTGACAGCTAGAACCCAGGGCAGGTCTGTCGACTCTTATCCCCTCACAGACAGGAACTGGCCTACGTCTGTGAACAGAGGTTGGAAGGGGAGAACCAGAAGTCAGAAGAGAGAATGATGAGGATAGACCTCCCATTGCCAAAATGTGCTCTGTGTCGAGTCCTGGCATGCAACTGAATAATTACCACTAGTGACTCTATTTAGGGAAACGAAAATCTGAATGTGTATTTATATCAACTTTAATTATGAAGTCCTGAAAAAAAAATGCACGAGGTTTCTTATTTCCCATACTAAGCATAAAATCTAACAGGTTACTATGCCAAATTTCAATTTGGCTTTGGGTAAATTTTGGCTGTGTATTCATTCATTACAAAAGAAAGATTGGATTTACATCTTGTTTTTCAATGACTGGGCACAGCCTTGCTTAGAGATCGAAGAACAGCAAGTTGGAAAGGTTGGGAACCCAGGGCTGGCAGGCTGCCCTGGTCACTATACGGCCGGGAAGAAGATATTTTAAGCACCATTCAGGATATATTGTGTGTTGTGTATCTAATGGAGACAGAAAATCCCCAATTGCAGTCCCTGGGTGGCTCAGTTGTTAAGCCTCTGACTTTTGGTTTTAGCTCAGGTCACGATCTCCGGGTCCTGGGGTAGAGCCCCGCATCGGGCTCTCTGCTCAGCGGGGAGCCTGCTTCCCCCTCTCTCTCTGCCTGCCTCTCTGCCTACTTGTGATCTCTCTCTCTGTCAAACAAATAAATAAAGTCTTAAAAAAAAAAGATTTCTGTTAGCTATCAAGTTCTGAATATGTCCAACATAGAGATATTACACATTATAAATAATTTTTTATCGACCCAAACCATGATCCCAACCCTGAGTCAGGATCCTACTCAGCAAGGAGTCAGCTTCTCCCTCCCCTACTCTTACATCCTTGCTTGCACGCTCGTGCTCTCTCTCTCTTTCAAATAAATAAAGGAAATCTATAAATAAATAAATATAATCTTAAAAAAAAGAAATAAAAAGACTAAATACTACAAATATGGACAACATTGCAACTGTGCATGATTTAAAAACATAGAGTGATTTTGAGTGGACTTTTTGCTTTCCTCTAACAGTACGACAATTTATCATTTATTTGAGGTAACGGCATTAACAATTAGGGGTTTGTTGTTCAGTGAAGAGAAAAACCATAAAGAATTACAGATAACCAGTGATCTTCTAAATCAATCGGATAGTCCCAAGGATTAGATTTCTTTGTATTACTCCCTTCTGATTGATCTTCAGCCTTAGCCATGAATTGTTCTGTGTTGTGCGAATCATCTGTAGTCCCGGGCTGTACGGGATCGCCCCTGCGTGGAACGGAAGAGAAAACAAAGTAGGAGGAGGAACTGTAAATATCACCCAGTGTCTGGAAAGCAAAAACTCTTTCTTTACGTTTTTAGGTCAAATAGGATATGAAGTAGACAATTATAATATGTTGTATCTTGTGAAAAACATCATGACCTTTAAGTTAAGTTTAGCCAGGGAGGGCAGAGTCGCAGACTGTGTAGCGGTCTCAGGCAGGGCTGGGATGGGCAAGGACCATGGGATGTGGGGGACCAGCGAGGTCTTTAAGCGACCTTCATTCAGGGCCAACTGAGTAGAAGCCTGTCCACTCCATTTGGGGCCTCTGCTTTGTCACCAGGAGCTGGTGCGCGTGCACTCATGCCCGCTGGGGCGCAGGCCGTGGCTGGCCATGCCTGGGCAGTGAGGGCAGCTGCCGCCACGTCTGATTCCTGGGGCCAGGCACACGGGGGCCTCCGTGACACACCCCAGGAGGTATCAAACAGGAGCCAAAGAGAGTAAGTGTCAGGCTGAGACGTGAACCCACCCACGGGGACAACCTTAGGAGGCAGCCTGGGGGTCACCCAACCTCTCCCTCACTGTAGAGGTCAGGGGTAGAGTGTACACTCACTGGCTCCTGAGTAGGGTCCTTGACGTCTGGTCCCTAGGTCCCTTCAGAATTTGTGTGGCTCAGCTCCTGGGGCCCAGCCCCAGCTGCCTGCGCCACCTTGTACACAGAGAGCTGCCTCAGTGTCCCCGTCCCATCTTCTGCCTCCTCAGAGTTCTCAGCCTCACTGGGGGAGGGAGACAGGTCGGGCAGTGAGGGAAAGGAGAGCATTCATCTCAGACGGTGCCTCATGCCTGGCCTCCAGCGCTCTCCTCTCAGCCTGCCCTGCCGTGTCTTCTTGCCACGGGACACACGCCTCTCCAGGTGCGCCCCCCACCAAGACGGCACACTGGCTTGGCCAACTTTGATGCTAAAATGCATTCTGATGGATCAAAGGCTTACACGTAAGACAGACACTGGGAACCCCCCTAGAAGAAAATACAGGGGAGAAGATCTCTGACATCTGTCTTGGCAATTTCTTCAGTAGTGGGTGAAAATACTCCCAAACCATACATCTGATAAAAGATTGATATCCAAAATATACGAAAACTCATAGTGCTCAATAGCAAAAGTGCAATAATCCAGTTAAAAAGTATGCAAAGAACCTGTATAGACATTTTACCAAAGACAGCATACAGATGGCCAGTGGGGATATGAGAGGGGGTTCAACGTCACTCATCGTTAGGAACATACAAACCCAAACCACAATGAACTGTTGCCTCCTACCTGTCGTGATGGCTATTATAAAAAGACGAGATAAGAAATGCTGGTGAGAAAAAAAAAAGAAATGCTGGTGAGGATTAAGGAAAAGGGAGCCCTCCTCACTGTTGGTTGGGAATGCAAACTGGGCCAGCCACTCTGGAAAGCAGTGTGGTGGTTCCTCAGAAAACTAAAGATTGAACTGCTGTATGATCCAGTCATCCCACTTCTGGGTATATATCCCAAAGAAGTGAAATCAGGGTCTGAAGGGATATCGTCACCGCCGCCCACCCAAGTTCATTGCAGCATTATTCATGATAGCCAAGACATGGACGCAACTCAAGTGTCCATCAACGGATGAGTCCACAAAGACAGATAGATAGATACATATAAATACATATAGATACATACAGATACATACACATACAGATATAGATACAGATACACACAGATATAGATACATACAGATATAGATACATACAGATATTGATATATATAGGTATAGAAATAGATATGATATAGACACACACACACACACACACACACTCTGGAGTATTATTCACCTATGAGAAAGAAGGAAATCCTGCCATTTGCAACAACATAGATGGACCTCGAAGGCGTCATGCTAAGTGGAATAAGTCAGACAGAGACAAATACTGTATGACCTCACTTGATGATGGAATCCCAAAAAGCCAAACTCGTAGGAAAAGAGAGTAGATTGGTGGCTCTCAGGGGCCCGGCTGGGGCAGCGGATTGGAGAGATGTTGTTTCCCAGGTGAAATTTCCAATTAGCAGTTGAATAAGTTCTGGAAATCCAAAGCACGGCATAGGGAATATAGTCAACAATACTGTATTATGAATTTCAAAGTTGCTAAGAGACTAGATCATAATTATGCTCAGCACAAAAAATAAAGGATAATTATGGGATGCGATAGAGGTGTTAGCCAGCACTCAGGTGGCCATCATACTGCGATTTATGCACGCATCAAACACGGTTTATCACACAGTGTGCTATGTCCATTCTATCTCAGCTAAAAAAAATAACAAATACAACGCATTCAGATATAGCTCATACTTTAGTTAACATGTGGAAGAAAACACGTGTGCTCAAATTTTAAGCCTAGGAAAATGGTCTTACAGACTCCTGCCTCCAAAGTCCAGGCTTGAAGAATGCTCCCAGTACCTGGCTACTCCTTTCTCTGCTCAAAAAGGTCCCTGACTTCGTCCATTTACCATAGCTCTTGGGAGATGGGAAGTTTGATTATTAAATGGAAGAAAAGAGCATTCTTTGAAGTATTTAAATACTACTGGAGTTAAAGGGGGTTCATGGTGCTGATTAGTTATCACAAACAGGGCCTCTTAATTCAAAGACTTATATTTTGCCACCTCCCAATACTGGCGGTTAACAGTCTCTGGAATCTGGTTTCACTGACAGCAAATAACCTGTGTAAATGGAAATACAGATTCGTACAGCTCTAAAGGTGACTGGCCATCCACGCCGATGCACAGTCTCGGGAAGGAAGAAGTAATCAAAAGCCAACTAGAGAGAAAAGTGGATGCAGAGACAATGGATGTGGATGAGGAATTTGGCATGAGGGAGAACCATGTCTGCCTAGTGGGGAAACCCCCAACCCGAACCTGGAGGGGCTGGGCACGGAGAATTACCCATGAACCACGCAGTGAATAAAAGTGGCTGGTACACATGCGGATTTCATAAAGGTTTAGGCAATTCTAAGGTGGCCTGCATTTGTAATAGGTTTGTGGATGCCTCTTACATCGCTGAACAGGGAAGGGATGCAAAGTGGGAATGTACAAAGAACAGATGGGAAGCAGGAAACAGAAGACCCTTGTGTTTCCCATCGAGACGGCATCCTGGCTGGGACCCTGAGCCCACCTCCTTTCCGCAGGAGGCCATGCGATTTCTGTCCTTCTTGGAGACTGAGTCTGGAGAGGTCCTCACTGATCATGGCCCCTTTTGCAAACCGTGGCTGCTGCCTTCCGACCCTGCTTTCTGTGCATCAAAACACTCCAAAATCAGAGCTGTATTTCTAACTCGGCACTGATTTTTTTTCCCAGGGCATGTTTAAAATTACGTTGCCTGTTAACTTATTTGTACAAATAGGCAAAGAAAATCCCCCCAAATCACTCCACGTGCTTGAGGATTTATGAAACATGTGGCCCGGAAAAATACTTCCTGTTAAAAAAAAGAAAGAAAGAAAAGAAAAGAAAACAGGCAACTTCTAAATTGCCGTTACAACACACGAAGGCAGTTTAACTCAATTGAGCCACTAAGTCAATGTTTAGGCAAGCCGTCACGCGAGTGCCTTATTAAAATCCCTGCAGCTCTGGAGCATCGGAGGTGGAAAGAAGGTTAAACTGCACATCAGCCACTGAAGAAAGCTGAAAGGAAGTGCAGCCCAATTAAGCCCTCAGCCCTGCTTTCGCTCGTCAGCGCTTGCTTCTTGATTCCCCCTGGAACGCACCGCGAGGCGGCTCCAGAGTGGACCTGGGAGCACCTTTCATGCGATGCGGTAGCCTGGGGTCCGGCCGAGCCCTTCTGGGGGAGAGGCGGCCGCTGCCTCTCTATTAATCATCGCCCGGCCCTCAGCACCTGGGACTGACTCCGACTCCCCCGGCTGCTATATTGACAATATTCCCTGTTGATTTCCTCATTTTCTCAGCCAAGGCTAGACTGACCTCTTTAAAATTCTTTATAAACGTCAGTAATTGCTGCATCCAACTTCAATTCATTACTTTCCCAGGCCTCATGTATTTTGATGATATGAAAGTTGACCACATTTACATGCAAATTGAAGTTTTATATTAATAAGGGCCAGTGAAAGGAGATCGCATGGTAATGCTCCATTATGACTTTTAAATACATTTGCCCATGTCTCGGCCGGCATTAGCATGGTCAGACCATGAGGAAATCATGTTGGTCTGATTGCAATTTTGTTTTCCAATTGAAAGTACAATTTCATCAGGTTTCCCTGTCATTTCTAATAATGACTTAAGTTTGCTTGCTAAATTGGAGAATTTCTCGGGCCTTCGGATGGGCTGGGAAACAGGTGAGGTGACAGTTGGCTCTGCATGAAGTACCTCATCGGGGCGCGGCCACCCTCAGTCCCACGGGGCTCCTTTGGTGGCAGAAGCCGTATCACTGAAGGTTCCACGCAGCAGCGACTGAGAATCTCAGCACATTAACTTTCCTCCTGGAGCTTCAAGAGCCCAACGAGGCTGCGTTGGCGCAGACACCTTTTCCTATAACCATCAGTGGGTGTTTATCTTTTCCACGTCTTGGGCGGGTGGTCTCTGTCGCCCTCCATGTATTTGTATTTTGTAGCACGGAAGAGCTGAGCGGTTCTCTCCCCTCTAAGGGGATTATCTGTGTAAATCGAGGAACAGGGTTATGCATTAGGGTCCTGAGTGACACTCTGAGACTCAGAACCCCATCAGAAACAGACGCTCAATGAGAGCGTTTTTCTGGATGACTCCCCATTAAATTGAATGCGGATTGTGCGCCTACAACAAGCCCCAATCAGTCAAGAGGCTGAAAGAGCATCGAGGATAAGATCCTCCCCCAGTGGCGCAGAGGATGCTCAGTGAGAAGGGGTTCTAATTACAGAGATTCCCAATGACCCTGGAACAATCACTCACTTTTCCATGACTCAGTTTACACAGTCCTGCATTCCTTCCGTCTCTAGACTTCCTCTGGGCTCCGCTAACCTGCAAGGTGAGGACAGCGCCGACATCTGTTTCTTGTGAACGATGATTCTGATGCTGGGTGATATTTTGGGTAAAAACTCATGCTTGCCAGTGCCGTCCATTAAATAGACTCCGGGCATGTCACCCGATTTAGATGACACAATCACCTTTAGTCAACAAATTCCTAGTGCCTTCAACCTTTATCTGATTTGTTTTATCTCAGCGTAGATAAGACCCGGGTGGCAGATTGAAGATGAGAAAGGCCACTGAGTGGACAATGGGATTCTCCTGTCTCTGGTCCGTATAGGATGTGCCCCAAGAACTGTCAACATCGACACCTCCCTTCTCAATCACTCCCTTTGGCAGTCTAAAGATAAGCACGATGCGTTTTATAAATAAGTCCAGGATTCACAGAAAGCCAGTGACACACACACACAATGACTATTTATATAAAAACAGAGAGAGAATTGCTTGTCAGTTGGCTGGTTTCTGGTTTCAAAGTCAGGTTAAACCCAATATGGACGGTATTGTTTATTTTTTTTAATCTTAGTAATTTCAAAAGCATTCCAAAGAAAATATGAGCTAGGTGGCGCTTAGCAACAATACTCCATCCGGGGAAGGAGGGAGCCTGGCCCGTGGCGTTGGAGGCAGAGAAAAGCTCAGACACTGATCTGGTTTGACAGTTGATGTTTGATTAATGACAAATGCTTGATGATTTGATTAATGCAGTAAGTGGTTGGTACCGGAAGCAGAGCCCCACCTGCCATGGTGCAGACAGGTGGTTTTCACGGGATCCCTCAAGCAGTGGTTCTAAACTTTGCGCTGCTGCACTAACTGGAGGTCTGATGAAAGCTATGGTTTGTGTCTCCAGGGACAAAACCTGCACACGCACGAACCTGGTCCACTTAGTGTGTAATTCCAAGATGTGGGAGCAGAATCCTGGCCCACCAGGAAGAGGCTCCGTCCTAATCTCGGCCCCCGTGAATGTATCAGTACATGGCAAAGGGCGGTAAAGGTTGCAGAGGGAACTACGGTTGTTAATAAAGTGACCTTGAGATGGGGAGATGAGCCTGGATTATCCAGGCGGATCCCGTGTAATCATAACAGTACTTAAAAGTGGAAGAAAAGGCAGAGAGTCAGCGAAAAGGATGTGAGATCAGAAGCAAGTGCATGGGACAGAGTGTGGGAAGACTCTCTGACTACAGAGAAAAGGGCAGTCATCCAAGAACTCTCCTGGTTTCCAGAAGCTGAAAAAGCAAGAAAATTGATTTTCTCCTAGATTCTCCAGAAAAGAATACAGCCCTGCTCACGCTGGGATTTGAATCCATTGAGAGTTGTGTTGGCTTCTAACATACGGAACCGTAAGATTTTAAATTCGCGTTGTTAATTTAAGACCCAAAATGTATAGTCATTGCTGTGGCACCAATAGAAAATTAATACAACTCTTTGAGGCCCATTCAACGAACGCTTTCTCGAGGCCTCCACAACGTGTAGATGTGGTGAATCCTTACGAACACCCCACGGAGTGGGGTGAGCGAAACCAGGCATTCCCAGGAGGACCGAGATTGCTGGGAGGAGCGGGCCTCCTGTGTGGGGAAGCCCACACCCGGGAGGGAAGGGGGCGTGGTTCTCACCCCACTCGGCTGTGGGCACAGAAAATGCAAAGGAAGGGGAGCAAAACCCAGCTTTGCCGTTACCTGAAATGAGCCCAGCTGAGCTGTAAGTGTAGCTTCATTGCGCCCAGCTCAGTTCTCAGTGTTTGCACTCAGCATCCCTTCGAAAGGGATGCTCGTAACATCTTCGTGTTTTCAGTTGGGTGGACTGAGCTGGACGAGCCTCCCCTGGGACCATGTGACAGACTCAGGGAGCAGGGCCGGTCGCCAGCTACCTTCTGCCCTTCTTTGCTGCTCATGCTCCTGAGTCATCCCACAGCACTGGCTGCTGCTTCTCGGTTTTCCCTAGCCACCCTCTCTCCGTCTGATCCCTAAATCCCGGAAGAACCGAAGCTGGATGTCAACTCTTCTTCTCGAACAAGGGTTTCTGCCCCTGGGATCGGATCCAGCCCCGGCTCCATCGCATCCATCCACGTGATGAGCTGCAGAGTCAAAGCCGGCTCACTCGGGGCGTCTCCATTTGGGTGCTGATAGGGTGACTTGAGTCTCATCCTGCCCCCTGTATCTCCCCCAGAGCCCCCCTTCCAGGAAGCCTGCTGCCTCTCCCCAGTTCTTTATCTCAAGGATCTTAGCGATATGTCTGCTTTCCCCATCTCTTTGCCCTTATTTTATGTTGTCAACCCTTCCAACTCTGCCGCCAGAGGTGGTTCTCATTCCCACACTGCCCACCACTTCCAGTGTCCACCCTTGTCCGGACCGCAGCCCTGCCCCGCCGGAGCCTAGAGTGACGCGCGGTCCCAGTCTGGCTCCCATCGTGTCGGTTCTCCACTCGGCGTGTGGAGTCCTCATCTGAAATCCGTCCAATTCTGTCACTCCTCTGCCTAAAACCACCCAAAACTAAACCAGAAACCAAGCCTCTGCTCTCTGTGGGCCCCCTCCCATGACCTCTCAGCATCCTCTCGGGTCGTGTCTACTGTCTTCGGCTCCCAGCGCCCCGCTCGCTCTCAGTGTCTCAGTGCGGGGTGGGGGGGGAAGAGTCCTTCTGCCCCAAATTCCCCTCCCCCGGTCTTCCTGGGTCTTTCTCCTCGCTTAGGCCCCTCCCCAGAGGAGGGGCGGGTCCTCTGTCTCCGACAGCCCCGCCCACCTCATCACCCTCCCGGCTGGTGTCCTTCCCGTGACCTCTTTCCTTCCTTTGCCCCCTCACCAATTTCCAGTTGGCTCTGCCTACTGCCGCTCGGGAGGGGAGCTCGTCTGCCTCCTCTGCTGCGGCAGCTCCCAAGCCTGGCTCAGAGACGACGCGGTCAGTGCTGAGCCGTGTTGTTGGGGCCCTGATATCACACCTGGGACCTCCTGACCACTTCGGTCGGCGCCGCAGCCCCTCCGAGGAGCGTGCGTGCGGCGGTAGGCATCCGAGGGAACCGGGAGCCTGTGTGAAGGGGCTGAGGTGGGGCTGGGAGCAGAGCCGATGAGAGGTGGGTCACTGTCTCCGCCTCTGTCCACGTGCTGCCTTCGTCCAGCCGCCCCTCCAAGCTGTCTGCAGGTGTGGCCGCGGCCGCTCTGCGTGCAGCGTCCCTGTGGTTCCCTCCGCTTCTCCCAGCGATCAGTTCTCTTCCCGGCCAAGTCACAGATGGGCCCTTCGGGGTCTAACTCACTCTCCACCTGGACTTGTAGTCACTCTAGGCAGCCGAGCCTGCGCACGAATCCGTATCAAGTCACCCTGCGGCTGAGTAACGGCTCAAGACTCACTCACTGAAGGGTTAGGGAATCAGTTTATCAATTAATCGATAAATCATTTATGACGACAGGCAGCCTCGAGACACAGAGAGTGACCAATGTCCAGTTTTAGCAGCGACCGTGCTGCATTCTACGCAATCCCCTCAGTCGGGGGCGAATCCGGAACTGCTGGCGCCCTGAAGACACGGGACCTTAAGGGTGCCGACTAGTCACTGTGTCCACCCAAAAGGCTGCGGTGACCGCCCTGTCATTTAAAAGACTCAGAAATGGGATGTTCTGCACATTGGAAACGATTTTCCGACTGAAGATCCGTTTTCCCAGGAATGGAAATGGTATTCCGCCCTGGAGAAATGGTATTTCACCCCTTCCGGGTCTGAATAAGCCACCGACAGTGAATGGTACTTTGTAGTAAGTCAGATAACAGAAGAGTCACTCTAAGAATGGTTCAGCTTATTTTCTTTATTTAAGTTTGTGCTGGAGATGAGAAGCGAGGCCCGCCGCACATGAAGAGAATTTCGGCTTCTCTTTGGCTCATTTCAGGGGCTTTAATTCTCCTCTTTTCATCATGGTCGGGTGCTCAGAAGACGGCTTTCCCGGGGAGCCACCGACTGACGCGAGCGGAGTAGTTACCCCCTCAGTCTCTCTTTCCACCTTCTTTCCCCTAAAGCAGTGTGAAGCTTTCTTTCAACAAATGTCTTACTCAGAAGCACGATATTTAAAAGCAAAACCAGCAGCTCGGGCAGCAGGGTGGCCAGACCCCAGCCCCTCGCCCTTCCACGTAGTGCTGGTGGGCATGGGGAGGGAGGGGTTCCGAGAGGGAGGGGCTCCAGCCCTGCCTGCAGACCCCCGCCCTCCTCCACCCTTACAGGGAGGGCATCTGGGGAGGGTCTGGGCAGGAGTGCGGGGTGCAGGGTGCAGGATCGCAAGGTCTTCTCCGGCTTCTGAATTGTCCGTACTTTTGCTGGCAGAATCAGAGGGCATTCCAAGCAGAAACACCACAGGGTGGGGGGAAAAAACATGTTTTTGTGCATCTCGTCTCTTACCATGAATGCACCTGCTCAGACAGAGCAATCTAAAACTTTCGTCATGGCTTAAAGCATGAGCAAGAAGAGTGGGTCTCTAAGAGGACACGGTCAGCTAATCCCCCCGACCAAGTGATGTTTCCTTTATTGGGATAATTTAGGAGATGGAAAACACCCTGAACAATCATTCTCCTTGACCAGATATATCATTTAGTCATAAAATTAATAACCCCTTGTGCATCACGTTTTGACTCAAGTGTTTTCATGTCCGTTTCATCATTGAACTTTTATAGCGCCCAGCGAGATGAGCAGGCTGGCAGTCTTGAGCTCCCAGCTCTTTCCCTCCCTCCCTCCCTCCTTCCTTCCTTTCCTCCTTCCTTCCTTCATTCCTCCCTCCCGCCCTCCTTCTCTTCCTCCCTCCCTCCGTCCTTCCTTTCCTCCTTCCTTCCTTCGTTCCTCCCTCCCACCCTCCTTCTCTTCCTCCCTCCCTCCCTCCTTCCTTTCCTCCTTCCTTTCTTCCTTCCTCTCTTCCTTCCTTTCTTCCTTCCTCCCTTCCTCCCTCCCTCCCTCCTTCCTTTCCTCCTTCCTTCCTTCATTCCTCCCTCCCGCCCTCTTTCTCTTCCTCCCTCCCTTCCTCCCTCCCTCCTTCCTTTCCTCCTTCCTCTCTTCCTTCCTTTCCTCCTTCCTCCCTTCCTCCCTCCCTCTCTATCTCTCCCTTTCTCTCTTCCTTCCTTCCTTCCCCCCTTCCTTTCTTCCTTTCTCCCTTTCTCCCTCCCTCCCTCCCTTCTTCCCTTCCTCTGTGCCTCCCTCCCTCCTTCCCATCCTCCCACATGAGACCCTGAAGGACAGCAGCCAGCCGCAGAGGACTGAGATCCCGGACTGTGGGTCCGTGGTTCCTCTCGCTCCAGTGGGCGAGCAGGCGGAGGACAGGAGTATTGTCGGCTGCTACCAGGACAGTTCTGTATCTCCTCACTTGACTCCACTCTGTTCTGTAGACACAGGGGAAGGCCAAACTCGGGCTTTCGGGTTTCCGTTTACTCCAGCTGCCCGCTGACGTTGGCCATGACCAGCGGAGAGTCTGGTTAATGCCCGGCACCTTCCCTGGGGAAAGAAGCAGCCGATCGGCATATTTTCTTTGAGTCAGATAATTCAACTTACTTGAAGTCGTTCCATTCTATTAAAAAGTAAAACAAAATGTTCTAACCTGTTGTTTAAAAAATAACCCAGTAACTTGTTCCCTGCAAGACGGCACAGGACTGCGACATGACCTCCCGCAGACTACACGCCTCCATGTTCTTGTTCCTGCTCTTGTTGGTGTGTAGCCAGAACAGGAATTGCTGTGTCGCGGGGTAATTTTGAGTTGACCTTCTTTTGACGAACCAGGATGCTGTTTTCCACAGCAGCTGCCCCATTTTGTAATCTCACCAGCAAGTACAGAGGAATTCCACTCTCTCCATATCCTCGCCAGCATTTGTTTTTCTTTTTTTAGTAACAGCCATCCTAACGGTGTGCATGGTCTCCTGGTTTTGATTTGTATTTCCCTAATGACGCGTGATGGCGAGCATCTTTCCGTGTGCTGTTGGCTCTGGGTACGCTGTCTTTGGAGAAATGTCTGTTCAAGTCTTTTTTAATTGGGTTACTTTGTTACTGAGTTGTAGTTCTTTATATATTTGGACATATATATATATATATATGTTCTTTATATATTTATATACTCTTCACCAAATACACTGTATGCGAGTATTTTCTCCCAATCTGTGAGAAAGATTGACTTCATTCTGTTGATTGTACCCTTGAATGCATAAGTTATTGGGTTTTTTTTTGTTTTGTTTTTTGAGGGTTTTTTTGTTTTTTAATTTTTGTTGGCTGAGGTCTCGAAGTCCAATGTGTCTATTTTTTCATTTGTTACCTGGTGTTATATCCAAAAAAATCATTACCAGGTTCAATGTCATGAACCATCTTCCCTGTCTTTTCACTTAGGAATTTTAAGGTTTTGTTCTTACATCTAGGTCCCTGACCCATTAGGAGTTAATTTTTGTATGTGATGTGAAATAAAGGTCTAATTTCATTTTTTTCTACATGTGGAAATCCAGTTTCCCCAACACCATTTGCCGAAAATAGTGTAATTTCCCCCATTGAATGCTTTGGCACCCTTCTTGAAAATCATTTGCTCGTGTGCGGGAGGGTTTTTCTGGGCACTCTGTTCTACTCCCTCTGACTCTCTGTCCGGGTCTTTGCCAGGATCACACTGTCCTGATTGCTGCGGCTTCGGAGTAAGTTTTGAAATCAGCACATGTGAGACCTCCGAGTTCGTTCTGGTGTTTCAAGATTGCTTTGGTGGTTCAGGGTCTCTTGAGATTCCCTTTGCGTTTTAGGATGGATTTTTGTAATTCTGCAAAAAGCGTTGTTGGGATTTGGGTTGGAACTTCCGTGACTTTGTCCACGGCTGTGGGTACAATGCCAACGTCTCCACATTAAATGTTCCAGTTCTTGAACATGGGCCATCTTTCCAGTTATGTCTTCAATTTCTTTCGGCAACCTTTGGTAGTTTTTAATGTACAAAAATTTCATCTCCTTGGTTAGGTCCATTCCTAAGTCTTCTATTCCTTTTAGTGCTATTATAAATGGAGTTGTTTTCTTAATTCCCTTTTTAGATTGTTCATTGTTAGTGTACAGAAACGCAGTTGATTTTTTTGCATTGATTTTATATTCTACAACTTCGTCGAATCCATTTATTGGCTCTGGCCGGTTGTGTTTTTGCGCTGTGGAATCTTCTGGGTTTTCTTTATATAAGATCGTGATATCTGTGAGCAAGTCTACTTTTAGAGTTATGAACAATTATACGTGTTTGTTGAAAGTAATCCTCAACATGTCTTAAACTATGCAAAAGGGCATAAACACTCTGCATGGGTCACCCTGCTTTGGGGTAGGACAGACTTCACCCTGAAATCCTCACTATCATGGGGGCCTCCCCGTATGGTGACTGGGGTTATTTTCAAACATTTAAAGGTGATTTAATGGAGAGATTCTTTTTCTTTCATGGTTTGTATTTATGTCTTTGCTTTGCTAACCAAAAGATGACGACCACGTGTCCACCGGACCTAAATGTCCTCTTAAGCCATCCCAAATGAGCTGAATGATGCACTTTGGCTCCATTTTCCAAAGCCAGAGGCCATCCGGCTTCACGCGCTCACGGCCCCCGCGCCGCTTACCCGATAGGAATTATTTTTATTGACTCTGTCTGCTCGCTCCCTTCCCTCTTGGAAATGATGAGGAACTTTGCCCAGCTGACAAAGGCTTCTGTATTCACAGCTCCCCTCTGAGACCCGGACTGCTACCATCAAAGGTCTGCAGTGTGCTGCCCTTCCTATAATATTTCAATTTAAACACTGCCTCACTGCAGTGGTGTCACATCTCATTTGCACTGTGGCCTTTGTAGGAGACAGGGATCATTACGGAGCGAGCGCTGAGAAAAAACATATTACAGCCGGCCAGGTAGCGGAAGGGAAGGAGCCGCAGCCGAGGAGCGGTGAGGGGAAGGGAGGGTCTCGCCGGGAACGGAAGGGGCCGCGGGCGGAGAGAGCCCGCCGCTCCCAGTGGTCAGGCTGATCCAACGGAATCTTTGCCAATCTTTGCCGATGCCTCCAGCGGCTCCACTCCCCTCCGGTTGTTGCGGGAAGGACGATTCCCCTGTGCGTGCGGGGGGGGGGGGGGGAGATTATCCTCTCTAGATAGATTTCCCCCTCTCCTCTCCCCCTTTCAGTCTTCTGTGCACTCGTGGGATGGGCCACGCAGCCTCTCCTTCCCGGGCCCCGCCTTTAAACCGGGCTCATTGGTTTGGACAGACCGTCCAGCAAGAAAATGGAAATAATCTTTTGTTTGTTTGTTTGATTTGCTCTCCAGTCTCTGCAATTCACCGTCGAATAATTCCATTTTAAAAGGAACAACTGTCACGAAGGTTTGCTCCACTTACTATTAAAACAAGAACCAAGTGGATTAAATCTCCTCTAGAGCAGCCTCTCCCGTTCCCCCTTCTTCCTGTCCTTTATCCCCTCCTCCCTTTTCTTCCTTCCTCCCCCTCCCCACTGTCCTTCCTAATCACAGACACAGAAATGTCCCCAGGATATGGCAACCCCTTTAGGAAAAGTCCAGGAACGTGTCCCATGGGATCAGGTGCCAGTGACCCTGGAGTAACGTAGCGATGTCTGGGGTTCCCTGTGGGGCGGACTGATGGACGTGTGGGCCTATAGCTTATGTCCGCAAACCCGTAAACAGTGAAGGGAAAAGAAAGACCCTGCGACCCACACCTTCCAGCAGAGGTACGTATTTGAATTATCCAGGAACGAACGTGACCTCACACCACACAGTCTGTTTGTCAAATACAGTTTTCACCTGCCTGTTTATTGCCGGTGGCTTCTCAGGGCCCGCGATGTTGCGGGGCCACAGGGCCGGTGGCCACAGAGCCCCCTTCCCAGGGCGGGTCAGCTCCCCAAGGCCAGACTCAGAGTCCGCAGCCCATTGCCCGTGTACGGGCTCCGCTAACCTGAAGCACTTCGCATGGCCGTGTGCTTCTGAGATTCTGCGGCCAAGCCGCATTCTCTCCTTGCTGCTCCCCGAAGTCCGGAGTCTGTTGCTTTGAATCACTTGTGTTGATGCTAAAGGGTCTAGAGAGATCGTCCTGTGGCTCATCGTAGCTTTGACTGCCGGGGTTGCCGGAGGGACGCTGGGGATGGCGGTTCCTCCTGCCGCGGCACAGCTGCGGGCTACTGGCACTGGGCACGGCCCCCCGGGCGCCGCCACCCTGTGCCCGTCCCGCTCCCTGTTCCTGAGGAGCTCGGGCACCAAGCACAGGGCCTGGCTGGCCGCAGTCACCCTTCCCACGCAGCCGCCCTCCAGAGGAAGCAGATCTGCACCGCGTTGCTCTGAGAACTTGGACGACACTGGCGTGCTCCGTGTTCAGAACACACGCCGGAGACGCTGTAGTTTCAGGGGCGTGCGGTCTTTCGGCACTTTTCAGCCAAAGTGCCCCCTCTGCCCTGCAGCGCTCTCTGACCTGAGTCTTGGCCGCACTACGTGTGCAGTGAGGTCCGGGCCCTGTGAGGGCTCCTTGCCGCCGCCCTATCCAGAGCTTGGTGGGGGAGCCGTCCGATGCCCCTGAGGCCGCGCAGGCTGACAGTGAACCTGCCTCCTCTGTGCAGCCGGGACTCGGGGCCACAGATGGTCCATGCCACACGTCCCCGCTCATCTCTGGGAAGTTTTAGTGCTTCTCTTAACCCATACCCCGTTGTTTTCCATTCCGCGAGCTCTCCGGAAGGCCCAGAGCTGAGGCCGGGACCTCTGGCTCTGCGGTGTGTGGTTCAAAGACAGAGGCCAGGGCGCCTCTGTGCTGCCCCTTCATTCCAGAACTCTCCTCTTCCTCGTGCTAAGGAGGCAGCCCCACCCACTCTGCCCAGTTGGCCATGCCTGTCCTTGCCTTTAGCAGAGTGAGTGAGGCCTTGGCGGTGACTGTGTCCCCTATCACGGGCAGTTTGCCTCGGAGATATGAAGAGGGGTCCCTGCTGGCATCCTCTGTCCTCCCCGAGGCCGATCTGGGAAGTGCCAGCCCCACACCGGCCTCCGTCCCCTTCTGAGGAGGGCACGAGGGGTTCAGGTACACCCGGGGCCAGCTGTGTTTGCAGGGCTCCCCTCCTGCCCGCGCGGGCCCCGGGGTGGGGCCGAGGCTCCCGAGGATTGTGCCTGACACAGGAGGATCAGGATCCCTGACACAGGAACCGAGGCCCCGGCGACAGGCTCCAGAGGGGCTCCCAGAGCTCAGGGTCACATGGCAAGGGACACATGGCCCCGGTGACAGGCTCCAGAGGGGCTCCCAGAGCTCAGGGTCACATGGTAAAGGACATTTTCAGTAAGCTCGGCGTGTGCCCTTCGAGGGAAGAATGGGGGGCTGGAGAGAACGCTGGCACTGGCCATAGGACGTGGGGTTCCAAGCTAAGGACGGTGTTTGGTTGTCGTTTCCTCAAATGTTATTTAATCTTTCGGAGCCTCGTTTATCGGTTCATGTTAGAGGGTTGGATGGAATTGTTTCTGTCGCCCTAATCGGGTCCACGGTCTGTGACTCAGCTCCAGGAACAAGGAAGGGCCTCTGTCCCCTGCGCGGGGCCCCGTGACCGGTGGCAGAGGTCACGCCCGCGGGCCGGTGCTGGTCTCCTGGGGCTGCTGGGGCACAGCCTGGGGCCGCGGGGAGCGCTTTACTCCCCAACGACCTCGTCTTAACTAGTTACATCTTCCACAACCAACTTCCAAATTGGGTCACATTCTGACGTCCTGGGGAGTAGAAGTTCAGGGTCTGAATTTTGAGGGATGCAACTCAGTGGGGGGCCAGGAACGGGGGACGCGCGTGGGAACCACCGGTCCCTTTAGTAGGCCTGTTCCAGGCCCCGTGGGGCACGCTGGGCGTGGAAGGCCCTGGGAGCTGCCCCTGTCACCCGTGGCGACTCTCGCCCACAGCCCAACTCCTGGGTCACGGGTGCGAGGGGCGAATCCCCCTCAGAAAGGGCGGCCTGGCGGCAGGCCGCGAGGACCCCAGGGGAAGGCTGCCCTCGTGTGCTGACGACACTGGAGAGGACAGGAGCCAGGAGACAGACGCGTCGCAGCCCGAGGCCCGAGCAGCCGCCGGAGCGGGGACGGTCCCTGGGGCGGTGCCGGCCAGGCTCGGCACCGAGAAGGGTCTCGCCAGCGGCAGCCCACCGTCCTCCAGCCATCCTGGGCGACACCGTCCCAGGGACCCTCGGACCGGCCCGTCCAAGTCTGGCTCTGCCCTCATTCTCCGAGCTCGGGATGGGGCATTTCAAGATGAATGAGACAATTTTTAGGACATTTCTGCTAGTTCAAAAGTCAGTGTCTGCCGAATGAGGCTCCCAGAGTCCCTTTAAAAATGACATCATTTTTTCACGAAACCAAGTCACTTTCTGTGTCCTTCGGCGACCCGCAGCCCTGCCCCGCGAGAGCACCTGGATGTTATAAGCTGTTTTCACAGCGGGCAGTCTGTGGTAAGCTGCCGCAGGAAAGAGAAAGGTTTGCCGAACGTTCAGAAAACTCGGACTTCCCCACGGCGGTGTTTGGGATGGCTGACTCCCACCGACGGTGCTTGCCGCTCACAAGCAGCCCTCCTGAAGTGGGGCTAGAACTGGGCCCCATGAGACCCTGGGCGGGTTTCAAGGGCCTGGTTGGGGGCCCAAGAGGAGACGCTGGGGGGACACGAGTGGCCCGAGGCTCCCTGCGTCCACGTGGGAGACGCGTCCTCCAGCTTCTACACAGATACTGATCGTGGGTTGGCCATCGTGGGTTGGCCACCTGCCCCACGAACAGGAGGCGCAGAAGTGGGGCTCCTGGGAGGACAATGAGGGAGCACGGGGGAGGAGCCCCCCAGGTGACCCTAGTCAGGAAACCAGTTCCTCGCCTTCTGTGTGCTGGGTAGGGACCGTCCGCCCCGGGTCCCTGCGGGTGGCACCCTGCCCGAAGCCCCCGGGGCCTCAGGGACGCCAGGGGCACAGAAGACTAACCATTCCATCCAGAGGCCCTGAAACACCTTCAGACATTTGGAGGATTTAGCCACTGAAGAAATACCTACGAAGTACCTACAGCAGGCGAAGCGTCCTTACCTGGATCACACAGGCTCCTACCCTCTCGGCGGCGACAACGGGGTGTGGAGGCAGATAAGCAATAACTAAGTATAGTATCGCCTGCTGTGGGTCTCTACAGGGAACCCAGCCCAGGGCGGGCGTAGAGTGGGTGTGGCCACTTTTAACTAGGATGGCGACAAGGCCAATGGCGACCTTGAGTGGAGACCAGAAGATTAGGAGGGAGAGAGCCATGGTATCTGAGAAGGAAAGTTCCAGACCCAGGGAAGAGAGGGTGGAGGGCCCTGGACAAGCTGAGTTGAGTGGGGTGAGCCCGGCCAGTGGCGTGGTAGCCAACGGTCAAGCAAGGGCCACCTTGGGGCAGTGGCTTCTCTTCTGGGTGCAGTCAGTGCCCTGGGGTGTGGGCAGAACGGCAGAGCTGCATTCTGTTCTCAGGGGACCCGGGCTCAACACTAGCTGGCACAGGCGACGACAGACATGGGGGGGAGAGGGCGGAGCCATAGCCAAGGGGACAGGGTGCCCTGCTGGAGCAGGGGGACGCAGGCGATGCCAAGGGCCCTCTCGTGAAGGCCAACAGCTCTGGAAAGGTGTTTGCCCTGGGACGTCTGACCAGATCCATGCCAGCAACTGTACCGTGAAAATTTAGGGCCAGACCCTGAGAAGGGACGTCCCTCCAGAACACGGCACCACGTGCTTCCAGTTGTTTCCTGGCGGAGAGATCAAAGTGATGATCTGGAAAAGCGCATTCATCGTATACTGAGACATTAGCCTTTCCGAATGAGCTCGGGTCAAAGGCATTGACGTGCGAGGATATTAGAGTGCATTCTGGGTTCGGTATAAGATATACAAAACATCATTATGAATATTTTAAAGCTTTCCTTCCTTTTCTTTTTGTTAAAATCCACCATGATCAAGAAGGTAGATCCCACAAATCACCTTCAAAGTGGGATTTAAATTTCCCATGTGCAGCCCACCTCGTATACAAGCTGAAACACCCATGTTCTTGATTAAGTTCTTAGACCTTGCTGATTGTCTTCACCGAGAAGCGTACTCAAATCCCTGCACATGAAATGTTTCGACTTCCCTTTTCAATTATTCATGAAATGTGCAGAAACATGGTCCAATGCACATCTGAGCAAAATTTGCTAATGCCCCTGAACAAATCATAAACACCTCACCAGGGGGCCTGGGAGGCAAGCCTCCCTCCAATAGGTGTGTTATTATAACCTGCTGTTGCTAAACAGACAGCGAGCTGAAGGTGACGGTGCCCGGCACCCAGACTCGGGGCGGGCTCAGCTGTGACGTCTCTGCTTGCTCCCCCAAAGAGAAATGCCTCTAGCAGTCTTCAGAGACTCAACACGAATGCTGGTTCTTCTGTGCCAAAGAAGCAATGGAGCAGAATGGGATAGTTCAGTCCCAGCACACGGATAACCCTTTGCCTCTGAGATGACCCCACGAGTGACCTGCTGTACTACGGTCATTCTGGTCAGAAGCAGAGACCAGAGACCCTAACTCTTACGGGATGTGATGGTGAGTGTATATACTCACAGGGATGGTCTGAGGTATCTCTCTAGAGGGTGCATTAGATTGTGCAAGACACTCATGGAGAAAAAGAAAAATATGAAAAAGAAAAACATAGTCAGGTCACCCACAGAAGAAGAAGAAAGTGGAAAGCATGCTGACCTATTCACCAACAGGCACAAATTACAGCAGCGCTCATCCAGGTACCTTTGGAAGATAGGCATTATCCTTAATTAGCGTGTGTTCTTCCAGGTTCTGAGGACACGAAACAAATCCAAGCAATGCCTGGCCTCCTGTGGGTTCTGCCCCAGTGGAGGGAGGTGGGCAAATAGACCCGCAAGACGTCAGGGAATGATCACAGTGATGGGAAACCGCAGAGTAAGGCGGAAGGCAGGATTTGGGCCGAGGCCTGGAACAGCAACGGCGTGGTCCGCACGACATTCAGATAGAAGTGTGCTGCGGGCAGGCAGAGAGAAGGTGCCCTCGGCAGGGTCTCAGCAAGTTTCAAAACAGGAAGGGAGTGGTGTTGTGGGAGCCAGGTGAGAGAAGGGATGGTAACCAATAGTACAGGTCAGGAAGGGAGTGGGGCCAGGTCTCCAGGTGAAGAGAGGCAGGAAGTCAGCGGGATTACACGGTGTGTGTTATGTGGGGTCTGGTTTTTTACTCAAAATGAGTTCCTGAGCCTTGTCCATTTGGTCGTGCAGGGGGGTGTCCCTCCGGTCTCCATTGCTGCGTTGTGTTCCATTGTGAGACAATACCGCGGTTCACCTACTCTGCTGCTGGGGGCACTTGGCTTGTTTCCAGCTTTGCCTGTTGGGAATAACGCCATGGACAGCCCGGACGTCTTCCGTGGCGAGCAGGTTTTCTTTTGTGCTCAGTATAGATGTAGAGACGGATAGGCTTGAGTGTAGGACACACATATCCAGCTGGAGGAGATGTGGACACCCCTGCCAGCAGCGCGTTCTCAACAACCTTCGCTGTTGTCAGTCCTCTTAAATCTGAGCATTCAGACGGGAGTAGTGTTAACTGAGTATGGTCTTATTTCTCACTTTCCAGATGACGTAGGAACTGAAGCACTCTTTAAAATATTCCATTGGGGGGCACCTGGGTGGCCTGGTTGTTGGGCGTCTGCCTTCGGCTCAGGTCATGATTCCAGGATTCTGGGATCAAGTCCCACGTTGGGCTCCCTGCTCAGCGGGGAGCCTGCTTCTCCCTCTGCCTGTGCCTGCTAGTGCTCTCTCTCTCTCTCTCTCTCCCTCTTTAAAAAAAAAAATTCCATTGGCCGTTTTGCCATCCTATTTTATCTAGTATCTTTTGAAGTCTCTTGATTCATTTACTATTTGACTCTCTTTTTATAATTTGTAGGAATTTTTTTATGTATCCTGGATACAATGGCTGATATTCTTACTGCAAATATCGTCTCTTTCTCTTTCCCTCTCTCTTCCTGGCTTCCTTCTTCCCTTCCCCTCTCTCTCTGACCTGCTTTTAATTCTTTTGATAAAAAACAATATTAAATTTCAAGACCGTACAACTTATAAGTATTTTCTTTTACAGGTTCAGTGTGTGTATGTCCTATTTAAAAAGTCTTTCCCTACCCCACTTCACAAATTTATATCTCTGTGTCATATCCTGGATAATCATTTTTACCTTATACTTTTATAATCATATTCCAGTAAAACTGAATTTATGAATAAGATAAGAAGTTAGTCGAACTTGTCAACTTATACAGAATACAACACATACACATACTCTGGTGGGAATTTTATGAGAAAAGCAATAAGTCTGTAGGATAATTTGTGGAGAGCAGACATACTAATAGTATTGAAACTTCCAATCTATGAACATGGTATGCTTTTCAATTTAATTAGTTTTCTCTTCTTCTTTTCTTTTTTTTTTTCTAAAAGAGTTAGGTAATTTTTAGTTATATTTCTGGGTATATGATGGGCTTAATGTTATTATAAATACTATTTTAAATAAAATTCTGTTTTCTGTCAATCAGTATATTTCTGAAGTATCACCTTGATTATTATCTTTTTTAAGATTTTCTTTATCTGTTGAGAGAGAGAGAGTGAGAGTGAGAGAGCACAAGCAGGGGGGAGTGACAGAGGGAGAGCGAGAAGCAGGTTTTTCACTGAGCAAGGAGCCCAACACAGGGTTCAATCCCGGGACCCTACAATCACAGCCTGAGCCAAAGGCAGAGACACTCAACCAATTGAGCCATCCAGTGCCCCTCACCTTGATCACTCTGACGACACACTGTGAGCTGGGATACTACTGCAGGGATCTCAACAAGACATTAGAGGGAGAAGTAGTTGAAGTCTGTATATATTTTATATATAGAAGTGGCAGAAATTTTTCTTGAGTTACCTATGGGGGGTAACTTACGAGTGCCCCCTTATGGGGGGTAAGTTACGAGTCTAAGATGTTGGCTCAAGATATTGAAGAATGTAGTTATAATTTACCACGGTGGGGAGAACTGGGGGAAGGAAGTTCGAGATGATTATTGAGTTAGTTTTAAGACAAGATCAAGATATTTCTTAAACATCTAAGTGAACATATTGAGAGTGAATTGAATTTATGGGACTGTAGTTCAGGAAAGGTGTCTGGATTAGAGGTACAATTTGGTGAATCGTCAATATATAAATGATATTTTAAAATAACCAGATGAGTATTACCATCCAGAGAATGAAAGTAAGAGGAGTAGTCAGTGAGGTAGAAGAACCGGGAGTAAATTTCCAAGAGCCCACTGAAGAAAGTGTTTTTAAGAAAGGCAATTCATCAAATGTCAACAATTACTAACAGTTCAGATAAACTGAGATTAGAGAATCGTCCACTGGGTTGTGGAAAACATTGCTCACTAATGACTCACCACCTATTCCTTTCTTCTTTACTAAAACTGATTCTGTTTGGGTACCATGAACCTGACTTTGAAGAATGATGCATGATTGGCTTTTCCCCTTTGCCAGTGATTAGTCTGGGGACCAAGTTCTGGTGAGAGATGTAAGAAGACACATGTTAGGGCACTTGGGAAAGAGCTTCCTTCTTGATAAAAAAAAAAAAGATGTATGAGGACTCATCCCTGACACTGCCGCCTGCCTTGCTTCCTCCTTTGGGTTCCAACAGCCGATGCAAAAATACTACAACTTAACAACTAAAGGACAGCTCTGTCTTGATCGACTCAAAATCAAACGACTCATATCTAATTCCCAGGCTGCAGGAGAAATCACAATGGAGCTATCAATATGTATGCAAAAATTGGACATTGAAAAAATAGTAAATCATGATGAAATGTACAACATAGGGTATATAGCCAATAATATTGTAGTGACTTTTTGTTGTGGCAGGTGGTAACCACACTTACTGTGGTAAGCATTGCATAATGTACAGATTTGCCAGCCATCATGTTATGCACCCGAGACTAATATAAACTAATAATAAGTAACAATAAGAGATAACAATAATAAATAATAGTAAACCTAACTTACTTCCAATAATGTCATAATAAGAATAGTAAATCAAGGGGCACCTGGGTGGCTCGGTTGGTTAAGCAGCTGCCTTTGGCTCGGGTCATGATCCTGCAGTCCCAGGATTGAGTCCCACATTGGGCTCCCTACTCATCAGAGAGTCTGCTTCTCCTTCTCATCTCTTTTCCTCTCATGCTTTCTCTCTCTCAAATAAATAAATAAAATCTTTAAAAAAATAGTAAATCAAATTTAGCAGAAAAGGTCAAAGCAAAATTTGATACTTTTCAGAGAAATATAACATAAACCAGAGTCTCTACAAAGTATGATATTCAAACTCCCAGTGCATTTAAAACATCACACACGCACACACACACACACACACACACACAGAGCAAGAAAAAGTGACAAGGAGTAAGAGATAAAATAATCCATAGAAGAAATTCAAGAGGCAAGTCAAAAATAATTATTAGTGGAAAAGAATGTCAAAATAATTATGAATAAATGCAGGAAATAAGAGAATAATAGACAAAGGGAAAAGCAAAAGTAATCAAATAGGCATTCTAAAACTGCAAACTACACTATTTTTTTAAATGTTGAATTAATTCAGAAGTTAAGGCGGAAGATAGAGTTCGTGAACCAGAGGTCAGACTATCGTGTCCAAACTCTGGGAAGAAGACAGACAAGAATGGAATCGACAGCATCAAGGATGAAAGAGGGACAGGCAGGGTCTGAGTGAGAGAACAAAACAGAAGCTCTGGGCACACGTCTATCCCTGAGGACTGAGAATGTCATGGGACAGTTTAGAAGGTGCGCGGACGTCTGTCAGACCGTGTCCGCTGTGCCCTCGCGTCCAGGGCAGACGAGCTCCGTGGGAGGAGACTGAAGATGTCACCAACAGAAAGCATCTCCAGCAAGGAGGGCGTTTGCTGTGTCTGAATTGGATGGCTGGACGGAACGCGTCCCCATGCCACCTGGGCTGAAGGTCACCTCAGCCTTCTTTATGTCTCAACTTCCCGTTCCAGAAGGTGGTGGTTGCTGCGCTGGCCTCAGTGAAAGGAAAATGATACACAAAACCCCCTCACTTTGGTGCTGACCGTCCAGAAATGTTAGCTGCTTTCACGATCAGGCACCCAGTTAAAGTCTGTCCCCAGCCCATGTTCAAAACCAGGGAGATTTTTGTACATCGAAACAAAAGCGTTCCAAAGATCACCTGGAACATAATAGAAAGTGTCAGCAAGAAACTATTTAAAAATAAGAGTGACGAGTGGGGTCTCGTCGCCCCTGATATTGGACGGCATTACTTATTAAACAGAACTCACCTGAGGGCTGACACTCAGAGGAAGAGAACAGACCCCAAGACGGACCCTCAGATGGTGCAGTACGGCCAGAGGTGCTGCACACTGAGCAAGGAGACATCAGTCACAAAATGATTTCCACATAAGTATTTGGGGGGAAAAGCGACAGAAACTCAAGATATAGCCTTTGAAAAAATATCCTTCAAATAGAGCGGAGAATTACTATACAGAATGATTTTTTTTTCTTTATCTGATCTGAAGAATGAGAACGTAAGACACATTTAGCCTTTGGAAGAACTCAAAAGTTATGACATCAAAAACACCCTAACTGGAGAAAAAAGAGGAAAAAATGGAGGAAAAAAAAGACAAAATAATTACCTTTGTCAGATAGTTATTCTCAATACCTAATTTCTACTAAAGATCAATGAGCAGAAAATTCCAGCATAGAAATAGGAAATAAAAACACCCAATAAAGTTGTGACATCATTGGCCAGCATGATTGTATCCACATAAAATGAAAGCAGGGTTAGTAAGCTCTCTCGGGTCTTCTGGTATCCTGCAGGAGATGCTGGGTTCTAGCCAGGACACCCTGAGTCACCTCTCTCAAAATTTCAGTGGAATTTTAAAATTTAGCATGAATTTTCCGTAGAGCATTTTGACAACGTGTGTGAGAGCTTCAGCATGTGCACACAATTAAACCCAGCGATCCCACCGAAGGAATGTCTCCTAGGGAAACTCTGGGATTCAGTCAGGATTCTAAGCTGAGATCATTTTTTTGGCCTTATTTGTAAGAGTGAAGCGTGCATCTATCCAAATGTTCTAGGATGGAGAAACTTAAAAAGGGAGAGTATACTGGAAAAAAAAATAGGTATCCATAACGATCACAATTTTAACGTGCTCAAGAGAGATATATGCACTTAGAAGAATATAAAGGGATGTTTCAAACATTAGATATGTTTACCTCTCAGAGGCACTTCTCCAATTTACAAGATAATTAATAATCTTATACTTTAATAAATATTATTACAACGTCTCAAATTAACTTTTAACTTAAAAAATAAACATTGTGTTTCCTTAGAGCCATACATGTGGGTACATATAGAGGAGAAGAGGGAGATGGCACCCAGCAGAGGGACTTGGACGAACGTGTCGCATCATCCCAGCAAGGGCACGCCCCCAGGGAACATTGCTGTCCCTGAAGACAGATGCCCAGTGGCCTCCCAGAATGTCCCTGCCTCCTCTTCTGGCCTCTACCATAGACTCAAGAGAAAGAGATAGGATTTACTTATTTTGTCATCTCTTTAGTGGGTGTACCTTTGGAGCAGGAGCACTGATCAAAGATCAGGAGCTCAGTGAGGGTTTAGGGGTACCTCACCCTTGACAGGCCGCGTCTGCTTCGTCAAAGACCCCTTGTCTATCTTTATTGACTAGTCTCTGTTAAGAAACCTGCAGGACAGACAGGGATGCCACGAGGCTGGGAGACTGTGGCCATAGGTGTTCCGAAACAGCCCACATTCCCAATGGAGGCCCCAAGTCGTTACAAAAGAGCCCATGGCACGTTCTGTATCCCAGGGACCTAGGCCATGGCTCACTGCAGCTGGGCAATCATTGAACCAATCCTGGTAGTTTTTGAAGGACCATCACTTTCCTTCCAAGATATGACCTTTGCCTGCCTCTCCTTGGCGCAATTACCCAACCCCGGGGAAGTCCTAGTGCAGAATCTGAGTCCGAGGGGCCTTCCGCGCAGGAGGGGCCCGAAGGATGAGGCTAACTAACTAATGATTAGTTCATTAATCGCGCTAATGAACTAGCGCGATTGGGTGTCAGGGTTCCTGCCTGCAGGTGAGTGGGACGTGCCGCCTTCTGTCCCGGGAACGCGTCATTGTTCCACGACCCAGCCAAGTACGCCCGCGGGGGCTAAATCAAGGCACTGGACTCAACTACCGAGGGAAACCGTCCTGCGTCCTGCACTGCAGTGAAAGCGACTCTGGCGAATCGGTTCTTCTGTTTGAAACAACAATATGCAAGTGAAGACGTAAACATTCATGTTCCCCGTGACTCCACGGCGGCCACATGGCAGCATGGAGATAGGAAGGCAGAGTGAACACATTTGCTCTGCACAGGTGCAAAGGGGACGGGACCTCGATTGGGAAACATCCTAAATGAAGTGATTTCAGGCTTCACGGAAAGTCGACAAAATGAATCGGTTACTGTTTGTACCTCAAATGGCAGAGCATTAAAAATACTGACTTGCCTTTTCATGTCAAATTTTTTTGTTATTTTACTCTTTGCTCACAATACTGCTTCTCAATGAGCTATGTCAAGAGAGAAAACGCAGAAGGTCAAGATAACGGAGGGCTTATCTGGCTTCTCAAACCACATAAAATAACCTGGGAGTTTGTTAAAGTGCAGATCCTAAGTCATTGGCCCAAACTTACTAACCCCAAATCTCTGGTTGTGGGATATGAGAACTTTTATCACATTTTCTGGAAAAGAAACACTAATAAGAACAAATCGCATCCCACTTAGACAGGTTTGGTTGTAGCAAGTGGTAGTAATTCTAATATTTGCAAAATTTATGCAGCAATTTATTTCATTTATTTAAAGACTATTTGTAAAAACTGGATAATTAAAAGCATGTTGAAGCAATCATCCTAAATCTCTAATATACATATAGAAGTGATGAAACTCACCCGCAAACGCCCAGCAGTATATTTACGGTAATAAAACATACAGAGCCTTGTTTGACGAGGTTGCTCATCAACCTCTCACCCATGCCATCTGGCCAGGCAGAGGTACTGAAGGAGTCAGAAAGGGTGTAGATGTATCTGAAGAGGTACCGAGCAGATGTGCGATAAGTAGCTCAGAGATTACCTTCCCGGGGAAAGCGTGGGGTGCTGCAGGAACGCGAACAGTGGAACCACTCCTGTACGCATGCTGTTACTGGAGGCAGTGCGTGCGCTCAAGCCTGGCCGAACCTGAGCTCTCCAGGTGCATCTGGTAATTTGCACCTGCTCTGACACTTCATGTCTCTCCATCTCGATTCGCATGATGAAGACCGGTCACTGCAATAAAAATTCTAGATTTACCTCCCCTTTCTAACACCCTCACACCTGGCCTGCAGCGTCAGACCCTTGTCCCCTGATGGCTCAGTCCTTCGGCTGCAAATTGGCAACACACAGCCTGGAACTTTAAAAGGAACTCTTCTCTTCTCTCTGAGCCCACCCCATTGTTCAAGGTCTTCCTCAGCCTGAGCTTCCCTTAAAGCTGTGCCAGGATCAAACCATCCTTGTCCTCCCCCTTCATTGGTCAATGATTGGTAATGCATCTTCATAGCAGATATTTTATCGTCTTTAAGGGAATGACCCTCTCTTATATTGCTCTCCTGATTACTTTTTGGATCTGTCCCCCTTTTGTGATGACAGGGTCTTTCTCTTTCTCTTTTATTTATTTTTATCATAATTTTTTATTATGTTATATTAGTCACATTACAGAACATCATTAGTTTTTGATGTCGTGTCCCATGATTCGTTGGGACATATTGCGTGGAGCACTGGGTGTTACACGCAAGCAACGAATCATAGGTCTCTCTCTTTTACAGTTTCTGTATCACCTACACCAGAGCCTGGCACAGGGCAGGTGCTTAATGCCCAAGGCTGTTTACCTTTATGGGAATTCATTCTGGTCCTGGCACTAAAACACGCTTTGTCAGCTGGGTGTTATTATTGTTCCCATTTCACAGATGAGGAAACGAGGCACACAAAACCTCAATGGCTCGCACCGAGACTCAAAGCAACAAAGTAGTGAAGCGAGGGGTCCAAGCTGAGAGTCTGACCACCCAGCCTGATAGTAAACCTCCTCATGTTCATCCCATCGTCAGCCGTCTGGAGTTTATCTGGGGAACTATAATTTGTGTTTGTGCAGCGTGTGCACTGAATCCTTTTCTTTCTGTGAGAAGAGCACGCAATGTGGGGCTGTCTTCAGGAGAGCTTGAGCTTGGAGGTTTCCCTGTAACCCTGACCCACCACGTCCCTGCCCTCTCAAAAGCCACAGTGTGTCTCCCCTGCCCGGCCGAGAGTGAGCTTCCCACTGCGATACTGACGTAAAATGCAGCACCCGTAGGAAGTCTGGGTCCTGGGCTGCTTTCGAACAGAGTTTGCCTGTGAGGGAGGAAATGGCACCTGATCTTCCGCTGTCACTGGAGAAGAGAGGAAGGCACAGAAAGCCCTATGGATGACAGGCACTCTTAAGCCCAACAAGATGGCCAACTGCTGTCTTGTCCTCATGGACTCAGGGTCACAGAGGCCTGACAGCATCCTTGGCAACCGAACCAAAGTGCTCCTGCACTGTGCCCTTTCCTGTCGAGAGCGGGGAGCTGGGGCCTCATTTCCCTGCCCCTCCCCAACCCTGAGGACTCTGAGCAACCCAGGAGCTCACCTCCAAGGGGCCCACCCGTCGTGGTGGTGGAACATCTCCCACAACCGATTGGGAGGTCCCGGAGCTGGCTTGGCCTGAAAGTCTACTCGCGGGGCTATTTAGAGCTGAGCGGTGCTTGTGGCGGCCCACCCCGAAAGGCAGATAATATTTCAGCTGGATGCTAAGGACTGCAGACAAGCCACAAGAAAGCTCCACGGCCTTCACAAACAAGATGAAAGTAGCTAGTTCCTAGTGCAGCTCACAGAGACGTGATCGTTAAAAAGATAACATGTAAGCCTCAGTCATTTGGGGTGCAAGTCCTTCAGAACGAGGTCTCGATGACTCAGGCGTACTTCTTTCTGTGGGCACCTCAGCCTCAGCGTGACGTAAGGTGCCGCTGTGTGTCAGCCGCGCGGAGGCGGGCCGCCCCCCATTGCCCGGGCCCCTCTTCACCTGACGCCAGCCCTTCCCTGCTGCCCCGTCCCCGTGACACGTTCACCAGCCTTTTCCGGGGTGTCCACCTCCCTGCGTTCAGAAGCCTCAAGGTAGGAGGCAGGGGTGTGGCGAAGGCCACGGGCCCCTGAGCCCCGCAGCGTGGGCTCCCGCCCCAGCTTTGCTACCCACCCACTGGTACGATCTCACACCACGCGCAACGGAGACCGCGATGGCTCGACCTCTCAACGTCATCGAGTTATTACGTGTGAAGCGTTGGGAACAGATGATGAACGTAGGGTGTTTGTTACTATCACGAGTCTGTCTCCACCCTCCTCCTGTACACACACACACACACACACACACACACACGCACACACTCCCGTACACCTCCAGCGCTCGGAAGTTTCTAGAAGCTTCTTATCCCGGTATCACCAAAGAGCTTAGCACCATGCCTTGAATGTTGTAGCAATGAAATATGTAGAAACACTATTTTTTCTGCTAGGATATAATCTTTCTGGGAGACATAACCTGGTCTAAGCTTAGACAGATTATACTCAAATGAAGATGAGAACCGAGACAATGATCTAGACTGTTCTTAAGAGCTCGCACCCCGCCAACACAAAGCCTCTTTGTTTAGAATCTTCCATTTTGTTATTTGCACATCTATCGGGAATTTGTGAGCCGGCAATGAGCACAGCACAGTGCATGGTCGATGTACTGCTTTAAGACGGAGGCAGTTTATCCTTCCTGGCATTGCTCTGCTTTCTGTAACTTAGGTAAATGCCGTGGTGAGTAGTTAACTCGGTTGGCTTTAACAAGGGTCGTGGAATTTACCTACCTTTACAATGGAGACTTGTATTGATTTTTTTTCCATTTACTAATCCTACTTTAAAACAAAGCACAATATATCTGGGTTCTGCCTCTCGATTTTTCTTGGTCTTTACTAGGTGATAAATGTACATTAGTAATTACATAATAAGCTATCCCATCCAGGGACACGCAGGCTACTCTGTAGATAGGTAGACTGCATTTCTTTACATTTTCAGGAGTGAACTCAGAAAATCTTAATTGCTATGAATGCCTAGTCGATACCTGTTTTAAAAATACAGCAGGATAAAAATAAATCAGAAAATAAATGAGCACGCAAAGGAATTGCACTAACCTTTTATTTAATACATCATAATTAATAGGTAATGAATTACATTTTTACTTCCATATTCTAACTTTGATTCTTTCCTTAATGATATGTGATAAAAAATACTTCTACGTTCACATGTCTGAGTCTAAGTGTCTCGATAATTAGAAAACAGAGTGCTAGAGCAAAAGCACACCAGTCCTGTCTGGGCTTCTTTACCATAAAGTCCTTCACAGCAACTGTCCGTATTCTCACATCGTTTCCACAACATTGGGCAAGATTAAAAATCTTCATCATCGTTACTTCTGATATGGCAGAATGTGTTTGTGGCTTTGTGACTATTTCACAAAAACAACTTAGATCAGGTAGATACAAAGACAAAATACATAGTAGCTAATTGATTTTTCCAAGCAGCCTCCTGCATGGAACCAGGGCAGGCAGCGCGCTCAGATGCCGCTGGCTCGCACTGGCAGGGGGCCGTCCGCACCCGGGGCCGTCCCCCCCCCCCTCGACCCGTGACTCCAACGGGAGCCCACCAGCCCAGCTCAGTCCCCCCGGACTCTGTGTGCTGTAATCACATCGTTTCCCCGACCAGAATTCTTCAACTTTTGTGGTTTTTTTTCTTTCTGTTTCTAACTTGTTTGCCCTCACTAATTAAAGAAATGTGCCATGTTTGAAAACAAACAAAAAATAAATTGGATGTGCTGGTGGGAAAATTGCCCGGGAGACCGTGCCAAAAACGTGTGGGTGACTCCAACCAAGCAGCTCCTCCTCCCCCCTCCCCCCCCCCTCTTTTTTGGTTTCAATAGCTATTTTAAGTTTCGTGCTGAATAGGCATACCGTGGCGGAGCCGCCCGCCGCCCGGCCGCCTTCTGCAGCGCAGGGCCGGCTGGCTCGCCCCGCCTCGCTGCCGCGAGCTTGATCTGAGGGCCGTGCTGTCAGCTCTGCGCCCGCCGCCTTTCTCCGCGGCCTGCAGTTAGCAGCAGAGAAAGTTTAATTCTGAACTGTGAAAAGATTCAATAAGTCACCGCAAATCACCCCGACTAAAGCCCAAACTGAGTAATTTACACAGCACTTTGTGATCTTCAAACAGTTGGCAGTGGGCAATTATTCATGCCCGACATGGGGCCGCTGGGTCCAGGCTCCCTGTTTGTTCTAAGGCCGAGGAAAGGTGTTTGAAAACCGCCTGAGCCGGCCAGGGGCCCAGAGATCACGGCTAATGTGACACCCCCAGGCCTAATCTCCTTAGAGCGCTGGGATAAAATAAGTATCCATTACAAAATCAGCCTTCATCCTGCCCCCTTCTGAGCCCGGCCACTCTGATAGCCGGCTCGGAGACAATCGTGCGATTCTCGACTTAATCAGGTATTAGGAGCTGAGGCAGGAGGAGAAGGGGCTAATCTCCATATTTAGTCCATCTGTACTTGTGGACCTGACTTGCCTGCCCCTGATAGATCAAAAGGAATTGGCAAAAATCAGATTAAGGCTGGAGAAAAGGGGGAGGTTCAAGCCGTGTAACAGCGACATTTTTTTCTCCCTGCCTTGGATGTGTATACGTTTATTAAGACCGTGCGGTTAATCCCATGAGCTTTCAATGCATTGTGCTCCTCTTTTCTTCTCTTCCCGCTTTCAACAACAGAAAAAAGCCATTAAAGTGAAATATTGTATTAATTATAAAAATATGAGATCGGCTCATGCAGGGCCGGATGCGGCACTGCCCGCATCCGGAGAGTTCTGTGATTCGGGGGTGCCGTGCGGACCTCGGGCTCATCCCTGCACCTGGGAGGGGACACGGGCCTGGCGCTTTCTGGGACCGAGACACACGGCGGAGCAGTGTGAAGTCATTGCAAAAGGAGATGCTAATTATTAGCACAGGCTGCCGCGGAGCCGGGCTGGCGGCCGGGCAGGTGGGAGAGCAGCTCGGCGACACTGAGCCCCAGCGTGGCCGCCGCGCTGCGGACCTCTGCGATGGGGCCCCGAGAACATATGGGATTCGCCAATTAGACCAGCCCTCATTTCCTCCTTCCAGCACGCTGCCATGTCAGGAGGAAGCGGGTCCCCCTCTGCCCGTGCCTCCTGCCCGATCCCCACTGCCCTGGTCCCACCACCACCGCACCTGCACACGGGCACGCACAGCTCGGGACACGTGGACAGATGGGTAAGGAGAAGAGGGCCAAAGGGATTCTCGTGCTCGTGCTTGCTGCCGGCACCTGCTCTTTGTCAGCAGTGACATGTGGCCACCAGCCGTGTCCTTCAAGCTGGAGGGACATGTGGCCGCAAAGCTAAATGTGTGGGCAGGGGACCCGGAGCCCGGGCCCACCCCGCGATGGCCACCGCGTCCGCCGCCCAGAGTGTCTGGGGCCGGGGCGGAGGAAGCGCGATGGTGAAGGGCGAGCTCGGGAGTGAGAGGGGCCCCGGCTCCCCTCGGGGCGGCTGGCAGAGTCCCTTCCCTTCCCACTTCTTACAAACTCCACGCAGAGCCAGAGGAGGGCTGCGTGGCCGCGGGGCTCTGGCGGCGGAGCTCACCTCATTAGACTGGATTAAGTCGTGATGCTGAGAAGGATAAAAGGTGAAGAGCTGAGCGCCCAGGCTGGCGGCCCTGGAAAGCCGGTGGGTCACGTGTGCGGGCTCCAGGATTGGCTTGCGCCCATGTGGTTCGCACGTTTCAATTACCGTCTGCTGGAAAGGTGGCCGTAATTGCAGAGGCTGACGCGGGGGCCGCATTGTGGGGGGTGGGGATGCCTCCCAGCCCTTGTCGCCTCCTCTTGACGCCGGGCTCCAGGATGTTCAAAGGCAAAAGTCCGGAGCCTGCGGATCTCCCCGAGGACCCAGGGAGAGGGCGATGTCATTAAAACATTAATAAATACAAAACACCCACACTTGCAAGACGGCGATGAAATCGGCACGTGTCGTTTGAAGGAACGGTGCTGGGGCGCCGGGCTGTGCCCCGCGGTGCGCGGCTGAAGGCCTGCCTTTGATTCCCCCTCAAGGGGCTGGCAGAAATGATGAGACGGGACGAACCCCGAGTCCCCCGGCGGCCCGCCTCGCAGACGCCGCGGTGTGGACTGCAGCCTCGTCCGTGCCTCTCCCAGATACGGCCACGTGGCCGGTGCCCTTAGGGTCCGGACGCCCCCTTCTGCTCCGATGACGGGAACCCATCAGACAGACTGCAGCTGTGAGTGACTCTAAGAGGGAAGACGGAGGAGATTCAGAGGGTTTGAGGTGGCTGGGGAAGCAGAGATGGGTGGGGGAGCCCACCGGTGGTCAGGAAGGAAGGAAGGAGCAGGAGATGTGGACACAGAACAGAAATCAGGAATTGCCGGACAGCTCTTCTGACTTTTCCCTACTTCCCTTCGTCTGACAGTAAAGAAGATTTTTGTTTGTTTGTTTGCTTTTTTGAGAGAGAGAGAGGGGATCTCGAGCAGGGTCCACAGAACCGGACACGGGGCTCGATCCCATGACCTTGAGATCATGACCTGAGCTGAAACCAAGAGTCACTCAACTGACTGAGCCACTCAGGTGCCCCAAGAGGATTTTTTTTTTTTAACTAGGACTTTGTGAGCAGCTGTGAGCGTCCCTCACTGAGGTCTTCAGGGACGCAGAAAACTTTGGACGTTCCAGGTCCCGTGAACCCCACCTTGGAGTTGCCGCGTCCGGCCGGGGAAGGAAGCACAGGGCAGACCCTGCCAAGAGCTCGCCGCCCAGGGATGGGAGAGCTCTGGAAACGTGCGGTCAGCCCACCCACCCGGCAGAGTGTTTTTGTAAAAAATAAGAGAGGCTTAGGTATGTGCTCAAAAAATGTGATGGGTCCTAGTAGTTTCACCTCCACAGCCTAAGAATTTCTACCTAGATAGTTTAGTTTGAGGAAAAGGTTGGATTGGTTGAGTGTTTCCTTAGAGCCATGGCGAGGTCTGGTGTGGGATAGCTGCGTGATTCCTGCCCTTACCCGTGTGTCCACAGCGGGTGTAGGGCTGGTGCGCAGACGTGGGGCACTGCTTCCTTCCGGAGCGTTTCCACAAGTAAGAATGGAGTCAGGGCGGGTGAGGTTGCTGTGCCCCCTGCACGCCCCTTCCCCCGTGTCTGCATCTTTGGGGAGGCTGCCTTCCTGCTCTGGGGTCCGCCCTGTCTCGGGTGGGATGAGCCTTGATCCGACCAGACTTGTTTTCCTCCTTCTGCCGCGTCCTGAACTCCCGGTCCCCCATGTCCCCGCACAGCCTCGTCCCCCTCGCTCCTCGCTGTGCAGAATTCATGACTTCACTCAATAAACATGTCTATTTCTCGTGTTCTATATGATCTTGTTCTGAGCACTAGAAATCGTTAGGCATAATTGGGACCACTGCACTCTCTAATGGAGATAGGAGGGTCCCCTGCCACATAGACCATATTGCAGAGGGACTGGTCACGGTGGGCACCAGCCTGAGCTCCTGTGTGGTCCTCGTGAGCTGTGCCAACAGACAGACCCTGTTCCAGGCCATCTCTTACACGTAAGGGAATATGTTTGGGGAGGCCAGACATCCCCATGGAGGCACAGAAGTTGAGTACAAGAGTGGCGTGTGGCCCCTGGTTCCAGTTCTCCTTGCTCACGGGGTCAGCATGGAGGTAGCGTGGATAGGCAGCCTCCCGCCCTCCATCCAGAGAGTGGGCATCTCAGAGAAGGTGTCTTGCCTGGCAAAATCATCTGTACGTGCATTTAGATTTATGCTGATTAAAAGAAACCGCCATGACTGATAGCCTGCTGTGTCCAGCCCTGAGGGTCACATAATTCTATTTCTGTGCCGTATACAATGGTATCAAGACTCGGCAAGCTTCCCAGATGGGCCCCGGGCTGCGAGGGCTGGCTCAGAGCCCTCCTTCCTGGACCAGCCGGTCTGGACGCCCTCTCAAGGGGAGCAGATGCCCTCGTCCCTCAAATGGAACCTCCAGTCCAGAAGTGGAAGGACCCAAGAGAGGGGACCAGCCAAGCACAGGATTGCTGGGGCTCGGGCCCCGATTGTGGCTGAGGACGTCAGAGTATCCCTCCCACCCACCCAGGGGCAGGGGCCGCAGAGGGAACTCCGGGGGGCTTCCCACGCACACTCCCCCCAGCCCCCTTGGAGATGCAATTATTGAGTGGTCTTCAACTGGTTTTCAAGCCCCTCAATTACTCAGCCGGCCGCTGATGTTGGAGTGTGTGGCGCCCCCTACCCCGGCAGCCATCGCAATGTCCATTCACACATCCGTAGGAAGGGAGGAGCCATGAAAAGTCAGGCCGTTCACAGAGTTCCTCATTAGCCGCTGACACAGAGGGTTGGCTGGGGGAACGAGCCACGTAGAAGTCATCAGAATAAAACAGGGCGAGCACCGGTGGCCTTCGGGAGGAGGCTCCGTGGTTGGGGGGAACCATGCGGTGCTGCGTGGTGGCCACTCCAGCACTCGGCGCCGGGGGAACACGGGCCCCTTCCCGGAACGTGGGGGGCCGGGGGGGGGCCGACACAGACGCACAGGGGTGAGGACTCGGTGGGTTCGTGCGTGCGGTGCTTGGTTCTGGCGCCAGCCCTGGGTGAAATCCCAGCAATGCCGCCGATGATGGAGAGGAAGTATTGATAGCAATAATCACCGGCACCAGTTGGGCGTAAGCAGCAGTCCTGACATCCGGTTCGTCAGGAGGAAAGTTTTCCGCGGAGGAACCTCGAGGCAGGCTCTGCAGAGCTTAAGGCCCGGCGGGGCGCCGCGGCTGAATCCCCCAGTCCCGCAGCGTGATCGCCCCGTGTCCCTCCCGACGCGTCTCCAGAAACAGGCCTTCCCGTCGTGCCGGCTCAAAAGTGAGCCTACACGTCATTAATGCCGTGCGATGGTGCCACCTCGGTCGTCAGGATGAGCTGGCCCTGATTCCTGCGGCTCAAGCCTCCTTTGCTGCCTGGACGAGCCATCGGGTCCCGGTGCACGTGTGCTCCTGGCATTCTCGTTAAGTGCGCACATGGTGGGGGCACCGGGTCGTGGCCCTCGCTCTCCTGTGTGCAGGAGAGGACACAGGCTCCTGGAGACTCGGCAGGGTAGTGCCGGGGGGAGATGGGAGTGGGAGACCCTCCGGCGTGCTGCTGAGAACCCCCCGCCGCCCTGCCCCGATGCTGGTGACACAGGGCTCTGCTGGCTGAATGTCACCTGCGCCCCCCGGGCAGCCCCTGGGGTTGGCGGTACTGCTACCTCCGTGCGTGATGGAAGAGCAGAGCTCCCCCCGTCCCCCACCACGCTCCGGCCCCGGGCGGCCCGGCGGCTCCTGGACCAGGCGGGGTTTGGGCGCTGACCATCTGCGGAGACTCTGTCAACAGGGAGGACGACTTTCGGGAAGGTCACGGCAGTGACTGCATTAGCGGGGCGGTGCTGGCGGCCAGCCTCCCGGTCGGCGATTCGGTGATGCCCCCGCTCAGCTCAGCTGCTAAGTGCTCCTGCTGCCGTCTGATCGGCCGGTCGCCAGCGGGCTCAGGGGAGAAGCACCATCTCCTATGGCCGTGAAAATTGATATTGAACATGGAAGGGAAAATCTCGCAAGCTGATAGCAATTAGCTAAAAAGGATTTGCGACTCCATGATTCATCACGCCAGGGGATCGAAGTCATTTGCAGACGCTGTTTCGAGAGTCCCTTTGCACAGCTCTGAGCTCTCCTCTGTTCGTCTCTCACACTGGGTGTGACATTTTCGGCTCTCAGAGCCCCTTTCTAGAACAGAAGCCGCCACAGCCGGGTGGTTCTCTCTGTCAGAGACGCTTTAATGAGAAGGTGCTCGAAGTGGGGCTCAGACTCCTATTTACATTTGCAGTATTCAGGCAGGGGAAAGGGGGGTGGTTTCGGCAAGAGTTGCTGGCGTTGTCGTTTCTGTATAAGAAAGGAATTTGTGACTCTGGGTCAGTTAGAAAATTCCAGCTGAAGGGATTCATCACAACAGCAGTGCCGAGCCATCGGGAGTGTCCCCGAGGGGTCTGTCACGAAGCAGCGCCGGTCGCTGCGGCTGCGCTGGTGGCCGGGCGCGGGCCACGGGGCGCGGCTCCGGGCAGGCGCTCCCTTCCGCGGGGCCGGGCTGGCCCTCTCCCCGGCACCTGAGGCTCCGGGCCGTCCAGCCACACCCTGCCCCGCATTCCATCCTAACTACAGACCGCACTCGCCCAATTTCTTAAATGGGCAGAGGGTTTGGTTGCAATTTTGTCGCAAAGGGTGCAGAAAATTACGTACTGAGTCTGTCTCCAGGGAGAGCCCTGACTCGGATCTGGAGGTGACAGACACATGAGGCTGGGAGGTTTGTGGGACCGCAGACAAGGCGAGGGGGCCCCGGACCCCTACCGGGCGGCACGTCCCTGACAAAGGCTCCCTCACGTACTTCTGTAGTATTTACGTGTGTGAAGGGAACAGTATATTTATGCACTATTGCTTTTAATTTCAGTGTGTGTGTGTGTGTGTGTGTGTGTTACAGATACGTTGAAATCAAAAGCTTCTTTATGAGAAAAGAGCACCTTCAACAGATTCAACGAAAGTCCCATAGGATCTCACCTCCGCGGGGACACGGGGTCCGAACGTTCCCCCTGTGCAGCCGGGTGGAGGGTCGGTGCGGGGAAGCCAGGGACCCGGTGCCGGCCCTCCCCTCGGCCCCGGCCCCTCCCGCCGCCCGCCGGCACCCTGACCCCGGGGCACCTGTCAGGGAGACACCGGCCCCGCTCTCTGCTGTTCCTGCTGGAACCATCGTTGCATGGCGTGTGCGGGTTTTCTCCCGGTGGCCGGCACAGCCGAGCTCCCTCTACCAGCGCCTTCACGACCAGCAGGACCCCGTCAGGGACCGAAGCGGGCAGGGAGAGAAAGGCAGGAATCAGGCAGCCCAAAACTCTGGAGGAGATACAGCATGTCTGTGGGAAGCCGGGATCCAGAGCAGAGACAGGGATAAGGAGAGCAGAGCCGCGGCGTCTGGGGCCGCGGGAGTCACCGCCCAGCAGGTGACAGGGACGTTCCGGGCCCGAAGACCCTGCTGCTCCTGCCTCACTCGTGGCAGTGAGTTTTCCAGAGCGCCACTCTCGGCAGCATCTTTGGTGAAACTAGAAATGGTTCCGTGTTGGGGTTGTTGGGGTTGGGTCGGTGGGACAGAGCACGGAGGGCTCTCCCCCTGGTTCTGCTCAGGGGTCCCCGAAGAACAGCGGCTCTGTGGTGAGCGCACAGAGGACCCCAGTGTGATGCACGAGGTGCCCCGTGCCTGCGTCCTTCGAGCCCCTCGCGAGTCTACTGATTCCGGAATCAGTTACGTTCCGCTTATGTGAACATCAGGATGAGGTTCCTTAGTTGCAACGAAGCAGCACTCGTCACTTCTGTAAGTGCTCGAGATCGAGGGGGTCATCCGGGCAAACAGCTGGTGGTTTCAGGGTCTCCGCGGTTCACGTCGCAAATTCCACACCGATGTGTCACGCAGGTGTCTCGGAGCGGCGTCCCCTTCCCACGTGTTTCCCCCCTTCCCCCGAGGACAAGCTTTCTTGGTGGGTGGCCCCCGCGCACTCATCTTAGACGCGATCCCTGCTATCCCCACCCCGGAGTGCCGCCCCCTCGGCCCCTTCGCGCCGGGGCCGTGCTCGTCTCCTCCGGGGGAGGGCGCGGTGCCTGCTCAGAACCCCACAGCACAGGGGCCCCGCAGTCTCATCGGGGCTGGAGAGGCTCTTACATCCCACTACAAGCTGGCCAACTCCTGAGAAACCCGCTCTTAGCCCGCCGATGACTCCAGTTGGATGACCATAATCCTCGTGCACCTGTGACTGGGGACGGAAGATCCCAACCACTGGAGCCGGGGCGGGAGCTGGATGGCACCACAGCCGCCCCCTCAGGACTGAGCCCAGAGTCCCGCCTGTCCTTTACATGGCGTTCCCCTGCGGGAGCTGCTGAGCACGACCGTGGCGAGCAAGCCGGGTCAAAACCGCTGATGGCTCACAATCCCGGCAGGACGCGGGACCGCAGGTAAACATATCCCATAGCGGGAACTAGATCTTGTGACCTTGTGTCTCGGAGAGGTCAAAGAGTAAAATGGAGAAGAGTTGTGGGAGCGCCGCAGAGCCCGTTTGGGACCGCGTCCAGGGAGGGAGAGAGCTGGGCTCACCCAGCAGGCACGGGAAACATGAGCCGTGGGTAGGAGGGTGCTGGGTGCTCCCAAGTCCCGGACACTCTCCCAGCCCCAGGGCTTTGACCTCGACAAGGACGGCTTCCCACTACCACCTCCCTGGCTCTCAGGCTAAGAAGCTAAAACCGCACGGACGATTGCGAGGGACATTGGTCATGTACACGTGCCCGGGTTCCCCAGCGCCCGGACCTTAGGAGAACCCGGCTGGCGGAGGGGAGCCCCACTGGGTGAGGCTTTCCCCATCCTGTTCCCTGCTTGCACACCCTCCCTGCAGGACCGTGCGTTTCCTCCGGGGTGGGTCCCAGAGTCCCACTTGTCTCTCCCCTTGGCATTTCGTGCTTCTCACGGGTGCTTACCATTTCCTCCCTTTCCACCCAAATCTGTACATCTGTCCGCTCGAATACGGCTCTCGGGGTCCTCGGGGAGCCACGGCCGAGAGCGAGGGCAGCCTGGCCGTGCGCCTCCAGCCAGGCCCGGGCCCGGGGGGCAGCCCGCGCACGTCCCCTCTCTGCGCAGGTTTCTTACTGTGAGCAGATCCAAGCACCACACCGGTCAGAGGGTCTTCCTGTGAGTGGCTTCACGACAGCCAAGTCCCTAGAGCAGGGCACACGCACAGGTGAACAGCAACAGTGACCTGTGAGTGGGACCGAGCCGGGACTTGCTCCTGTTCTCACGGTCTCAGCGCCGGCCCTGATGATACGCACAGACCAGATGCTGCGCAGCGTGCGCTGGACTCTCGCCCCCTACCCGGCTCCAGATCCGGGTCAGGAGAGGGCGCGGGGCCTCGCGAGGCTTCAGGGAGGCCCACGGGCCGCTGCACAGCCTCGGTGGAACATGGTGCTGGTCAGCTCGTGGACCCCTCTCAAGCCTCGGGGCCCCACCGGCTCCGATCCCCTCTAGCCGCGTGGCCTCCCGTCAGCAAAGCCTCAGCCCAGCCCCAGGGCCGGAGCCGCACACGCCCCCGGTGACCGAGAGGTCTGCGCCCGCGGCAGGCAGCAGAGACCGGCTCAGCGGTCCCCGGGCACGGTCCCCCTGCTCCCGCACCTGCACACTCTGCCTTGACGCTGCTCTCCGGGGCTCCTGCGGGCCCGTGCGTCTGCTCTTCTGAGGTCACAGGAGCGCGAAGCAGATGCTCTCGTTTCTCCAGGTTCTGGCTTCTTGAAAGGGGCAGATGTAAGCCGTACACACACTGAAGGAGTCCCCGCGGTACCCGTGTGCTCCCCGCGCGAATCAAGGCCCGCTGGGCAGGAGCGGCTCTCGGGGCGGAGGTGGGAGACCCCCGGCCGCACGGAGCTCCCCAGGAAGCCCCGGGGCCTGACCGAGGGGCAGGGGCACGGCGGCGCGTCGTCTGGGGACTGGTCGGGACAGCGTGAGGGGCCCTGGGTCCGCGTGGCTTCCTTTCGTGCCGTCTGGGTTCAGGAGTCTCAGACGCGGCCGAGAGCGTGTTGGCTTCCTGGCCTGGAGCTCACAAAGGACCTCACGCGGGGCGCCTGCAAGCAGAGGAGGTCCGTTCGCTCACATTTCTGGAAACGGGACGTGTGAGATCCAGGTGTCAGCAGGGCCACGTCCATCCAGGGGCTTGGGGGACAGCCATGGTCACAGCTCTCCCAGCCGCGGGCTCCCCAGCGGCTCCGGGCTCGCGGCCACCACCGTCTCTCGCGTTCGTCTCTCCGGGTCTCAGGCCTCCCTCTCCTTTCTCCTGCAAGGACGCCTGTCACGGGCTGGAGGGCCCGCCGGGATCACCCAGGAGGTCCTCATGTCCTTGACCCAATCCCATCTGCACAGACGCTTGTTCCAAAAAGGTCCCACTCACGGGTTCCCCTGGGGAGGTCTGGGTCACCCCTCAGAGCACGGCCGATGTCTTTGGAGCCAAGGGGTAAACGGGGTAAATTTGAGCAAAGGGCCTCATGCGGAGTTCGGGAAGGCATGTGCAGCTAGCCTCCTTTGGCCCTAAAAAGCCCATTCTTTGTAGAACCATGAAGGAGGAAGGAAGGAGAATAATTCTTCCCAAGGTTTTAGTGATTTATTTAATTTTTGTACACAATTCTATTGTGTTTTTTTCCCCTAAGCCTTATTTTTATTTTTTGTGAGTGTAATACAGGCTTAGCATAAATCATGGTGAGTTCTACTGCAATTTGCTGACTTTGCAGTGCCCGTGAGCCGTCCGTTCTCTGAATTTTGATTGTTTGGGAACTACATTTCTTTTATGGCTTTAAGCAGACAGAGAAAGCAAAGTCTTTGTATCAGGCAATGTGCAAATACCCACGGCTTTTGTAACTGGAGAATTTCCCTTCTCCGTATCCTTGCTTGGCCCCCAGGTCCCCGTCCCAGTGCCCGGGAGCTGGGGAGCCCCACTGTTTGTTGAATGACTTCTTACGGATGGGGAGCGCAAAGGGGAAAAGAGTGGGAAATATGGTTGGGAGGTAGGTTGCTTGGACTTTCAAAGCCACAGACAGGCAGCTTTTAGTTTACGTGCGGAAGAGCGCAGCACTTTGAAAATTTCTAAATCAGAGAAGAGTCAGATTTGGATAAGAAGAAAGGAGAGACAAGACGTTTCAGTTGTGGGGGTGAATTGGGGTTTGAACTCTATACCCACAAAACCCGTGTGTTGAAATCCTGTGTGGAAATAGGGTGCTTACAGACGTAGTTGGTTAAGTCAAGATGAAGTCATCCTGGTGGGGTGGAATCGTGTGCTAAAGATACGAAATCCAGAGGAAAGAATCAGGGAGATCTAAATCACGGGAGATAGTCCACATTCAAGGACTGACGAACACAAGGTACTCATGGTGTCCATTCTCCCCAGATCTACAGGCTAAGATTCTTTGTGTACATGTGGAAAAGGTTCATCTAAAATTTATACGACAGCCCAAGGAAATAGAATAGCTAGGATAATTCTGGGGGGAAAAAATCGCTCTATTCCCATTTCAAGGATTCCTCTGCATATGGTGACCAAGGCCTTGTGATATCAGCTGAGGGACAGACGGAGGTTTAGCAAACAAAAGAGGGGAGTCCAGAGAAAGACCTCACCTTCGTTCAGCCAACAGGGTTTGACAAAGGTGCAGAGACAGTCGGAGGGAGGAAGGACAATTCTCACAAAACACGGGAGAAAGGCATTGCGCACCCCCAGGGCAGCAGGCCCACACCTCCAGGAAGGGGTAACTCAGGGCACCTCTGTCTGGTCCTCGTCCTCAGGGAAGGCTTAGTGAAACGTTCTCAGATATGGTCAAAAGCCTGATAAAGAAAAGAAGAAAAAAAAAGACTCAACGCCCTGGACCTCATCAAAACGGAACGTTCCAGCTCTCTGATGAAGAAGGCAAGCCGGGACAAGGAGATGTGCACACAGCACTTACCCACCAGGACCCCGCCCAGAAAATGTCAGGAGTTCTCCAAACTCACCGGCCGGGAAGCTAGTGATCCGATCAGAAAGCAGGCGAAGGCACGAGACGAAGTTCCACCGCGAGGGTGACGCGCGGGGAATGCGCCCGTGAACACGGACGGGTCGGACGTGCCCGGCCTCAAAGGACGTGGGATGGAGACGGAGATGAGGAATCGGTCCATGCCCAGCGGAGCAGCTGCCGTGGGGACCATCACGACAGCCGTGCTCGCTGTGAGGACGGGAGCCGCAGGGGGGGAATGTGAAACAGGGCCGTCGCTCTGGAAAACGGTGGGACGGGTTCCCAAAGAGCAAAACCCGAGAAACAACCCAAAAACCCTTTACAACCTGACCCAGCGATCGGACTCCTGGGCGAGCAGTCCAGAGAAAAGAAAATGCACCCCGCACTCAAGCCTGTGCAGGACCCTGCGGGCAGCGTAATTCCCAGCAGCTGCGGACAGGAAGCAGGCCACCTGTCCCTCGTGCCCCGCATCTACAGCACCTACACGGACCCCCGGGGTACGATCCTGAGAGAAAGTGGGCCACTGGAAAAAGCGACAGACCATAGGATATTCTTGCAATCGCACAGCGATAAACGGGTAAACGGAAAACTGAGGAGAGGCTGTGCAGACTCGGGGTGAGTTTCACTGCCGAGGGTGGTGTCAGGGAGATTGGAGGGGCCGTTTCCGGCCCGGGGCCCACTCGTGACGCCCTCGCAGACATCTACACCTGGGATGGGATGCACACACCATCTTCATTGCCTCCAAGCCAAATCCCAGGTTTTGAAACTGTATCACTATGTAACCAGGACCCCTGGGGACCTGGGCGAAGGAGGCGTGGCGCTCCATTCTGTTTTTGCAACTTCCTGGGGATCTATGATCATTTCAAAATAAAGAAGTTAAGGAGGGGGTAAGCCAGAATAAATGCATTTAAAAGTGAAAGAAAAAATATGAAATTAAATTAAGACCCATGAATCAAGAGATACAGGTCTGGGGCACCTGGGGGGCTCAGTGGGTTAAAGCCTCTGCCTTCGGCTCAGGTCATGATCTCAGGGTCCTGGGATCGAGCCCCACATCGGGCTCTCTGCTCGGCAGGGAGCCTGCTTCCCCATCTCTCTCTGCCTGCTGCTCTGCCTGCTTGTGATCTCTCTCTCTCTCTCTCTATCGAATAAATAAATAAAATCTTTAAAAAATAAAAGAGAGAGAGAGGTCAGAACCCATGGCAGAAGGGAAACACGTGAGTGCCTGTGTAATTTCCATCCCGTGAAACTAAACTACATAAAGTTTACTGGCTTAGCCTGAGTAAAAGTATAAAACTACGCTCAGCGATGGTCAACACTGCCTTCAGACGGGAAGGAAGAAGCACAAAGAGAGATTCCAACATAATCTCGAAGAATTTTACTTCTTTAAGAACCCTGGAGCAAATAGAGAAAGCCGAGAACCTTTGAAAAGGGTGGATGTGAAGCATTGCTGTGTTTTGCTGGACACTTCTCTGTGAGCTCGGTTTGTAAATACCGAGAAGAGGCAGAGCCGGAGAGGGACGGCGGAGCGGGGGGCGCTGGGCCCTTCATGCGAGGCCGAGCATCTCCCACAGCCGGCGGAGGGGGCTCGGTGGGTCTGGAGGCGGCGCATGGAGAGAGCGCCGGAGCGCCGGGCCCGCTGATTTAACTGCACTCTGCTTTGGAATTGAATGATAGATTTAGAGTGATTTCTGATTCAATCACAAGAGGCAAGTGTGAATATTGTGCGGGTTTAGCAAGAGAGGCAGAGGGCAGATCTCTCCCGGCAGCTTGCGGCCCCTGGTGACCCGCAGACGGAGACGGAGCTTTTCCACCAGGCCTGGGGTCAAGGTGATTGTGGAGTCAATGGTGGGGTGCGAGGCGGGGTGCAGTGCCAAAGGGGCGCATCTCTGCTACCCGCTGTGGCACAAGCGTGCCCCACAAGTGTGCGATGCACCATCTGCGCGGCCCTGTTCGCAGGCAGTTTTCCTTCCTGTCCTCACGCCGACGTTCGGATCCGGGGGGCCGAACTCAGGGGCGCCTTGACCTTACCTCTCTGCAGGGGATCAGACCAGGTGCAGCTCGCAGTCCCTGCACAGCGGCCGCCTGTCTGTCCCCGGGCGGGCGGCCCCCCAGGCTTCCGTCTCTACAGGCAGAGGCTGGCTTTCCCGCTGAACACACCATTGGGCAGGAATCATGCTTATTCCTTTGGACAAAGACAATTTCTTTCTTTCTTTTTTTTAATTACGGTCGGTCGGCTGTAGATCGAGTGTGTGTGTCCTCCACTAAATCAGGTGCTGGAATCCTAAGCCTCACGGTGGTGGCTTTGGGAGTTGGGGCCATTGGGAGGTGATTAGGTCCTGGGAGCAGAGCCCGGAAAATTGAATCTGTGCCCTTTGCTTGGAGCCCCCTTGTCCTGCCTGCCGCGGGAGGGCATAGCGGGAAGACAGCCATCCACGAACCAGGAAGGGGGAGCTCGCCAGAGCCCGCCCGAAGCAGCAGGTGCCTTGATCTTGGACTCTCAGCCTCCAGAACCTGGGAAATAAGATTGTGTGGGTCACCAGGCCCCCATCTGTGCTGTTCACACGGCAGCCCTGCTGGCTAAGACAACCTGAAAGACCCTTTATTTCAGCTCTCGTCATTTACAGAGGACGGAGCTGAGCCTCCTGCTGTAGGGGGCCCTCCAGACCCCCACCAAGGGGGCCCTGACGACTCGGCCCCCTCTCCAGGTGTCCCACGTGGCCGCCCGCCCGCCCTGCCTCTCCCGCAGGGATGACCTGGTACCCTCGCAGGGCCCAGCAGGACTGTGAGCGGGACTCTGACCGTGTCCCGAGGCCCGCTTGGCTTAGGACTCAGCAACGGGATAGGGTTCACTGTAAAAGTGAAAAGTGAAATGATTTCTGGTTGGAAACCATTCGATTAGGAAACAGAGTCCCGTGTGTCACTACGGGTGCTTGTGCAAATTGGTACCAACGGTGTCGTTTCTGGAGACTGGGCTCCCAGGGCCTGCGTCCAACAGCCCCTGAGACCCGAGTGCCGTGGACGGGCACGGAGACGGCACAGGAGGGGTCCCGCCCCAGCTGCCCGGTGACCCGGCCGCAGCCTGCCCATGCCGTGGTTCCCGCCTGCGGGACGCCCGACGCAGGGATAGTATGCTTCTCTGTCTTCAGTCCCTAGATTTGGGGTAGCTGTTGGCGGTCACCAATTCCCAAGACAAAACCTTCAGATGCAGGACAAAAACAAAATCTAAGTATTTGCCTTAAAATCCACCCCCCAGAGGCATTCACCGAACAAAGTCACAGCGTCCCCCCGGCCAGGATAATCTGTGAGAGACATTACCCGGTCCCAGGAAGTCCCATCCCTCTGGGACGTCATCCCTGCCCCGGGTGTGAAGGCACCTCTAGCCTCTGAGTGAAAGGAATGTTCCAATTGATTATAAAGCAGGAAACGCACCTGCAGAAGTGTGTCCCTAGGTGACTTGGTCAAAACTCGCGGGGGCGGATTGGATTTGCTGGGCCGCCTCCAGTCCACCTGATGCCGGAGCCGTGTGGGGCCTGAGTGTTCTGTGTACCCCAGAGGCCCTTTTCTGAATTACAGAGTCTTTGCAAGCACGGAAATAAATACACCGAAATGCTGAAAAAAATTAAAACATTTCCACCTCCTGCAGCCGGCCGCTGGGCTGAGCTTGCCGAGTATGCAAATGCACCGGCCGCGGCCGCCGCGTGGCTCCGGGTTTCTTATCAAAAGGTGTGCAAAGGATTCTGGGCAGCAGATCAAGTGGTTGGAGCCGACAGTGTGACTCTGCTCGTTGAAGCTATCGCGAATTAGATGTAAATCAACAAGCCCGTGGGAGGGAAAGTGGCTTGTTGTCTGTGCCCGGGCGGCTGTGATTGACGCCCGACGAGGCCGGGGGGCGGTGACCCCTTCCCAGCCCGGCGGCTCAACGTCCACCCACCAGGAAGGCGAGCCCAGGCTGGGGCCCGGATCTGCTTTCAGGGGTTAGAGCGGCAGGGAGCCGCATTCACGGGGCTGCTGGGGACGGAGGTCCTGGCCCCACTGGTTCCGGCGTGCTCGCGAAGGGGCCGCCGGGGAGAAGAACCCGCTCTGCGGCAGGGGACCAGTAGAGAAGCCACAGCTCCAGGGAGACGGGGGCCGGGCTGCGTGCCGTCAGCTTCTGCCAGTCCTGGGTCAGGTCCCCGGAAGCAAACCGAGACAGCGCGTGGGGCCCAGGTAGACGTGTTTGGGAGAACAGGAGAGCAACGAGGGAGGGGTGGGGGTCAGGGGGGAAGCTGCAGAGGACGCACCGATGGGCACCGATGGGCAGACGAGCACTGAGGACAAGGACCTGGGGCACCGCGTGCACCACTCGAGGGGACAGGAGCGTTTCTGGGAACTCAACCCTCCTGTGTCTCTGACCTTCTCCTCAAATGGGCCCGGCACGCTCCCAGGCTGGAGGGGCTTTGAGGTACAAGCCTTCGAGGTTCACAGAGACAGCAACCCCAAGGGGACATCTGTGGGTCTCCACAGCGGTGGCCACAGTGCTCGTGGGGAAGTCCAACCAGGCTTTATCTTCCTTCTGCACTGCGGTCTAAGTCGGGGGGCTCCTAGAGGTCTCCCCTGGTCCTACCACCCAGACGGCCCAGCGACAGGAGCCTCCCCATGGGGCGAGTATTTGGGATTGGTGGAGCAGGATGGGGCCCCAGGGGCAGCCTGGGGGCGGGTCTTGTCACCCACAGGGTGTCTCCGGCCACCGGCCCCTCGCTCAGATACAGGAGGTGCTCAACGCACCTGGGTGGCCCCGCCGTCGGGCGTCTGCCTTCAGCTCAGGTCAGGATCCGGGGTCTTGGGATCGAGCCCCATGGTGGGTTCCCTGCTCTGCAGGGAGCCTGCTTCTCCCTCTCCCACTCCCCCTGCTTGTGTTGCCTCTCTTGCTGTCTCTCTCTCCCTGTCAGATAAGTAAATAACATCTTTAAAAAACAAACCAAAAAACACTTTTCTGTAGCTGGGTGACTGGAGAGTAACCACTGAATTTTAAACTGAAAACCTTAGAGCATCAGACTGAGCAATCTCTATCCCCCCACTGCTTTCTCGTAAAGTTAAAAAATCTACGTCTTTGTTTAGAATGGAGAAACATGACGAATGGCAATTTTGAAAACGCGTTCCCAAACCTTTGCCCTGTTCCCTGGAAAATTTTAGTTCATTACCTCGTTATTTTGTATTTGCCTGCACATTTCTCCTTCCTGGTGCTCCTCGTCCCCTCCTCTGGAGGTGTTATCCCACAGAACTGTGTTCCCTCGGCCCGGAGAATATCCTGTAGCACTTCTTGCAACGTGGGCATCCTGGAAACTCCACTTTCTCTAAGTTTTCACTCACCTGAGGATGTCTTGTTGAAGAAACACTTTGCTTGCAGAATTTTCGCATGTGGCCGCCTTTCTTGGACGTGCCGTCAGGCAAACCTGCTTCTACGTCCCCCATCGGGGCAGGGCCTGAGAGGTCCACGGGAGGAAGAGGAGCCCTGAGGCTCCTGGGGCCCACGGAAGTGTCCCCGGGTCTCTACAGCACGGTCAGCTGTGGGGGCCCTTCCCTAAGGGTGCCTCCAGAAGCTCATTGTGTTCTGCAGGGGGTCACAGTGAGGTTGGATCCATGGCGGACGCAGGGAGGGAAACCTACAGAGTCTCTGCCACCAACTCCCCTCCACCGATGACGGAAACACCCCTTTCTCCCTCTTCTCCCTTCTCCTCCCGGCTCCCTGGTCCTCTCTCCTTTCTCCTGGTTGTTTCTCTCTGATTTCTGGCTCGCTGAAGAGAGACACTAAGGATCTGCGAAGCACACATCCCACGTGTAGGAATGGCCGTGCCCCTTGCTGCTGCATGAACCCCTGGTCCTCCCGCTGCCTCCCTGCTCTGGGGCCCGCATCCCCCCGCCCCGCTGTGCGGTCGCCCCGAGCTGGTCCAGGGAGCCCCGGAGGGGGCCGTGCACAGAGAGCCCGACACCCCGGCTCAGCAGTCTCTTTGCCTCTGTCTCTGCTTGAACAAAATGCCTTCTCAAGAGCATTAGTTACCTGGTTATTACGTATCTCGTGGACAACGTGGTGGCGATTGAAGATTTTTGGACATTTGAAAAGGGCTTCGGCATTTTCTCCGTGAATGATTTCCTGGTCTTTCCCTGCTCAGGTCTCTGCTTCTCCCATCCGTGCGTCCCACACTCCATCAGGAGGGGAGCTCCAAATGCCCCCCCCCCCGCACACCCACAGGGGTCCCAGGAAGAGATAGAAAGCATGCGCTTGTGCTACAAGGAAATCGATATTTTAAAATCCTTCGGGTCGGCTTTCCAGGGAACCTTGAGCTTCCATGAGGCCAAAATGCTGCTGCAGTTGTCAGTAGCGGAGAATACGCCCCCCAGTGTTGCTCAGGGGAGCCCGCAGCCTCCTGGCCTCGGAGGCAGGCCGCAGACCCGAGCTGACCCGCACGGCCCGCAGCAGGCTTTTCTCCTCCAAACCTTCCAGAGGAAGCCGCAGACTCGGCTTACGTGTGCTGGGAGGTCCCCACCGGGGAAGAGTGTTCTCTGTGTCGGGAGAGGCCAACGGGATGCTGGCTTGTCCTTCTGCCTCCAGAGCTGGATCCCTGAGCAGCCCTGCCCTCCTCCCCGCCCTCGGGAGGACAAGTGTGCTCTGAGAATGGCTCCCAACCCCGCCCCCATCCCCAGGCGGGGCGGGGGGGGGCGGGGGGGGGACGGCACTTCCACGACCTACTCGCGTGCTGTCCTGGGGCCCTGTGTCCCCACCGAGCGTGTGGGGGGAGGGTCCCTGGGCGGCTTGTGCGGTCACACTGCTGAGCCCAGAGTCTCCTTCAGCCTGTGTGTGGGGGGAATTCTCACAGGTCCCCAGGCACCCACGCCGCCACCGCTGCTCTGGAGCCTTCCTCACACCACTGCTCCGAACGGTCTCCCCAGTGACCCGCCCAGAGCCTCCCTGCGGGGTTCAGTGCTGTGGGGCCCCCCCGAAACCCACACCCTGGGGGCAGCTCCTGAGACCGCCCCCTCCCCACCTGTCTGCCTCTGGTTCCTTGCTTTCAACTCACCCTCTGAAAATGGGTGTATTCCCCCAAGTTCAAGGGTCGCCCTTGGATCTCTCTTCAGGATCCCTTGGGAGACACAAGTTCCGTCGTACACGTGCTCCTTTAGGGAGTGTTTTCCACTTTCTCGGGCCTCCCTCATTCCCACTAGAAGACGGTCGTGCTCGTGAATTCCAGTCCGCGTGTCAAAAGAGCACGTCCTCTCTGGTCCCTGCCCTGCCCTCCGGGTCAGTCCCTCTATATGTCAGGAAGCATTTTCATCCTGCGGAGTCCATATTTCTATTCGCGGACAGAACATTCTAGGAGCTCTCGAAACCCAAACCCCCGTGCAGTAATCTGCAGCCAAGATTGTGCCCGAGACATAGCATGGCTAAGTGTTTGACAAATTTCCACCCGTCTTCCAATAAGGCCCCAGCCCGTTTTCCAATAAAGCGGATGAAACCTGATAAAAAAAAACGTTGGAGGAATCAAAAGGCCCCCGGGCTAAGTGGAATCACATCTCGTGAAATTCCACATTCAGCATCATCTATATTGGAAATATTAAAAAATTCATATATAGTGAAATGATAGATACTTATGTCACTATTTTAAAAAGTTATGCTGATAGAGCTGTCCCTCGCTCCTCACCAAGGAAGTGCCTCCCTGAATATATGAAGACGGCCTATTGGCCTGCAGAGCCTCGGACGTGCTGTGCGGGGAGAGCGGGGCGGGGCGTGCGGGGCAGGGAGAGCAGGGTGGGGTGTGCGGGGGCGGGGCGTGCGGGGCAGGGAGAGCAGGGTGGGGTGTGCGGGGGCGGGGCGTGCGGGGCAGGGAGAGCGGGGCGGGGCGTGCGGGGCGGGGCCGCAGGTCCCCAGGGCCAGTGGCCTTGCTCCAGCCCTTTCCGCGGGGCCGCCAGCTCGGCCTGCCTCTAAGCCCCAGGGACGCAGCCGGCGGTAGGTCTTCGGTTTGGAGGGTGCTCTGAGCCCCTTCTGCAGCCCCCTTGCCAGCACCGGCCTGATTTCTTCCTCCGTGCTCCCAGGAGCAGAGGAGGGAGTCCTCCCAGCCTGGGCACGGCTCCCCCCAGCGCCCCCCGGGAGTCTGTACGGATGGATGCGTAGGTGCAACGCCGAGGCCCCACCAAGAGGGTAGAGGTTCCCCTGGGAGCCTTTCCCAGCAAAGGGACTGAGCAGGGAGCTCAGCAGAAGGGCCGGGATAATGGCGGGGCCGACTCACCAAGAGGGGCCCCTGGTAGCGAGGGTTAGTCAGCCCGGTGCTAAGAGGTCATCGGACACTTTGGCGGTCCCAGCAGGGCATCCCCCGCCCCTTTCATCCTCTCACACGGCCCCCACCCCACATGGTGAGCACACGCCCACCCCCGTCCACGCGGGCAGCGTGTCCCACTGCCCTCCCTCTGCTCCAGCGCCTCGACCCCAAGGAGGGGACGCGGGGGCCTGGCCAGGTGTGTCGCGTCCCTCCTGCCCACAGCCAGGATGACCCCAGGGCGGCCCACAGGGTGACCCCTGGGCTGCTGGCCCCCAGCTGTCCTGCTTGCCTCCTCCTCCTCAGAGCTCCCCTCCCATCGGACACACACACCCCTTTGTTGTGCCCCAACCCCATCCAGACTGCAAGCTGTGGGGCGGGGGCTCCCTTTCCCTGCAGACAGCCCAGCGTGGGATCCGGCAGCTTCCTCCGCTCACCTGGTCTCTGGCCCCCAGTCGGCCACCTTGGGAGCTCCCTGTCGTGGGGACCCTTCGGCCGTGCAGCCCGGAGCACCCTGCTTCTGTCCCGGAACGCCTGTCTTCCTCTCGCTCGGTGCTCTGCTGAAATGTCGCCTCTTTCCAGAAGGCCGCCCTGACTGCTGAGCTCTCTCTGGAACTGCGAATGCTCGGGGCGGTTTATTACCACGGTGCCGTCAGCTCCCCACAGAGCCAAGGCTGGAAACAGTGTAGGCTTCACTATCGAGGGGGCCTCAGGCCCAATCTTTGCTCAGGGTTGGAGGGTGTTCCAAGTCCGTTGGGGGGCGCAGGGGGTCTCGTCTGGAAGGAGGCCTCGGGAGGCCTGGCGGCTGTCGCCTCCTTGAGGAGTGACGCTGGACTGTGGGTGTAAGCGAGTGCCGATGTGAGCCTGCCCGTGGGTCGCCCGGGGAGGCCGGGTCCGGCTGAATCTGACCAAAAGCTCTCGAACAGCAGAAAGCACAATGGGGCTTTGGGGAGAAGGGTAGGTTCTGGCCCCCGGGCCACCGCTCTGCAGCACCGGTCCCAGAGCGTTTCCACAAGTAAGGACGGGGTCGGGGCGTGTGAGGCTGCTGTCCCCCCTGCATGCCCCTTCCCCAGCGTCTGCATCTTCGGGGAGCCCGCCTTCCTGCTCCGGGGCCCGCCGTCTCTCGGGTGGGATGAGCCTTGATCCAACCACACTTGATTTCCTCCTTCTGCAGCGTCCCGGACTCCCGGCCCCCCGTGTCCCCGCACAGCCTCGTCCCCCTCGCTCCGCGCTGTGCGGAGTTCATGACCTCACTCCACAAACGTGTCTATTCCCCGTGTTCTGTACGATCTTGTTCTGAGCACTAGAAGTTTTAAAGCGAGTCGACATAGGAGGAGCGGGAGGGTCTCTGTCAGAGGAACGGGTCCAGCCGCGGACGTCGGGGGGGCTGGCACGGAGCTCGGCTCGTCCTCGGAAAGGTGGTGCACGGGCCTCCGGTGTGGTGGCTTCTCTCGGTGGGGTCTTCGGGGGAGCGGAGAGCACGGAGTGACCCCGTGCAGCATGGTGCTCAGAATGAGATATTATTCCTTAATCCCAGGCACTGAACTTCATTTGCACTTGGAAATATTACATCACAAGGGTAATGAACGTTTCCCCTGAGACGCCTTTGGTTGGCGACGCCATGAGGCCCAAAAGAAGTTTGATGCTTATGCAACGTGTCCTAGGCATCTGGGGGTTCGTATAGGGTAATTTGACCGATCAAAGCAGAGCTAGACCCCGTGGGAGAAGGTCACAAAGCTGCAGTCTATGCAGCTCAGAGAGGGGCAGCCCAGCTCCCGTTCCTAGAGGTAAGGAGACATTTAAACGTAAAACTGAAAACCGGTTGAAGGGATAGTCTTCGGAGCACCTGGGATCGTCCGTGGGTTTACCGGAGTGAGGTCACGGTGGGGCGGTCACTGTGGATTCCGGCCTGCTCGAACCGGACGAGGACCAGGATGCTGGGTTCGGCCAGCACCTCCCACAGGCGTTGTGCGGGGCTGGCCTTGGACGCCGGGCCTCCCCACGGTCACCTGACCCGCAGGACACTCCGGCTCCCCGCGGCTCGAGGGCCTGACGGGGGCGCTGACAGGACATCCTGCAGTGGACCCTCCGTGTTCTTACCCAGGCCCGTGAGAGACCCCCGGGTGCACCGTGGGGGACCCGAGCCCCATCCCACAGGGCGCCCTCCGGAGCCAGTCCCCTTACACACAAAGTACTCAGCAAGGACTCGGTTCCAGGGTCCGGGGCAGCCCTTTAGCCTGCAGGAGACGGGGCAGGGTGGCCGCGGGTGCGAGTGCCCCTTCCCCAAACACCAGGGGACCTCTTGTTCCTCACAAGGGGACCAGGCAGCATGGTGGCTCCCAAACATGGAGTGCCACCTGGAACCCGAGTGTGACAGTGTTTGAGAAAGGTCTTCGTCCTCCATGCCCGCCTCATGCTGCCCTGGACGCCCCTGCGTGGGGAATGCATGCGGACGGGGGCCTGCGCCATCTGTCCCCGCCTCGGTCCCGATGGCCCGGGTCAGTCACCGGGGGTGGAGGGCAGCTCTCTGTCGGGGGAGGGAGCCACACGGGCCCCTCGGAGCCCACGGCCCCTCTGGTGGCTCCTGGGCTGCCATCCAAGCCGACCCCAAGCCTCTCGGCTCACTGTTCCGCGGGGCATTGACTGACGCTGAACGGGACTCGCGTTCCCCTCTAGATGCACAGCAGCCCTTCCTGCGCTTTGGTCACGGACACGTGTTTCCCCTTCGACATCGCATGTGAGTTCTGGACCCTCTCCAAAGGGAAATGCATGTGCCCGCACAGATTTGCCTAAAGTACCAGGGCGTTTACGAGGCCCCCGGAGCTGATTTGCGATAAGAACCTCTATTTGGGGGGTTTCTGATGTGACGAAAACGCATCCTGGCGGACTCCTGACGTCAGGACGGCCCCCAGCCGTGAGGTTGCGTGAGGCTTCTCTGCGATACGGACGCTTAGCCAAGGACGTGGAGCCCTCAGGTCGTGTCCGAGGCTGGGAGAGCCCCGGAGCCCAGCCGGGAGGAGGCGAAGCCAGGGAGGTGAGGGTGTCCATGCCAATGGGGAGGGGGATCCCAGCCGACGGGGAGGGGGGACCCCAGCTGGCGGAGATAGTGCTGAGCAGATACCGCATGTTCGCAGCGGAAGTGGAGCCTCGGGAACCGTGTCTGAGAAAATCCAGGGGAAAAGAACCGTCCAGAAGATTTGGAGTCAGGGGAAGGTGAGCTCCTAGTGAGGACAGGGCGGAGGAATGTGGGGTCCCTGTGTCTCAGGGTGATGTCACGATGTCCCCAGGGAAGGGAAGACCCCAGAACCCACTGAGACGGCCATGGGACCACCAGCTCTGCGCCTGGGGACGCGTGCAGGGCCGGCGGGACGGGTGGCGGAGGGCGGGGCGTAGTGTGCACTCGGGGGGGGATGCCCGCGTCGTGGGGTTGGGGAGCCCCCCGGAAGAACTGGATGGCGGCGTCACAGGCAGCAAGAGGAGGAGAGTGAAGGGAGAGAAATCATTTCTCCGCCGGCTTGTTCTGTGGCCTGGCAGTTTCCTAGACCAGGAAGCTCCGAGAGGTGAGACCTGCGTTCAGCAGCGGGAAGGTCCTCACTCGCGGGGCAGAGCCGGCAGGGGAGGACAGCTGGGGAGAGCGGGGGTGACTCTGGGAGCCCTTCTTCCCACCCCCGGGCGCACGCACGACCACTAAAGCGGGCTGGCCGGTGAACCGCCAACCTTACCGACGACACCTGCCGGCTGCTGTCTGTCCTCGACGACACGGGAGGGTCAGATTCTGCAGCTGAGGATCGCGAGGTCACTCGAACTGCATGGACAGCACTGTCTCTGCGACACAAGCTTTGCCCGTCCCCTCTGCCAGTGGACCAGGGGAACCTGAGGGCTTTCGTCCCGACGTCTGTCTCCCGCTCTTTACATCCCAAACGACTGCCCCACGGAGAGACAGCGGACGCGGAGGAGGGACGACGGGGACTAGGGCAGGTGGTGCTGGGGACACGGGGATTCTCTGTGCTCAGTAGCTCTAAAATTGTTCCACACCAAATCTGTGTTAAAAACAGAGGGTAGAGTGTGGAGGGAGATGAAGGGATGGCTAGAGCCTTGCCCGATGCTGGGGGCTCCCGGCCCACTCCCCTGACCGTAAAGACCCCTGTCCCGGTAACCAGAGCCGCCTCCCCCGGGGCTCCTCCAGGGCTGACCTCGGCCAGAGGCTGGCCGGTGTGGCAGGTACAAAAGGCCGGCCCCCTTCTCGTGAGCTCACCTGCGGCACAAGTGTGCATCAGGGCTCCCTGTAGGGTCTGTCCTGTTTCACTCTTCCCCCACATCTTCTCCCGAGAACACCCCCAGGATGAATCACTCAGGCTGGGGTCCTGCGTCTCAGCTGGGCTGGGAGGGAGCTCTGGTAGAGCACCGTGTGGTCTGCACCTTCTCACCCTCCACCCCGGCCCGACCGAGGGTGGACTGCAGGCCTCCCGGCTCCGGGCAGCATCGGCTTGGTGGCCCCCACTGAAGGAGCTGCAGGGAGGACGCCCGCTGTGTCCCCCGTGGGGTCTCTGGGAACCGTGGGAAATCGGTCCGAGTCTAGGACCGTTCCGTCGATCTTTGCTCGTGGGTCTCTTTGCTCTTTCAGCGCGCATGGAATGGACGTTCAGCCTCACGGTCCTGAAATGTGACTTTATCTCGAGTCATTCTCACTGACACCATCAGGGGCCGCCTCCAAATGAAAGCCAGAGCCCCGAACAGGAAACCTGAACCCAAGGACACATCTCCTTCCAGATCCCAGCAAAACCTGTCCCTGGAGACGTCGGGACCGGGGAAGGCCTGTCTCAGACGCGTCCAGAATGCAGCCTCGTCGGGATTCCCGCATAGCGGCCTGGGATGGGTTATGCAGCCTCCTTCCCCTTCCCACAAACATGATACTCATCTTGGGGAACTTCCTCTCCGTGGACATGTGCGGTCTTAGAGGAAAGTGCCCGGGGGACAGACACATCCTGCGGATGTGAGCCCTGGGCTCGCCCGAGCCCGAGCGCGGTGCCGGGTCTGGGCAGCTGGAATTCGCAGCAGGAGAACATCACGCTGGAAGCCCCTCCCTAAGGTGACAGCTGAGGGGCCTTTTCCTGAGCCCTCGCTCCTCTTTTCCAAACCGTCAGGGTCAGGAGCCTTCCAGTAAATTCCCATTTGTTTAAGTCAGTTTCATTTCTTGCAGCAAAGTATCCCTTGCTTCTGTCCGGGGTTTCCGGCCAGCCCACTGTTAGCCTGTCCTCGGTGGAACCCAGGCCAGACCTCAGGATGACCCGTGTGAGCCTGAGCGGCCTTGGCTTCCATTTCTGCGGCTCACAGGGAAGCAGGCCTGTTCGTGGCACCCAGTGGCAGGGCCCCCACGCTGGGCACAGCAGACGAAGGTCCCCATTGGAAAGAATGTTTGCTGAGCACCGACTACATCACAGGGCTCCCTCCAGCAGTTTGGAAGGAGGCTGGCAAGACGGGGGTGGCCTCATGGGCAGGGAGGTTTACTGGTAGGCACGGGGCTGGCCCCTGTCCACGGCGAAGGTGCTGGACACTCCCCGAAAATGCCATGTAGGGCATGGGGAGGGAGGCAGGCAGAGCACATCAAGAGCTCAGGGCAACCGACCGTCAGCTGGGGGCCCCTCGAGTCATCCGCGAGCCTGGAGAAGAAGGTAGGGCCGGGTGTGCCGCCGGGAGGGGCTGGGAGCCTCGTGGTCCAGGAGCCCCCGGCACTGTCGGTGGGAGCCCAACGCAGACAGAGGCGCAGCCCTTCCCCTGGCGCTCAGCATCGTCGCGCCACAGCCCTGTGGGGACCGCACTCCTCTTCCTGGCGGTCTCTCGTGCTTCTGACTTGCTGGGCCCGTTTCCGTGGTCCATGGAGTCGGAGACCGGCAGAAGGAGCCAGGGCCCCAGGAGCCGACGACGGCTGATGAAGGCTTCTGTGAACAGACCGGGAAGGGGTTGCCATGCCCTGAGGGATTCGTGGGTACCGGGGCGCTAAATGATTGAAGTCTGTGCACTTACTTCTCTCCTTGAGGCTCTGAGTGGGTTACGGGCCTCAGCTGGGGAAACGGGGGGCAGCGTGCCACAGGACGTCCCTTGGAAGGCCACGCCTGCTCCTCTCATGTGGGTCCGACGGCCCCACAAGTCCGGTTTGCGGCAAATGTGCACTGAGCCCCTGAGAGGGGTGGCGGGTGTTTCCCTCGGCCCCGGGGAGCAGAGGGGAAGGCCGCCCCTCGCCGGGCCACTGTTCGGACTCCTTGATTCTCTGGACCGGGGTCGGCAGCGCAGCAATGGGTATTATGGAGCCGAGAATTTGCTCTTGTTCAGTCTCAACTCCCTTCACCCCGGCCCGGCTGCATTCCCGGCCGTGACCTTCGGTATGAGGCTGGACCACGGCGTCGGGGGCGGGGGCGCAGGCTCGCGAGCATCCAGGAGGCCCTCGGGTCCTGTCTGGGTCCCCGTGCGCCCTGCCTGCCAGGCGGCCGTGACTTCCACACCGGGAGGCCCCGTGAATCCCGGCCAAGAGCAGCAAGAGCAACGACGCGCAAGTCGGTCAGATTATCCGGGACCCGGCCAGGGTCACGTTCGCGGCTGCGCCGGCCGTGCCCCCACACCGCATCGGAGTAGCCACGTCCGGGACCCCCCTTCACTCCGCCGGGATGCAGTCATGGATTCGGACTCACGGCCTTGACCTGTCACGAAGGAGGAGGTCACCTGGGTTGGAGAGGGTTGAGCGTCTGCTCCCGAGAAAAGCCATCAGCGTCCGGTCGGTGGTACCGAGCGCACGACTCCTAGGGCTCAGAGCCACAGACGCTTTAGCTCGCGGAGGGACGGTCAGTGTGTCCGCGCAGGTCGGGACGCGGTGACACGTGCCCCTGGGCGTCCTAGCCCGGGCGGGGGGGGGGGGGGGGGGAGGGTCTCCGTCGTAGCGTCTCGGGCGGAACGTGCCCTGCGTCACAGTGTGCGCGGGGAGAGGGATTTCTGCATGTGGGCCTTTGGGGCAGCAGACAGGGTGCTTCTGAGGGCGGTACCTGGACGGGATTGAACTCGGGGCCGGCGGTCTCCAGAAAGCCAGAATCGCGTCCCTCCTACGAGTCCCCAGGGGACACGCACCCGCAAACCAGGAGGCCGGCCGGGACAGGGACATGGCTGGGAGCTGGAGCTTCGGGCCCCGGTCCAGCTGCAGACGCACATCACGGGGGGCCCTGCCCTCCAGAGCGGCACCCGCCTGTTCTGGCCACTGTCACCTGAAGCAGGCCCCTCGGGGACACCGGAGGAGCCTCCACGCCCGCTCACATCTCGTCACTGTCAGAACGTCCGTGAGCTCGGCAGCTTCGGGCTATGCAGGTGAATTCCAGAGACGACTTCCTGTCCCCAGAGGCCTGGGGGAACGCACTCCATGGATCGCGAGGCGTTCCCGTACGTGGTCCCGAAGACTGGGAATGCGGGGATTTGGGGAGGGTGATTGGTCCTGTGACTGCCGTCCCAAACGACCATAGCCCCAGCGGCTTAGAACCAAAGTCTTCCTATCCGCAGCTCTGGGGGTCAGACGTCGGAAGGGGTCTCACTGCGCTGCCGCCAAGAGTCCGCCAGGCTACGGTTTCCCGGTATAAAGGGTGTGACCGTCCCAGAACCCAGACGCAGCCGTGCCCCGGGCTCCTCCATCGCGCCCAGCGGGGGGCTCCGGCTCGAAGGACCCAGCCCTCTCTGAGATCAGGGGCTGCCCCGGTGAGCACACACCTCGCACCGGGCTGGGGTCTGAGGGGACATCCCATGGCGTCAGCTCGCCAGGGAGCCAGAGGCGAAGGCTGGCATCTGCCCGCGTCGGGCAGCTGGCCACCAGGACCGCCTTCTCCAGAAGCTGGGTCCCCCGAGCTCCGAGGTCGGGCACCGGTTTGGGAAGCACGGCCCGGCGTCCTGCACCGGGAAGGGCGGCACTTCCACTCGGCGTAGACGGAGCACAGTTTCCCCAGGCGTGCGAGGCTCACAGTCACCAGCAAAGTGGTTTCATGGCAGCCTGTGTGAGCTCCTTTAGGTAAATGAGACCCATCTCTGCTCGTTGCCTTCCCATCTGGGGAAACGCGTTCCAAAGAGAGGCTTGAACAAGGGACCCTGAACGTGCCCTTTACTAAGTCGGGACAGTCTGAGATAAAGGTCCCCGTTTGCTCTTTGACTTGATGGAGCCCACAAAGCGACCCTCGTTCCAGGGGGGCCCAATCTGTGTCTCCGTCAGGTGAAGGTGGAGGCACGGAAGCCCCCGGTGACGGGGTCTAAAGACGGTAACCACTGGTGAGGACGCAGGGCCAGCGCTTCCGGGAAGCACTGTCGCTCCCGCTCAACGTTTGACAACTTTCATATAATTAAACTCAACAAATTATCATCCCTATTAACTTTTCATACGTGAAAATGTAACATGCATGTTATCGTAGGTAACGTGTCATTTAATTATATTAGTGTCATACAAGTGCATTAAAGCTGTGCGACATCAGGTTGGTGAATCGGGAAGCGCCGACGCACCTGAACGTTTGCTGCGGGTATGAAGGTGTCGTGCCAAAGGGCACAGCGTTCACGGAGGGACAGGGGCGGCAGAGACGCCACAGGGGCGTCCAGAGGTTGTGCGGGGGGAGGGGAGCTCCTGAGGGGGCGCACGCGACGAGCCCCCAGTCTCGGGAACGGGCGTGTGCTGGCGGAGCTGGGCGGGGACTGACGCCCGGGCCGGGAGCCCCGGGAGGAGCCGGGTCTCGTGACGAGGGAGCTGCGAGCCGTGCGCAGAGCAGGCCGGCTGCCGGCCGGTGGGCTGGAGCTCGGTCTGCAGCATGGCGGTGGCCGCGAGAAGCAGGGGCAGATGGGGATGGGCTCTCTGATGGGAGAAGCTCCAGCCGGAAATGCAGAAGGGCGGCAAACTCCCACCCATTTTCAGGAGGGGAGCAGGGAAGCTGCCTGATTGCCAAGCAGTCTTCGGTGGTTTGGAAACACCTGCTTGGACGTTGGGCACGGACACGCCCCGATGGCTAGAATGGCATCGGCCCTTTGTCCCTGGCTGTCTGTCACAGGGCTGACACAGCCTATTTCTTCAGAGCGCGGCTGTTCTCACAAATACACGCGGCCTCATACAGGAGCTAGCTGTCTTTCCGAACTTAAGACAACATCCTTTTCCAACTTTTATGAAGCGCTGTCTGAACTCTGGCCGTCCATCCTCTCGGCCGGATGCCGGCAGGAGCAGCTGGTTCTCCAGAGAGGTTGAAGGAAGCTTCTCCCGAGCTTCCGGCCGTGCTGGGCCTCGCTCGGGTCGGAGAATATCTCACCGCCACAGTGGCAGGAGCGTGGCCTCCCCAACACGGACGGCAGCCGGGCAACGAGAAAGCCCACCATTGTCTTCCCGTGGACCCATGTCGGAGCTACGGGAGGCTACCGAGACGTGTCCTGGCAGAACCTTCGCAGCCTCTCCTATAAACTAAGCAGAAATTCCGTGGGAGATGACAGATGACTTCATATACCATGCAAGCAAGCTCAGACAATAGCTTTGGCCATGACTGATTGCCTTGCTGTAACCCACTTTATGTTAAATGCATTCTTGCTGTTCAATTCCATCTCTGTAATTTTGTTCTTCTGCCTTCCCTGGCCCTCTGCGGGCTAACCAGGTTCCTTCAGTAATGATTTCTTCTCCATTGTATTGTTTTCTGCATAATCAAGTTGGTAGGTGGGGGTTTGGGTGACACGGCCATCTGTCAAGTTCATTTGCTCTGAAAATGCAAGAAATAATGGCCCCGACCACTCGGGGCTGTCCGCTCGAGGAGACTAGCGACTTCCACTGCACTCTCCTCCCCTTTCTCCCAAGGATTTTCCGCCTTTCAATACAAGGCACACACGCTTTTTCCTACCCGATGGGCTGTTTACATGTTTTGGTTCTTTATAGAGGGGAAAAAATGCCATATTTTTCCTTATTACTTGTCCACCCCATCTTGCAATTTATGCAGGGAATCCAATTAAGGAGATGTGCTAACATCCCCAGTAACGCACCTGTCTCGAGACTAAAGACGCTGCCGGGACCTGACCCAGCTCGGGAGCCTGTTCCTGCCGGGCCTCTGGCACCGGCGATGCACTCCCTCGGGGCTGCGGGACACAGGAGCGCCGGAGCCCGCGGGCCCGGGGACTGTGCAAACACAGAAAGCCAGTCAACCCTTATTTGATCGAACTTACTGGCGTTGCTCACTGATAATCTACCCTAGCCGGAAAGAGATGAGAGGAAGCTTTTTGGGATTCCAGCTGTTTTCCTATTTAAATGTGGTGGAAGGACATTAAAACAAAACAAAACAACAACAACAACAACAAAACCACTTGTAAATTTCTTTTCTCGAAACAGATGATGCAAATAAGATGAAAGGCCAGCGATGGGAAAGAAAACATCTCTGGGCGAATGAATTCTTCTGAATTAAACTGTTGTGCTCAAGGATTATTGTCAATGATGAGAACATGTTTAATGTGTTTTTGGAACATTTTGCTGCCATTCGAATTCTCTCCAGAGACGAACGGGACCAACTGGTCCCTGGAAACTTTCCAAGCTGCCCCTTAGTCTTGGATTTATTACAAAAATTCGGCCCCCCCCCGCTTCCAGCCGAAGATGCAAGAACAGGGTCTCTTCCTCAGTGATAGGAAGGACTCAGAGACCTTCCTTTCTAGTTTGGGGACTTTGACCAATGGCTCTCCGAGGCTGCCACGTGGGCCTGCTCTGCATGGAGGGGGCACATCGGCAAGCGGCTATGCTGCTATGCCCACGAGGAGCTCTGCCGTGGATGGTGTATTTGTTGGATTTCTGAAGAGAAGCAGAATCAAGAGCAGATGTCTATTTTTCTATCATCTATCTATCATCTATCTATCTATCTATCTAAGGAGAAAGAGCAGGGAGTGGAGGGAGGAAGAGAGTGTGGAAGGAAGAGGTGTCCTAAGGGATTGGTTCACAAGATTACCGAGGTCAGAAGGTCCGAAGACCTACCATCTGCAAGCAGGAGGCCCAGCAGAGCCAATCCTGTAGTTTTAGTCTGAGTCTAAAGGCAGGAGAACATCAGTGACAGAGCTCAAAGGCAGTTAGGCAGAAAGACAATTCTTTCTTACTTAGTTAGCCTTTTACTGACTCAGCCTTCAACTGATTGGATGAGGCCCACCACAGCCAGCAGAGCAATCTTTTACTCAGTCTACAGATTTCAAATGCTGACTCAGCCAGAAACAGCCGTAAAGACACACCCATAGTCATGCTTAACTAAATATCAGGACACGCTATGGGCCAGTGCAACTGACACATAAAGATGACCCTCCCCGGCAGCATTGCCCTGGTTTATCTCCGTGCAGAAATCCAAGGAGACCAGAGGACCTGCACTTCACTCTTGGGAGAACAGGCGGGGACTCACGTGGTGTCAGCCCCCGTCATACTGAACAGTCGCTGCTGAGATCAGGGAAGGCGGGGAGAGGATCGGTGCCCGTCGGAAAGAGCCCCAGAGCCGCAGGCCCTCCTGAGGGGTGACTTGGGAAGAAAACCCACCCCTCCCCTTGGGGTGAACTCAGCCCCTCTGGGGTCTTCTAGGGGGGTCTTCACGAAGGCTCCCTGATAGACAGCCCCTGTACACATGAGTGAGACACTGGTCTTGCTTTAAAAATGCATCCGTGTTAGAATCCAAACTTTGGCTGGAAGCATGTGGCTCAGAAGACACATGTTGGCTAATAGTCAATCCTTAAAGGGAGCACGGGATGTTTTTTCACGACGTTGGCTTTGTCAAGTGTCTGCTACACACTTGAAGTAATTCTTGCTCGATTTTAAGAACTCTAATCCCGTAGTAATCGAGTTACAAATTTTCGTTTTTTCCCCTGAATTAAACATTGCTCAGAAAGAGGGGCTCTACTTAGCATTGACTTTAGGAAGAGCAGTGTGGAGAGAAACTAACAGGTCCGAAGTGATTACTAAGTAACAGACCCACTTGGAAGCTTTGCACTTAGGTCCCAGATCAAATGACACATTATATACACAAACTCCAAACACGCGTTACGCTTGGTTACGATTTCATAGCGAAGGAGCTGCGCAGATCCTCAATTAGCCAGACTTAGATGTTTCATTGCCTGGATTTGGGATAATAAACACTTTCCCAGTCAGTTTTAAAGTTTTTGGAGATGCGGTCAGCCTTCTGGAGAGACGCAAAAGTCTTCTGCTGTTGTGTCGGGAACGGAGAGGGACGAGGATATGACGGTCCTCTCCAGAGGCCGCTCCACGTTGGACGGCACGGCCGATGCGTCTTCCTACACAGGCAGAGGGGCCCTTTGGAGAGTTGAGTGTTGTTCATCTAGAACATTCCTCTGCTGTCTTTTGGCTTCGCGAACACCATCCACTGGATTCCAATATATTCCTTTACTCTGGGAAAAGCCCGTTAGTAGTAAAATATTTACAAAAAATGCAAAAGAAAGCACAAGTACTGATGATTCCTGACCATCACTCTGCTGAAGATCCACGTGATACTTTGCAAAGAGAAATAGAAGTCCTGGAATGTATCTACCTAAAACTTTGTGGGCACCTGGGCAGACCTTGCGGAGGCTGAGTATTGACTGACTTCCAGCACTGTCTTGCTGCCAACGCCAACTCCTGATCCCTGCTGGCCGGGGCCCTCCCAGCCTCAACACTCCCTTGCCCCGGGAGCTCCCGCGCTCTGCTGGCATCCCATCCCTCATCTCGTTCTCTCTGGGAGACTCTGACTTGCCTTTGAAAAGCGGTGGGGGCCCTGTGCTGACCCAGGGCTTCTAAGTGGGCCCGTTCAGGTCCCTGGGAGTAAGCACCAGACGCAGCCGATCTGCGGCTTAGCTGCCACAGGCCCCGGCCGCCCAGGCACACAGCACAGCTGCTCGCCAGCTTCCTGCAGACCCCACACCCTCACCACCTGTGCCTCCGGGACCCCTGCAGAAAGGGCTGGGGTGCGAAACACTGGGGGTGCGGCACCTCGCTGGACGCCAGCCTCCCACGGCCTCAGGCGGGCTCGGTGAGGCGCCAGTGTCACCAGGAATCCAGGTGACCAGGAGAGCGAGTCCACCCCCTTCTGCACGGGCTCCGGTCCTCCCCGCCGCACCCTGGTTCTCCTCCTCCGTGAGCTCCGGCCGGTGCGCACCTGTCTTCCCCTCGGGGGCGGACATTCATACACCGCGCACAGGAATTCTTGCTCTGTAATTCATAAATCATTGGAAATGGGCCTAAACCCCGTAGACATTTATGGCAGAGTTCCTGACGTGCTGAGCTCTCCTCCCCACCATCGTCCCTGATGAAAGCCACCGTCTCTCCGGAGGGACCCCCGGAAAGCTTCCTATAAGCCCCTCACCTGCAGCACAGTGTCCCCATCACGTGCATGGACGTTACCTGTAGGGGGGTAGGGGGCGGCCTGCTCCCAAATGGTATGCCCGGTAGGAACCTCGGATGTGACCTTGGTTGGGGAAACAGTCCTTGTGGATAAAACTAAGTTTAGGATCATGAGCTGGGATCGATGGAGAGTAGTTTAGATGCCTGTATCTGGAGTATTCAAACCTAGAATCAGAAGGTTGTGGTCGAAAAGGTCCCATGTCAGGAGGGACAGGTGACGGGCTCTGTCCCTTGTGTGTCCGGCAAGGGCCGCCCAGGGAAGAAAGCTACGGGAGGGCAGAGGCGCACATCAGACGTAGGAGCCGTGCAGCCCGGGGAGCTGAATGGGGCAGGAAGGG
>CM052809.1:135877042-135917227 GCA_028533885.1 Nasua narica
GCGGGTGTGGTCCCAGAGACAGCGGCCGTCCCCACGGGTGACCGGGTCCCTGTTGTGTCCACGCCGGGGGGGACGCCTGCCCCCCGCACTCACGCAGGCGGCCCGCCCAGCGCCTCCGCGGCATCTCAGTGTGGTTTTGATTTGAGTCTCCCTGATGGCTAATCCGACCTTGACCTTTACGTGGGGCATTTTCGGGAGCCTCTCCTGGGGCTAGAACGGGTGCAGACCCGATCCATCCAGCAGGGGACTGGTCCTGCGGCTTCCGCGGGGCCGCGGACAGACGGGCGGACACAGATTTCACCAGCAGGGAGAACCGGTGGTCCCCCCAGGTCCAGGAGGATAAAGCTTTGCTCCTGGGCCGTCTGTGTCATCGTAGACCTCAGGCCTCCCGTGCCGAGCTGCCAGAGTGAGGGGGCCTGGCTCTGGCGTGACGGGAAGGGCTCTCTTCTCTGACCGGGGCCAGGGAGCGGTCTGCGGGACGGAGACGTTTCACTGCGGAGGTAAGGACCCCCTGGACGGCCCCTGACGCGGCTGGAGGAGCGTGGTCAGCCAGGGGCTGACTCGCTGCTCGGCTCTCTGTCCCATGGGGCGGGATCGGCCCGAGTTAGCAGGACCCACACAGGAGGTCAGGGTCAAGACGATGCGGCCCGAAGGAAGGATGCCCTTACTCCCGGCGGGCAGCGGCAAGGTGGGAGGAGGGAGCGGGACTCACCCCTGCAACACTGAGTTTGTGGTGTTCCCGCACTTGTGTTCACTTCCACGTCTAGTGCCGTGGGAGAAAGGGCAGCCTCCCCACACACACGTGTCTTGGCCACTTTCCCTAACCCTCCTGGGAAACCACCCTGGGCGCACTCCCTCCGGCAGACCCGCGTCGTTGATGGCCTCAAACAGCAAGGGGAGACCAAGGCCACAGGCCTGTGTGGGGAGTGTCCCTTACAAGCAGTGGCACGGGGCCGGCGCTGAGTCCGGGTGTCCACTCTGTCTGGCAGGGGGAGGGGCATGGAGGCCCACCTGAGTGGCGGGGAGGGGCTGTGCAGCGGGCGGTCCCGGCGGGCGTCCCCGGCGTCCCCAGGTGGGGCACCTGCTGGTCACACCCCGCTGGCCAGCTGTCCTGCTCCTCTGGGCCACTGCCGTCGGAAGCGGCGGCAGAACCGAGCCGGGAGCTGAGTGCGGGCGACGCTCGGGGGCCTTCCGACGGATGCGGATCGTATGGAGTGGCAGCTGGGGTCAGATCTCTCGAGGACGCTCGGTGAGAGGTGTCAGCTTCCATGTGGAATCGCTGCTGGTTTGGGGGACAGCGGCTCCCCCTCTGGGCATCCGCTAAACGGGCCCGGTGAGCGCGTAGCAGCCGCACTGGGGGACGACCGGAGTTCTCGGGCAGCGGACCAGGATCCCGCTCGCTTGTCCTTGTGTTCATCCTGTGCTCTCAGGAACTTCTCTCTCGGTGGTGGTTAGGAGACCCTCAGTCAAACGCAAAGTGGGACCGAGGTCCCCCGCGGGGGACAGGCACCCCCGGGAAGCCCGGCCCAGCACCTCGGGGCTCCGGGACCCATCGATCTCGCCTCGTTAAGTCGCGCAAGTCAGCAACTTCGCAGGGCTCCGCTCCAGGGGTCCCTCCTAAGAATAATACGGCCATTTATAAACCTGGGCACCTTCTATTGTCTCCTTCCCCTGCTTTAAAAGGCTGTGCCCCGCGGGGCCCCTCCGTGGAGGCGAACGGAGCTCCCGGAGAGGATCAGGCGTCTACTATTTAAAATCCGCTCGGCAACATCTCTGGCCGGGAAGGCCAGGTTTACGCAGGGTCTCCCTCAGAATGTTCTGCTGGCACCTAATTTAACCTCACGGCCTCTCGGAAGGGAGGTGCCCTGGGGGGCGGGGGGGGGTTCACAGGGAGGACAGGGTCCCCCACACCGGGACCCTGCACGGCTGGGAAGATGATCGAAGTCGCACAGTGAGGGTTGGTTGTTAGAACACGTCCAAATACCATCGAGGAGAGAAAGAGAAGCACTTTAGGGCACCTGGGGGCTCAGGCAGTGAGGCGTCCAGCTCTTGATTTCGGCTCGGGTCCTGACCTCAGAGTCGTGAGATGGAGCTCCGCGTCGGGCTCCGCGCTTAGCATGGGGTCTGCTTACCCCTCTCCCTCTGCGCCTCTCTCTCCTCTCTCTTTCTCACCTAAATCAGTACCTAAAATCTTAGAACAAGCAAGTAAATAAACACTATGTAATAGGCCTGCGTGGAGAGAAGGTTCTAGACGCTGCTACATTAGGTTCGACCTCGAGGTGTGTCTACGGGCCACTCAGGCCCCGTGCTTGGCCCGGCCTACGTACCTAATGAGTATTTATTGAATTCAACTCCACTTTGTGGAGGCAACGGTGTGTAGTGCAGAGAACACACCCTATCTGCTTTCTGCCCTGTTGGAAGGGCTTACTCCGTAGTTGGAAAAAATGCGTCAAAACACTTAATTGAAATGCCAGAAGGCTACAAAATCGGTACAGGCCGGGAGCGTAGGGTGTCCATATCGCTGCATGGTCCCCAGGGCCTGGGCGGGGTCGAGGCTGCCGGAGGCCAGGGTTCAGCTGGACCAAAAGGAAGAAGGTTGCGGTGACTGCGGGAGGGGCAGGCCTCCAGCACCGCCCGATGGGCCCCCCAGGGAGGCCAGGTGGGGAGAAAAGTGCATTTATTTAATGACTGGGACATAGGGAAAGATATCTAAGAGGAACCCAGTTGGAAATTGGAGCCGCTGGAAGGATGATCCAGAGACGTGTCCATGGGAGGGATGTGTCCATGGGGGAGACAAACGGTTTTGTTAAGCAACGAACTCTGGAGGGAAAGGCAGAGAGAGAACCAGCCAGTATTACCCCAAGTCTGGAGATCATTACACCAGAAAAGGGGGGAAATGTGTATTATTCGCCTGTGACAAAATTGTAAACATTAACACATAAGAAGAAACAGCTTAAGCATTATAAAAAAATGATAAATTAGCGAGAAAGCCAATTATTTTTTTTTAATTTTTTTATTAACATATAATGTATTATTTGCCCCGGGGTACCTGTCTGTGAATCATCAGGCTTACACATTTCACAGCATTCGCCATAGCACATACCCTCCCCAATGTCCATCCACCCCCCACCTCCCAGCAACCCTTAGTTTGTTTCGTGAGTTTAGGAGTCTCTTATGGTTTGTCTCCTTCCCCATCCCATCTTGTTTCATTTCTCTTCCCCACCCCCCCACGACCCCCCACCCTGCCTCTCAAATTCTTCATATCAGAGAGATCATGTGATAATTGTCAAGAAAGCCAATTATTAAGTAAATTCTCAAAATCAGAATTTCTCCGCATAATGGAAACTACCAGTTATTGTGGGATAAATGGGTCTCTTTATAAAAGCAATGACAATGATAAAATATCTAAGAATAAATTCAACATAATGAAAACTCCTAACGGATTTACTGAAGGATATTGGAGACATTCGGTCAAAGGGGAAATGCGCATTCCCGCAGCGGTTCTGGCGTGGACAGCCCAGGCTGCTGGGTCCGCGGTCCGAGGCCCGCGGTGGCCCGGGGAAGGCAGCCGTCGGTGTGGGCGCGGGCAGTTCCGCTCGGGCCGCTGGGCGTCAGCGCTGGCCTCGCGGTGCGGGGGCATCTGTTTCCCCCACGCCCCAGGCCTGGCTGTGGCAAGGGGACATCAGCTTCCCCTGGGAAGGTCTGACCTGGGGATCGCCTTGCTCCCAGGGGTCACCCCTCACTGAGTGTCGGGCCTCGGCCGGCAGCGCAGGACCCCGGCGGGGGCGGCGGACCTGGAGGGAGACGGGAAGAGTAGACAAGGGGACAGAAGTTCCCAGACCAGCGTGTAGGGTTTCCAGCAGGGCTCCCTGCGGGCCAGGCGGGGCTGGGTCTGTGTTCTCCCTCCCGATGCCCCTCCAGTTCCCAGCCCTCCGTGGTCCTCTTCGACCTCCTGGGAACAGCTTCTGACCCCAGGGCCTGTTGTGTCATTTGTTAAATAAAGCGACCTTGCCAGCACCCAGGCCCCCTGAGAGCCGAATCCCTAAAGCCCTCACTCCCAGCCCCCAGGGGCCGGATGCCTTTAGATCAGTGGCTTTTACACACTTGTATTTAAACTAGAAACATATGAAATGGCTTTTTTGAGATAAAATTCATAAGTTACCACTTTTTCTCATCACCATCCACCTAAGGAGCCTTTGTAGACTTTTTTTTTTTACCTAATTACCCCCCACCTGTGAAATTTTACTAACACCAGCATACTATCTGTCTTTGTATTGTGTGTATATCTGTGTTAAACGCATACACTTCAGAGGTTTTGTTCCCTGAGAGCCAGTTTTGCCCTCTTGGGACGGTATCCTTCGCGTTGGACATGCATGATTTCGGTCCCCGTTCTCCACCTCGGACGCAGACTGGAATCGCCCGGGCGGTGATGGGACATCAGTGCCGTCCGTCGGGCCCCACTGCGGAGGGGGCAGCGGTGCTTTCGGGAAGCCCCCGGGTCTGTGTGCAGCCGGAGCCGAGCCCCAGCTTCGGATAGGAGATGGGCTGGAGAATATGGGGGTTTCTGGAAACCAGGTTTGGGCCGTGTCCAGGTAGCAGACTGGCTAGAGGTCCCCGGTGTGGCCTTCTTGACGTCACTGAGAACACAGGAGACCCAGAAGGAGCAGCAGGCCTGTGTCATCAGTGTCAACATCAAGAAGGGGTTAAAAAGTGACTTTTCAGCAATCCGGGATATTTTCCCTGCCGTAAGAAAGACATTTTTCCCTACGTCACAGGAGAAGAGGAGGAAGGCAGAACAAAGTCCAGCTTCTCCTGCTATATTCGTCTCCCCAGTCTGTGCTTCCCCACACCGACGGCGAAGGCTGGAGAGAGGGTGTCAGAGCCCTCGATGCCCGTCCAACCTCGCCGGACGGAAGCTCCTTTATAACCTGCTCTCTTTCATTTCTGCTCCAGAGACAGAAAGGAAAAGAAAGACAGTGCTTATGGAAGAAGTAGAGGGAGAAGAGAGACGGTGGGTAAGAGGGAGAGAGGGGGAGGGGGAGAGGGACAGAGGAGGGAGAAGGAGGGAGGGAGGAGAGAGAGGAGGGAAAGGGAGGGAAGAGAGAGGGAGATGAGGGGGAGGACAGAGAAGGAGGGAGGAGGGAGAGGAAGGAGTTTGGACCTAGTACAGGTGAGCTCATCCCCAGGGGATGAAAATGAATGGGGACGCCTGGATGGCTCAGTTGGTTAAGCTGCTGCCTTTGGCTCAGGTCATGATCCCAGGGTCCTGGGATCGAGTCCCACATCGGGCTCCTTGCTCAGCGGGGAGCCTGCAAAAAAAAAAAAGAAAATGAATGGAAGGGTTAGAAGGCGGGCTGATCTGGATGATACAAGTGCTCCCGAACGCAGGGCCTCCTCTTCGTTTCCCCAGCTCCTCTGAGAGCTCTCTGCTGCGCAGGTGCAAGGCTGGGGTTGAGGTCCCTCTCCCCTGGGCACTCTGGGGGGTCTCAGAGCTCCCCCTCCTTGCCCCTGGCCCCCCCCGCCGCCCCGCAGCAGGCCTGTCCCTGAGCCCATGGGCTCCGTGCCCTCGGAGGTCCCTGTACCGAATGTCCACGTATCTGCTGAAAACTGGGCTAGAACGTGCACAGAGAGGTTCCAGTATTTCGTCTCAGAAATACGCCCTCCCCAACAGCAGCATTAAAATTTAGGGTTAGAGATGAAGTTCTTCAAAACTGCAAAGTGGCAAAATAGCAAAGCCAGATTGTAATTCTTATCATTCTTATCTGGCCATTGTGCTCATGGGCGAACGGTGTTCGCAGCAGTGAAAATGTAACAGTGTCCATAATTGGTAAATCGTATGTTTGGTTCATAAAATTAATTTTCCTTACCTTTGTTTCGACAAAAGCACTAGTCATACTGTCGTAATGATGCTCACGTACCCCGTGTTCTGTTAGTAGTAAAGATTTAGAAATAAATTTTATCAGATACAAATAGAGTACATTTAATAAATACAATGTAAATCATTCATCAACTTTTCTCCTGAAATACTTTAAACCCCTATTAAAGTTGAAGTAGATATTGTGATTCAAGAATATGAACAAGTAAAACAAAATTACTTGAAAAGGGAACTTTGCATTTTAACTGAAGTAGTTACAAAACATCAGTCTCCGGGCAGCTCTGGCATCAACACTCACGCCGCCAGCGTGAGGGAGCGTGTCATTCCGCACAGGCTCTGGCCTGGGACGCTCCTGGGGCTCGCACGGTGTCCCCGTGAAAGCTGGCTTGGACCCCTGGCCCCACGTGTGGGACCCTGCCCCTTGGTAAAGGGGCCCTTGCACCTGTCCCCAAGTTAGGGCAGGCCACCCCAGAGTAGCGCGGGCCCAGAGTCCAAGACCGGCGTCCTTAGAAGGAGGCCACGCGAAGACAGAGAGCCTCGGGGGAGGGCCACGTGCGGACACGGCAGAGAGGGGCGTGTGCGCCTGCAAGTCGGAGAAGGCCAAGGACCCCCGACCAGCCACCAGGGACTGGAGGAAGCAGGAAGGGTCCCCCTCGTGGGGCCCTGCCCACATCTGGCTCCCAGACCTCAGAGGCTGGGTCTCCGCGGCGTCAGGCCACCTACCTGAGGTCACGTGCCACAGCGGCCACGGGAACCCCCGCACCCTCTCACATGAGAGTTCGAAAGAAAACAGAAGTTACTGAATACTGTAGGGTGTCCCTCCAGGCCCCGTGCACCCTGAGAGTCCTGGGGTGATTGGTGCTCCCAGAGTCAGAGAGAAGCACGGAAGGGAGGTCACGAAAGGACGTGGGCACCATCCTCGGTTGTCGGAGACTCTGCGGCATTTTCCTGCCCGGCGTGGTGACGTCTTCCCTCCCCGCACAGCACTTGGCCGCGCCTCCCCGTGTGCACAGGAGCGCCGTCCATCCTTGCTTCGGGCGCGGGGACGACCACAGCCTTCGTGGGACCTTTCCTCCAGCCCGGGGCCCTCACCCGGGGAGCAGGGCTTCCTCTGGGACCGGCTGGGGGATCCGGGAGAGCGAGGCGCGGCGCTGACCCCTGCGAGAGTCGGGAAGCCGCGTGTCACCCAGCGGGGAGCGAGCAGGGCTGTCCTCTGCAGACCTCCCGCCCCTGGGGACCGGGAAGGGGCTAGCGTGGGCCCCCAGCCTCAGGTGCTCCCGCCGAGACAGGGACTCCAGCCTCACGGAGGGTGTGCTGGATGAGACTCGGCGGTGCCCACAGGGAGGACCCAGGTCAGGGACCGCCCGTGCCGCGGAGCCCGTGTTCCTATCCGTGGGACGGCGCCACTCCGAGGGGCCACCGAGGCGGCTTTCACACGTGGGTTTTTACGATAACGTGAGTCATGTGTTTCTGATTCCCTGACCACGAACTCACCAAACGTTTTGGCAACTGTGTTCTGGATGTTCCAGCAGCATGGTCAGTTCCCGTGCATTTACCGTTACACGTAATACACACATGCACGCGCATACACACTCATCACGCACGTGCACACATTACAAACGCGTGTGCGCACATGCACGCACACGCACAGCCTCCGAATGCAAGAACGGGACAGCCAGTGTGGCTTCAAGATCTGGTTTCCTGGTCGTACCCTTCGGGTGCCCTGACTCGCTCTCCCCCTCCCTCCCCAGCCCTGCACGGAGGGCCGCGGGGCCCGGGAACGAGGTCACCGACCTGGGAGGCTCCCGCCGAGTCTCGTGAGTCCCCCGGCAACACAGCGACACTGAGGCGAGCAGGTGTTCCCCGTCGTGCCCCTGACTATGCGAAGAAGCGAGTTGTGAACAGTGAAGGTTGTGGAATCCCGGTAATTGGCGCAGAGCAGATGCGAAGCCTCACCTTCCCCGCTCTTGTGCCTCGCGTGCGGGGAATTCCCCGGTACTTTCTGCTCCTTGGATCCTGTGGTTTTGTAACTCCTGTTCTAAGGGATCCGGGACAAGATCCTAAGAACGTGCCGCGCACAGCCTCGCCCACCAGCTCCCGCTCAGACCTCTCCCGGCACAAGTCCTTTCTCCCTGCACTCGGTTCTTCCGAACTGCGCACTCCAATGTCCCTGTCCCCACCGCCTCCCTCGCACCTGCCGCTTGCCAGTCGAGTTCAGGTGCCTCGAGAGGGACCCGATGAGCAGAGCTGCGGGACGCGGCGTCTGGTGGAGCCACAGGCCTGACAGTGCCATCGCAGCCCCGGAATGGGTCGGAACCTCGAGCTCAGGAAGACTGGAGGGAAGGAGGGTGCGCAGGGCATGAACGGGAGCCGAGAGCCCCACGGTGGGTCCAGGCCGGGCCAGGAGACCCGGAGGAGGCCCCGCGTGAGGAGGGGGGGTGGGGCTGGGCAGGCACCCTGGGGTCACGGATGCCAGGCCCAGAAGTGGGCCCTGGGGGCCACCACGATCATGAGAAGGGGTGATGGAGGCTGCATGAGCCTCAGTGAGAAAATTACCCTTCGTCGAGCAGGAGGGAAGGTAGGAAAGGGAGTAGCGAAGGGGACAGCGTCCTCGTGGGGCTCGTTCCCGGCTGGCCGCCCTGCACGGAGGGGGCTCGGAAAGGCCCCGACACAAAGGTGTGGACACAGAGGGTCCCAAGTCAGGAGGGACGCAGGCAGGTGGAGCAGAGAAGTCCCAGGGCCCCCGTGCCGCCTCCACGCCTGGCTCCGACCCACGCTGGGGAGATTCCTCAGTGCCCCTCTGCCCCAGCCCTCCACGTCTCCGCCAGTGCTTGCCGGGGTGGCGGGGTCGAGCCCTCCTCCCTCCTCCGCCTGCCAGCTCCGTCCACGACCGCACTCTCCAGGATTTCCCAGTCCCTCCAGCTGCCCTCCCTCCCCAGCCTGGTCTGCGTCCCAGACTCGGGACGAGCCCGTTCCCGAGCTGGGCCCCAGGTGACTCCAGCTCTAGCGGGAGAAGAATAGAGACCTCCGGCCCAAGCCCTCGGAGCCCAAGGCTGGGACGAGGCCAGCCACGTCAGAGCTGGACGGGACTGGGAAAAGGCGGGTGTCACTCACACCCCAGGCCTCCCCTCCCTCCCCAGGGGTGTGAGGGGACAGAAGGGTCCCTGCTCTGCAGGGCACACTCGTCCTTCCTCAGCGTCATGGTGGAAAACTCATGGACAGAATCACCTTCCTTTAAAGTCTTGAGGAAAGGGAATTGGATAAAACAGATCTGCGTGAAGACGTGTGATTGCCGGGGACGTGAGTGCTGGTGTTATTAAACGATGTTCGATGTTCGAGCGTGCCCTCGGTTTGCCCCCAGGGGATGGGACCTTCTGAGGACATCCACGATTTGCTGGAGGACTATTCTTGTCTCTGTTGTCATGCACATCTTTATGACCCTGGTGCGGTCCTTGTGGAGCTTGGTCCCATCCAAGAAGGGCTTTGCTGTCCCAAGTGGGGCTGAGAAAACACTCCGTGCCCCCACACCCCTGCCCTGCGCCCGAGGAGCTCTTCGTGGGCCCCCCCACCTTCCGTGGCACAGATGGCGAGAAATGCCGCGTGCAGAATTTCTTGCGAACATCTCAAACTTATTGTTCAAGCTTTGAAGCGAGAGAAATGCTCAATGTATTTGGCCAGGGCCTTCCACTCATTCGTCAAATCACATGTGATCTCGAGGAGGTGGGATCCACGCGTCTCTCCTTCACTTGCGCTGGAATCATGGAGCTCAGGCCTGTGCTCAGCGGGGGGACGCAGGCCGCGTGGGGCGACAAGCGAGCGAGGGGCCACGCGGAACGGCAGCCAGCTCCGGTGGCCTGGGGGATGGGCATCGGCTTCACGGCCTGAGCCCCTGCTGGAGACGTCCTCGGCGTGGGGCAGCGCCGTGACCGCAAGGGCCGGATGTGGGGTCTGCCGTCAGCAGGCCCGTGGTGGGGTCTGCCGTGATGGGGCTGAGAAAGACCAGCGCTCCCGGGGCTGAAGCAGAAGCCGGGAGACCGTGCCGCCATCAGGGCCCCTCCACCCCCGAACCTCTGACTCCCTGAGCCCATTTGCCTCTCCGTGAAACGAGTCGCGACGTGCCCCTTGCACCTGCGTGTGAGCGCCTGGTACTCTGTCTCCTAAGTCACGGCTCCCGTCCCGGGCTCTGAGGGGACGGGCGCACGTCCATCCTTCGGAGCAGTGGTGCGTGGGAAGACACAGGCTCCTGGGGGCTCTGAATGTTACTTTCATAACTTACTACCTGGGTGGCTTCCGATAGGCAAGTTTGCATCGTCATCTGTGGTTTCTGATGTGGCTGGGGACACCCGGCCTCCCGAAGCTCCATCCGGCGGAATCCTGGAGTGCTGAGCCCGTGCCGGCTGCGGCCCTCGGCCCTGGGTGCTGAAGGCGCAGCGGGCGCGCACGTACGGGCTTGCCTCCAGGGGCTCACGGCCGGGCGTAGCTTCTGTCTGGTGGTCTGCACGGAAGGGCTCTCGAGGACCTGCTGCTCGGAAGGAGGGCATCGCTGCCCCCGGTGCCCTTCTGAGCTTGTCACCGGCTGTGGGCCTCTGGTGCAGCAGCATTGCACTGTGAGCGTGCACACGCGGGGACAAGGAGGGCAGGGAGCCCCCGTCACCCACCTGCCAAGGGTCCCTAACAGCTTACAGCCGTCTGGTCTCAGTTCCAGGCCCCACAAAATAAAAATAAAATTGTGATTCTGCTTTGCAAGCTTCCTGGGAGGATCAAATTATATAACACACAGAAAAGTGCTTTGAAAATGGTATAAAGTAGTGTAGAAATAAATGGTGTATGCGAAGGAAAACACTTGCACTGCAGGTGTTTGGGTCGGAGGGCGGGAGAGAAGGTGAAGGGGCCAGTCTTTGTGACTTATGGTCTCCTGGCCGTTGGCATCCAGGGAAGTCGCTCCGAGTGCGTGTGGGTCCCCGGCTAGTCTGTTGTCTATTAGCGTGGGCAGGAATTCGGTCCAGCACCGAGAAAAGGGCCCGATGGTCCCTCGCACCACTCCCTGCCCCCCGGCCCCCCAGACCTGCCAGCCTCCGTCTTGGGGCGACTGGGCAGGGTAGTGTGGGAGGAGCCTCTTCTCTGGACTTAAGTCCGTGTGAAATCTTTCCACTGAGAGTTTACCTTTCCATATTACCTTAAATTTTAAAACTTGAGAGATTTACGATAATAACTAATAATTTAAAATAACTATAAATTCACGAACCTAGAATGGATCAAAATTAGACCAAATGTTCCGTCATCCATGAAGAATGATTATTTTCTTCTTTTCTTCTTATAATCATCAATTTTAGGAAGCAGATTACCTAGAATAATTATTTCTGAGTTAAAATTGTTTTTTGTAATTCATCACTCTCACAATTGTGTGTAATAATCACGTCTATTTATTTTTCCTTAAGTAATCATGGTATTTTCATCAAAATTCATCAGAAGCTGCTTCTAGAAGGACATGCTTTTAAAATATTCAAATTTATAGTTAATGTTTTATTAACCATATTTAGCCTATAATTATTTTTCTAATGAAAATTATCCAGAATGCACCATCTGATGTTATGAGGCTAATAGTTCAAACAGAATTCAGAGAAACATTCGTGCACGGAGGCCTGGGTATTAGTCATTTGGAAAGGAGGATTTATGTGCCATATAATTAATTGTTGCCTGAGTTTGACGGTCCAGTTTTACTTCAATGCATTATTTACACTGGAGGAGACTTAGGGCTTCACCTTTCAAGAGTTTAGGAAAATACAAATACACACATTATCTGCGCAGCGGATGACTGTGTTGCAGCGGACGGTGGTGTGAGTGTGGATGTGGAGTGTGTACAGGATACGTCTGTGCACTCTAGGGGCAGAATAGATATTCTTTATATATGTCTACTACGTTCTACCTCTTACAGAATGCAACAGCGATGACTACGAACACATGCGTGAGCGTGTGGTTCGTACGTAGAATGTATATATTCGCTCCATAGAATTAATACAGTCTGTGGATTACAAAATACTATGGTGACTGGTACCCGAGTCTCTGTGTGTGAGACTCACATTCATTGTCGGCATCCCTCGAATATTCAACTGGCTGATGTCTTTCAAATATCCACAAAATAAATAGGTTGTGACACTTCTGAACTTTGAGTCTCAACAACAAACTACAGCCCTGTGGACACGGGCACCCTGCAGGGCAGTTAGGAGGGGGGACGTTTGCCCCTGAGAAACCCATGGCTGGGATCGTGTGGGTCTGGTCCCCAAGGGGCTCCACAAGTCTGCTGTCCTGTGGGGAACCTTAAAGATCCCCTCCCTGCCAGATTCCTGAGGAAAGAGCCCCAGAAGCATTCAGCAGTCTGTCTGAGAAACCAGTGCGCTGGGCAGGCCGTGCGCCGGGGCAGGAGGAGCACGCATGGGACCCCCTCCTGCACCTGAGGACCTCCCCGATGAAGATCGGGACATCTTTTCCTGAGCTGGTGTTGTCCACAGGGTCCTAGAGAGGCTCGTGTTGGCTCCGGAGTCAGCCTTGTACCGGACAGGGAGGGTTTCACCGGAGGAGCAGACCCCGCGGGCGGCCGGGAGGAGGAAGAGGAAAGCTGTGGGGTCTGCGTCCTTGAGGTCTGTGTTTCCCTCTCTGCCTGGACAGCAACTCTGAGCGGCCTGTGGAGGCGCTGGGCCCTCCTGAAGTCCGGGATTCCGTTCAGAGTTGTGTGGCGCATGGAGCCAGGCAGCCATGGGACCTGGCCCTTGCCCCGGGCCACCTTCAGGGTTTAGAGACCTTGACACGTGAGCAGACGCCCCAAAGTGAGGCTGAGCGGGTTCCCACGTGTCCAGGGCCTCCCCTGAGACGCAGGCACGTGTGGGGACGTGGTGCAGCCACGGAACCCCCTGTGAACGCACCGTGGACGCACCGTGGACGTGTGGGGACCGGGCCTGCTCCGGGCCTTGCGGGGTGACCGGCCCTCCCCCGCGTGCCTTGCCCACGAGCCGGCCTTCCCTGCCCCCGCTGTTGTCAAGGCCGACCTCCACAGGGTATGTTTTTATTACTCTAACGAATGCTCCAATTTGCAGAAACTCATAACGCAAATCCATATGGATGCCGGCCCATTCCTCACAAGGAAAATTAATGGCAAACAGGCCTGCCACTCGGCTGGTGCAGGACTTGAGGAATGATTTCATGGGGACGCAAGGCCCAGCTCTGTGTCTGCAGCACAGAAAAGGAATTTATTTGCAAAATCTGCCATAAATGCTCTTTAAAATAATGTCAAGTGGCCTGACGCTCTTTCAAAATGGATTTACTCCAACTAGAAACTGCTGGGGGGTTGAAAAGTGTGCGCACGCACACACACATATGTACACACGCACACACGTGCACACACACGTGCACACACGCACATAGACACACTTGGGCACGGAGACGTTCAGGGCCAATATATGGACAGGATCTGGTGGGGGGTGTATGTGTCTTTTCCAAAGAGCACACTCACAAAAATAAGATTCTAAATTTAACACCGATGAGGAAACTGCCTTTAATTCACCAAGAAAAGTCGATAACCTTCGGGAAGAACGAGCCTGATGTGAAGGTTTGGTGAGACTGCCGGCGGGACGCGGAAGTGAGTCAGAAAGACCCAGGTCCGGGCAGGCCGATGGCTCTGTGAAGAGATCCATCCGTGTCCCCTGACATGACTCCTAACAAAGGATTTGAAATCGTCCCATCCCTTCGCTCTCACCGATCTGCGGCCGTGGGTCCCGGCCCGGGGAGCCCGGCGTCGGCCCCGGAGGGCGGTGAGGCGCGGACCCGGGAGGAGCGAGGCTCGTCCCACGTCGTGGTTCCAGAAGGTGTGCGCCCGCGGGAGCGAGTGCCGCGTTGGCGGCCAACAGACTTGTTAGCCATTTTCCTGCCCTGAATTAAAATATTGAATTATATACTCAGCCTAGTTACTGACCCTGTAAAGTTTATTAAAGTTTATCGACCATGTGCGCGCACGTCAGGATCTCGCTGCCACCGCCACTCTCACGCCGGAACATTGAATTAGGAGGCAGCGCCTCGCCGCCGCGCGGCGGACTGCAGCCGAGCTACAGGTAGCAAAAGTCTCCCCCAATTAGACATAATCATCACTCACAGTCAATAATTGTGCTAAAGGCTGCTTTCAAATCTGGGAGGGATTCGCATTTAATGTACTCACTCAGCTTGTCTGAGCCAAATTCGCTGTGTACAGAAACCAAGGCAATTCCGTTCTTGCCTGCGGCCCTTCTGGTGGTTCATCTAGTTCTAGCTCGGGAAGGACTGCGAGGTACAATTTAATCTGCGACATCTGTGCACAGACAGGACCTTCTCCTTCACCGGGAGAGACGGGGGATGGCTAAGCCCTAGTTTTATGTGAAGAACCAGGCCTTATCTCGCCCCTGAAAAAGAAAGCATTTAAGATAGAGTAAAAAGCCAAATCAAAAAAAAAATTTTTTTTCCCTGGGTTTATGAAATGCACACTGCAGCTCCTAATAGCTTTCTTGCTCCGACCAGCAGAAAACACTTGAGCCGTGATCCCGGGATTAACCATTTAAGGATATTACGCTTATCACCGGCTGCAGCTGACGGAGGAGATCTTTATTAAATATGAAAGGGAAATGGCTCATTCTTTGTGAGTTTGCAGAAATATTGAAATGCCTTTATGCGCACCTCTCACCTTGCGGTGGTCTTGGAAAACGGCCGTTTATCGCCCATCTCACGCCGCCTCCGGTGGGCGAGCCCTTCCCCGCGTCTGAGAGACGAGACGTCCCCTGTTTATTGCACGACGGTGTCCTCGTACCTTGAGGTTACCGAAGACGCTGCCAGCGGCTGACTCGACAAGCCGGGCGGTTGGTCCCCGCGGCGCGGCGGCCCACCGCGCAGGGATGGCGGCCACCGTCGTTGACCCCTGACCCCCGTTGGTGCCTAGAGCTCCGTGTGCTCTCTTCTGTTTTGTGTTCAGGAGAGACGCGGTCAGATGCAAACGTAACATCACACGCAGGGCAGAATTGGGGTGGCTTTGGAATTTTGTCCATTTTTTTTACAAAAGTTAATTTGGGCGGAGGTCGAAGACACATCTGGGTCACCCTAGAGCTGAGCAGTCTGGGGACGAAGCACACGCACAGCCGCGCAGCAGACACGGCCGCGCACGCGCACCGCCCCGGCGAGGGCGTCAGGAGCTGGAAGCGCTCTGGGGGACCGACGCGTCGGGGGACCGCGTGGACGGACAGGGACGGGCAGGCCCTGCCGCGCTCACACGGCCCCCCCCTGTGCTCGGCCTCCTCGTTTCCCCCTGGGAGGCATCGAGGAGGGCGACCGCAGGGACGCGTCTCCTGTCCTCTCCCGTCGGCACGGTGGGAGCCGCCTGTGTGCGGGCAGCGTGATGTCAGCGGCGCTGGCCGTCCTGCTGGAGCCCGCTCCGGGGGCCGGGGGGGGGGTGGTGGGGACCACCCGACGGTCGGCGGCAGCAGGAGTGACAACGCTAACACCATCCTGACGTCCCTGGCAACTCCCAAGTCGGACCTCGCGGAATCGTCCTGACAGCCGCGTGAGCAGGGACAAGCGTTCCCCCCAGTCCACGGCCCGGCACACGGAGGCGTGGACAGGTCAGGGGGCACCATCCAGGTGATAAGTGGCCACAAGTCTAGATGTGAGCTGGGGACCTCAATGCCCGGGGCGGGGGTGGGATGGAGCAGTGTGGCATCAGGGCACCGAGTCCCTTCATGCACGTTCCAGGCGAAAATACGATAACAGGAACACGGTGACCCTCAGCCTCAGGGCTGACGTCCAGTCCCCAGTGCGGCCACATCCAAGGTGAGCGAACATGGGGACATACCCCGTCCCAGTCAATATAAGTCCAGCACCCTGACACCGCCTACCCAGCACACACAACACGGATGCACAGGTGCATGCACACACACACACATGCACACACAACACAGAAACACAGGCGTGCACACACATTACACACATGCACACGTGCACACACAGACACAGGCATGCACAACACGCCACACATGCATGTGCACGCACAACACAGAGACACAGACATGCACACATACAGATGCACAGGTGCGTGCACACACACATGTGCACGCACAACACAGAGACAGACAACACACGGAGATGCACAGTTGCGTGCATACACACACACCACATGTGCACACACAACACAGAAACACAGGCATGCACACACACATTACACACATGCACACGTGCACACACAGACACAGGCATGCATAACACACCACACATGTATGTGCATGCACAACACAGAGACACAGACATGCACACACACAGATGCACAGGTGCGTGCACACACACGCACGTGCACATACAACACAGAGACACAGGTGTGCACGCACACACAGATGCACAGGTGCATGCGCGCACACACACACCACATGTGCACATACAACACAGAGACACAGGTGTGCACCCACACAGATGCACAGGTGCGTGCACACACACACATCCCACATGTGCACATACAACACAGAGGCACAGGTGTGCACACACACACACCACACTGCTTGTGTGCGTACCACTCCCGTTCCCCTCCCCTCCAGGCTCCGGCACACATCCTCCCACCGGATCTGGTCTCCTGAGACGGTGTCCTCCGGGCCCTTGCCCGCCAGCGCCTGAAGAGCCTCACCGTCCCAGCCACAGCTGTGCCCCCTCCCGCTTCACTTCCCGTGCCCCATGGGATTCCCTGGGAAGCCTTCCTGCCCGAGACGGACAGGGCTGCATCTGTGCTCGCCCAGGCCCCTGCTCACATCTCCTGCGGAATCACCATTCTCCCGGGAACTCCGTGCGTCGCAAGCACCACGAGTGTGCGCTAGCAGATCCGAAGTCCCAGGAAATGTGGTTTACACTCAGCGAATCACTGCCCTGTCACTTACGGGTTTTCTGGCCTACTAATTTTTATTGCAAGGCTCATTGTGGTCTTTAGTTGCTCATTTTGAGAGCCGGTGGCTGCGGTTACAAGGCGGTGCACGGAAAGGATCGCTCCAACCTCATTATTAACTTCATTTCTCTTAATATGGGTTTTATTAATCGAGCAATCACGTGCAATCTTCAGACAATTTACTGAGCAGTTAACGACCAGCTGCGAAGGCTCAGTCCTTCGAAGGAAAGCTAGCGGGGCCTGAACACGTCAATCACTCTGAGATCTGAAACCTCAGGGCCGCTGAACGTCGCACACGAAAAGTACGTGACGCATTTCACAGGTGTCCTCTCCTCTGACTTTCTGCATTTCTGACATACAAAATTGTGTTCGGTTAAAACCAAGATAGAGGCAGATTTATAGAGAACCCTGAAGACCTGTGACTACTCGTGCTCCTCACCATCTGCCCTCCAAGCCCTGCTACTGAGATACAATTTTTTCCCTGAATATGTTACAGAGAAACGCAGGATCAAAAACCCGTGCATCTATGTGTGCCCGGGCTCACGGAGACGCGGGCGGATGCGTCCAAGTCCCATAGTTTAGTGCGTGCTTGGCTCAGGCTGGAGACCTGAAGGTTCAAGCAGGTCTCCGTGTTGAGCCAGAGGACGGCCGACCCGAGCAGCAGGAAACTGCGCGAGGCAGAGAGCATTCAGCGGTTAGTGCTGACGGCAGAAGCTCCCTGCCAATGGACATTTAAAAAAAAGAAAGAAAAACAAGGAGAACCATCGGTGCATCCACAAACCACCCGCTCCTCTTACTCTTGCAAAGGTGCCTCCGATGGAACAGAACCAAGATAATGGTCCAGACACAATGTATCCGATTAAATCTCATAAACTCTGAGAGGCCCCATCTGCTGTCCGACACTCCGCTCCTACCAAGAACTCTATCTTCCTTGCACCCTTTGTAACGTGGTGAGGAGAGTTTTATCCCCCTGAGGAAAACAAAGCTCGGGTCGGTGGCACCGGGACCACGGTCTGGCTGCTGGAAGCGTTCCCTGGACTGGTCCTCACCCTGCAGGTGCCGTACGTGCCAGGAAAAGGGCTCTGGAGTCGGCCCATGGGGCGCAAGGCCAGCCTGCGGCCCTGGCCCGTCGGATGCCTCGGGAAGGCTCAGGGCTCCCGGCCGCCGGCGCGGGCGCAGGGTCGTGCCCACTAGCGAGAGAGGGAGGCTCGGCGTGCACCCGGGCTGCCGTCAGCCAGTACAGTCAGTGCCCTTCCTCTTTCCCGGGCACACATGCAGAACTCAACTCATCGAAAATGGGGCCCTCTCCTTGGAGCAGATGACCGCCCCAAAACGCGGACGGTTGGATTCAGGAGCCGGTGCTGTAGAAACCCAGCCCTCTCCCGGCCCCACCGAAGACCAAGAAGCCCACAGACTTGAATTTCTAGTCGTATCACCTGAGCACGCGGAACCAGAATTCAAACCAACTTTCAAGTCTCCGATGCCCAATGTCCCCTCACAGGGTAAAAATGCCTGCCTCTTGCCTGGTTCTCTCCTTCCCAGAAAACTCACTGGGCACCTCATTTACTCTACCAGGGAATCTATTTTGCTTGTGCGGAGACAAGAAACAGCGAGCCCTCGGAGGCCGGCCATGAGTGGAGGTGCCCGCCCGGCAGCCCGGGCCGGTGTCTCCCCTCGGCCAGAGGGCAGGCCCTCACACTGGGGTGGGTTCGCCCCCCGTGGGTCCTTCCTACCCAGGGAGAAGAGGAAGAAAGTAGCATCCATCTACATCCATCTAGCGGGAAAGACGAGATTCCCGCTCATCCGCCACCACGTTCCGGGGCTCGGAGTGCCGGCAACGCAGGCGGGATGACCTGGGCAGAACACGTGAATGCATTAATTCGTCGATGGGCGGGCGGATTCTTCCAGCACTGCTGAGCCACGCGTGACCGCCTGCTCAGGTGGACGGGCGACGCGGCCGAGGCTGTGTGCGTGGGGCCCGGAGGACGTGGCCCCGGTCGCTGCTGCCGCCCGGAATGCCGAGCCCTGGGGCCCCCCGAGGCCAAGCCGCGTTTCCCACGGCTGTTCGGGGGTTTCCTGCTGACCGATCTGCCGGCGCTCGTCTTATTGACACGGCCAACATCCCATTAGTTTTGTTCGCCTGCGTCTCTGTGATTAACGTCTTGTTGATAGTTTCCGTCCCGTTTCATAGGGGAGCCCTGCTGTGGCGAGAGGGTCCCTGTGAGCGCCAGCCTCCTGGACTCCTCCCCGGCCGGCCTGCCGCTGCAGACGCCAGATGTGGGCGCTTCTGTGGGTTTCTTTGGACACATCCTTCAAGAGACTCTCTTTTCCATCAGCATCACGATCGAATGAGTATTTGACTCTCCTGTCTAATCACAGTTGAACTTGCCGACACTCACGAGGGGGCGTGGGGCGATGGACCGCCTGGCGTAGCTCCCTACGAAGGGAAATTTTGTTTTACTTTTAGAGGAATCCAACAGTCACACCGTCCACAGGGTAAATGTAAGCTTCAGGGGCCAAAGTCACTTGCTTAGCTGGAATGCACATGGAAATAAAGCCCAGTTGATATTTGCCTTATTTTGAAAACACCCTTGTTTGATCATCCCATGCACATGTAATAAATTCTCTTGCTTTTCTTTATTTTTTGCTTTAGGACAGTTGTCTTACTGACAACAATAATCTGAAGAGTATAACACCGCTGTTATTTATTTATTTATTTTTAGTGGAAAAAAAATGCATGTTTTAAACGTTGTCCTGATATCTCTCATTTCATTTCTATGGTTATTCAACATGTTTTTATGACGAAAACATGGTGGCACTTTCAGTAAGAATGTCACGTGGGATGTGACTGATCACTTTGAGGTTAAGGGAAATTTTCCACACTGGATGGAGAGCGTCTCTGGCCTGGTTCGCAGAAGATGCTTTGGCAAGAGAGATTTGAACGGGTTGGTGGGAAAGGGGACGAGGAGACAGTGAAGGAGGCCTGCACATTTCCAAATCAGACTCCCAGAACGGGAAGCCTCCAGAAGACAGAAAGCCACACTCACCAACATGCTAAGAAAAATGTTTCGATTAAGTAAATGCAAATGAATATTTTATTTAAGGGCTCCAATGGCTACGAGACCTAGAAAAGCACGATCCAAAAGCGTGCTTTGAGACTAGTGACACCCGTTCCTATTAATGAAATGAGGACGTGTAGTTTTTTCCCGTCCAGAAAAGGAAATGACGAGCTAGAGAAATATTGGGAAGGAGCAGGAGGAAAGATCATCGTTCACGGGCCCGGTGGAGAACGGCCCGCGGTCACACCACAGGGTGGGAAATACCAGCGCGTGGAGGTCACCTCGTCCGGGGCCGTGCCATCGGTCTCACTGTGCTCCTGCAGCCAATTTCCACGGAACCCCTATCAGCACCAACACCACGGCCAGCCTGGGAGCCGGGAGCGCCGACCTTCGGGTTAGCTCTAATTGGAGGCTCCTCTAATTAGAGAAAGTATCAGCTGACTCAAATGTGCAGCAAGATCATGATCATTAGGTCAGCGCTAACTAATTGATGTTTGTGTAGAACAGAATCTGGGATTACAATACATTCAGTTTAGCAAAACAAACCAGGTTGACCTGGGAAGCCATGTTGCCTCATTCGGGGTATTGCTGTATGTAAATATCAAGGCTTATCTACAGGGCCTCCGTGGTTTAAGAGCCGGCTCCATAATGAGAGCAGGGATTTTGTAAATCCAACCTCTTGCATCTGTCATTAGGTAATACTAGATGTCGAACCAGATCTGAGATATCATATAAGCCCGTCCTACGTAAAACCTAAGGTTTCAGAACGCTCTCAGGGATGATAAGGCAATTAAGCCCGTGTTTTGTTTTGTTTCTTCAGCACATTTTTTCATGGCAGGTAGCTATGTAATCGCTATTTCAAACCTGAAATTGTCAGATAGAAATTATTAACTGTACTTTCTCAGCATAGGTCAGATTTCCAGTTTGCCATTTACCAGCGTTTGGATGTCAGTCAAGTCTGTTTTATTAACATTTGATGTGGAAACCTGTTGATCTGTGAAGAGGGGGGGAAAAAAGGTAAAACTTACACCAAGCCCCAAAGGGAAGAGAGCATTGGGGTGGGGCGGAAAATGCAGTCAGCCGTGGCAACTGGGGACATTTATTGCTTCTGTCGTGACAACCATTGGGGCAGTTACAGAAAAGAGATAAATGATACTCAGTTGTATAATTTTAAGAGGACAGTTTTGCTCTAAGTATTCATTACACTCTGCTTCATTTCTTGCTCTGATATCTACATATAGTTCATTCCATCCCCAAGACCCTTGGAGGCTTTTTATGTTGGATTTCAATAAGTTGTTGATTTAATAAATATTTACTGGGAGCACATCATGGAAAAGTATTCAGAAGACTCAAAAGTCTACAGAACCTGAAGACTAAAGGACACGAGAGATAATTACATGAATCACATGACTGGAAATGCCATGGTTGTTAGGGGTCCAGGGAAGTGTGGATCCGGTCGGCACGAGGAACAAGAGAATTACACTCATGGAGGAAATACGGGCAGGTTTGCTTGAAGAAGGGATTTGAACTAAGATCCTGAATGGTAGGGAAAAGGACAAGAGGGTGCACGGCCAGCACGAGGTGGGGCTCTCTGGGGTGAGGCTGAGCATATGCCAATGCTGATCTCTCCCCCAACCTTCAGACTTAAAAACCCTGATTTTCCTGGACACCCCACCAGAAACCCAAAGCTTAGTATGTACAAAATATATGGCTTGAGTTGTTTCCACGGGAGCCCCCGCCAGCCCGCTGATGGCTAAAGCAATGACACGGGATCCCCCTCTCCATCTTCTCCGTGGCCCAACCCATCAGCAAGCCTATAGGTTCTTCTTCCAATGACGTCACACACCATCTCTTCCCTTCCTTGTCCACAGCCTGTCACCTCTCACCTGGGCTGCTACGAGGACATCCTTGTTGGTCTCCATCGTGCCGCCCCACCGCAGCCACCGTCTTCCTTTCAAAATATTGATCAGCTCGTGGGGCTTCTCTGACCGTAATGTCTCGTTGGCCACTACAACTATGAGAATGGCTAAAACCCAAAATACTGACAGCGGCAGATGCTGGAGAGGGATGGAGCGACAGGAACGCTCATTCGTTGCTGGCGGAAATGCAAAATGGCCCAGCCACTTTGAAGGCAGTTGGGTGGTCGCCTACAGAACTGAGCACGTTCTTACCATGTGACCTAGGAATCGTGTCCTTGGAATTTACCCAAATGGGTTGAAAAGCTATGGGCATGCTAAAACCTGTACGTGAATGTTGGCAGAACCTTTACAGATAATTGCCAAAATGACGGAAGGATGAGATGTCCTTCAGTAGGTGAATGGGTAAGCTTCATACAATGGAACGTTACGCAGTGATGAAACGCGGACATGACCTATGATGCTAGAAAAAGACATGGAGGAAAACGAAATGATTGTCACTAAGGAAGGGAAATCAAGCTGAAAATGCCCCATACTGTGTAATTCCAACTATTTGACGTTCTAGAAAAGACAAAAGAGTAAAAAGATCAGTGTTTTCAGGGAAGGGGGGGGGCTTTGCGCCCGGCTTGGGATGAAACGTGAAGCCCTCGCCGTGGTCACCAGTCCCCGCAGTGGCCACTTGTCCCTGGGGCCTGGCTCCAGTGGGGCTCGGGTCATGCCCCCGATGCCCAGGAGCGAGTGGCCAAGAGAGCGGGGGATGAGAATGATAATGGGGACGTGGCTCCAAGCACACTGGGGACACGCTGGTTCTCAGGGAGCCCCTGGGACTCGGGGCTGGCTTCCGTGCGAGGCCGCGCTGAGGGAGGGCCTCACGGACTCGTGGGGAGAGAGGCCTCAGAGCCCTGCCTCTCAGGGTGGGGCCAGCCCTGGCCGGAGCCGCGAACCCCGCCCGTGGCTTTTCCACCCATTTCGTGGGTGTCGAGATCGACCCGCCTCCTGGAGGACGAAGCTGCAGACCACAGGCTGCAGAGGTCACCTGCGCTCTCCAGCAAGAAGAGGGCCTCGGGCTGTGAGCTGCGTTCGAAGGGCCCTCAAGCCACTTTGTCAGTTAGAATTCAACCGTTTTTGTCTTAGAGAAAAGACAAGACGCCCGAGGGCTGGCGGCTGTGCGTAGTGGGGACGGAACACACCCAGCGTGGCCTGGTCACTTCTGCCCATTGTGGAGCTGAGTGTGACAGGCGGAGGGAGGACAGGAGGACGTGGAGGCCGGAGACGGACACGAATGACTGCAGAGAGGAGCACCGGTCCCTGGAGGCGCCGTGGGAGCAGGGGTGAGGCTGCTTTCAAGCAGAGCCCAAGGGCGTGTGCAGGGTGGGGAGGGCAGAGGCTGACAGCGGCGGCGGGAGGAGGGACGGGCAGGGGGAGGTGGGGCAGCAGGGCAGGGGTGGAGGGAGGAGGGGTGGGTGCGGAGAGCCCGCGGGTCCTGACAGCCTTCGCCACACCCGCCTCGCTAAGGGCAGCACCTGACCTCTTACAAAGTCCCGCAAATATCGCGCCGTGAATTGGGCTGCGGGACCTCATGGCCTCAGACCCGAGCCTCCGCCGCCGAGACGCGAGGGGGACCGTGGGAAAGGACATGCTCACACCGTGCACCCGTGGCACCTGCCACGGAAGGCACCACGCTTCCCCGGGCGGGCGTGGGGTGCTGGGTGTGGTTCTCAGGAGCCGCCTCACCTGGGACGATGGGCCCGCACATCTCTCCCCGGCGCCCCGCTCGGAAGGCCGTCCTTACTTGCCGCCCGCGGACGCCCGCCCTCCCGCGGCAGAACGTGCCTCTGTCTGCGCCCCGGCAGCGGCATGAAGGGCTTCATGGTTCCCGGGCCTCGTCTCCGCTGCCTGGGCCGCCCTGCTGACGCCGGCTTGCTTAGCCGCTAACCAAGGGCCGGGCAGTGCGTCCCCGCCAGGCCTCGCTCCCCGGCCGGTCCGGCCGAGGTCCGTGCCAGGCGCTCCCCTCTATTTAGATCGCGATCCTTTATTTGGGGCGATAATTGCTGCTCACAGATGGTTTGTTGTTGTTGACGGCGATGGACGTGGCAGCTTTGCCGCAGGGCGCGGACGCTCTCGGTCCCTGCGCGAGGACAGAAACAGGGACCTGAATCCCGGCGGCGATTCGCTCGTGCCGGGAGCCAGGAGCGGCGCACCTGCCCCGAGGGATCCGGGCGTCCCCGTCCGCTGAGGTCAGGCCTGCCGCGCGCTCGGACGTGTCCGGTGACGCCGGGGGGCGACCAGGGGCGACTTCCAGAGACCCGGGCCCGGATTTCAACGAGCAGCCGGACACCCACGCCTCGGCGTAGCTCGCATTGCTGAGTGTGGGGCGGACAGTTTCGCCTTTTCGCCTCTTAAGGAGCGTCTGTCATTTTAGGCGCACTGCTAGGGCCGGTGACAGCGGCCTGTTCCCTCCACAGACACGCCTCCCAGCGTCCTGCCCCACGCTTGGCTGCACAGCGGCTTACGAGTGGGCGGTGAGGATGGGGAGGCCGCAGCCGGCACACACGCGCGCGGCTCCAACCCCACAAAGGCAAGCAGGCTCCCCGGGGCAGAAGTTCAGGAGCTCCTGACGACCACCTTTCAAAGGCGTTTTAAGCCAACACGAGTCTTTGGGTGCAATGGAAGCTGAACGGCAGCCATGGACACAGTGCTCGTTCAACGACCCTGAGATGACGCCAGGGCCGCCGTCATCAGGATGGTGCAGCTCCCGTCGGCCCCGGGAGAGCTGGTAGCACACTCGGACTTCACATCCGGAAGCGAATGCAACTCTTTCCTCCCAACCCACTGGTCTCTGCGCAAGGAAACTGAGGCCCAGAGCTGACCAGCGCCTCGCCGAGGGCCAGCCCGTGGGGAAAGGGCGGACCCAGGGAGCCAGGACTCGGGAACCGGCCCTCCGGCCCCAGTGCTGGTCGGCCTTCATAGCAGGACAAGCCCCCTCGCCTCGGAGAAGTACGTAGGGGTGGAAGACGACGTTTTCTACGTCGGTTAGGGAGGACTGGTCGCGGTCAATGCCCAGGACTTGAAAGTCGGACTCGCGGAACACAGGTCGCAGAGGCACAGCGCGTCTGCGCTGGGAACCGTCTGAGCCGCGTGAGGACCGTCCCCCGGGGCTGCTGATGACATCGCCCCTTGTCCAGGAACAGGTGTGTGGGGAGGGGGACCCACACGCAGAAGGTGTGTGCCACTTCACGCCCGCCGCGGGTCTGCCGGATACGGGCAGCGTTGGTGGGAGCTGAGCCCCGCAGCAGCGGGGGACGCGTCTGGAGGCCGCCGTCGAGAGAGGAGGAGGGTCGGTTCCCGCGCGGCTCTCCGGACGCACACGAGGAGGGGACCCCGCTTCTAAGGGAGCAGCGGTTCTGTCCTCACGGGGACTTGTTTGAACCGGGCACGATACGGCACACGGCCCCGCTGTGACTGTCCTACTCACAGCTCCCTGGACACGGGGTACGGCTCGCCTTGGGGGACCCACGCGGGAGCACCAGGGACGGTCAGGAGGCGGCGGGAGGAGGGGAGAACGTAGAGAGACCCCTTGTTGTGGTTCCCGGCGCAGGAACAGAGGAGACAGGAGAAGCAGGCTCAGGGTTGGCTCGTGGGTGTGATTGCAGGGGCTCTGGGGCGCACGGGTCGTCCCTTAGCCATCTGGAGCAGTTTTCCAAACTTCAGACGCTGGGGAAGGGAGGGAGCGGGGGAAGGCAGGGGGAGTAAGGTGGGGAGCAAGGGAGCTTAGGAAAAGCGCACATCTCAGAGGTGGAAAGTCACTTCTTTTCTGCACGAGATCCCGCTGACCCACCTGTGTCCCTCCCCAAGGTCAGAGAAGGGAACCACGGCTGGAAACAAAGAGCTAGATGTGCACGACCCCAGCCTCACGGTTCCCAGCGGACGCAGACCTGTCCAGTGCGTGAGGCGGCCCGGGGAGCACTCAGGGCTGGCGGGCAGCGGCTCCCCCGGCCACCGAGGCAGAGCCCCCGAACCCGGCTCCCAGGGAGCTCGGGGCAAACGTGTCCCAGAGAAGGGCCGGGAGTCAAGAAGTCTGTGGATCGCCTTTCCTCCGTGTATCTCTGCAAGATTGGAGAGGGCCCTCCTTCTTCTAGTGATTACGACACAGCAGCGGTCACCGAGGACCTGTGCTGCCCTCAAGTTTTCCTCGACTCTGGGCTTGCAGAGGAGAGAAGGGGGGAAGCCCGCAGCCCCCACACCCGTGCGGGTTTCCTGACCCTCCCAGCAAGCAAGGCTCCTTCCCCGGCACGGGGTCCGTGGCCGGAAGTCTGGGCACAGCGGAGCTCGGTCCTCACGCAGGGTCTCGCCACACTGAGATCCAGGGGCCAGCCGCTGCCTTCTTGCCGGGAGGCTCGAGGGGGGCGAGGCCCGCCCCCCAGTTGCTCGGGAGCTTGAGTTTGCAGGAGCGAGGCCTCGGCTCCAGGGGCGGCCTCCCCCCACCAACAGTCCGGGGGTACGGTGTGTGTCTCGCAGGCCGATGGGACAGAGTCCCCGTGCCCCCAGAGGGACCCAGCCCTCTTCGGAGACTTTTATCTGGTTAGGTCAAGCCCACAGGATCATTTCTCTTTTAATTAACGAAAAACATCAATTGATTTGGAGCCTTGATTATAGATGCAAATCCTTTCATCTTTGCCATATGTTCTGGGCTGAAATGAGTGCGCTCAAAACTCATACACTGAAGTCCTAGCCCCCGGAGCCTCAGAGCGTGACCGTGTTTGCAGAGAGGGCTGTAAAGTTGTGAGGAAGGTCAAGCGAAGCCAGGGCCGGGCCTCGTCCGCTCTGACGAGGGTCCTTGTAAGAAGAGGTGACGTGGACACAGACGCGCCCGGAGGAAAGACCAGGAGAAGAGCCGGAGGGAGAGGGCCCCCTTCTCCCCACCCCGCAGACACGTCTCTGGAGAAACCGGCCTGCCCACACTTGCTGGGGGACGCCCAGCCTCCAGAATGTGGACAAGATCGTGGTGGCCGTTTCCGGCACGGGGTGCCGGTGCCTGGTTTGGGCAGACCGATATGCCACACGGGGTGACCTCCACGTGGGGCGGACCATCCGGCTCCCGGGTGCTGGCCGCACGCACCAGCGGCCGATGTCCGGGGCCTGCAGAGCAGGGGGCACGGGTCAGGGGCCGTCCCGGGACTCCCCGACCTCACCCTCCGTGTGCTCCAAGCGCCTGCGAGCTGCGTCCTGTGACCACGCCGAGCCAGGTTCCCGGGGATGTCAGTCCCCTTGGTCCAAACCCCTCCCCCGCCCCTCCCTCTTACGCTCTGTGGAGACCCCGCCAGCTTCTCTCGCCTCACGTCACCCTGGGGCAGATCACGGTCACAGGCTGTGCCATCGCTCACCCCGGAGACGCCGAGGACCTCCCAACGCGAATCTCCGGGTTGAAAACAAACCGCTCTCGGGGGAGGACGGCGGGAGGAGGACTGTCCCTCAGGAGGCACACTGAGCTGTGTGCTGACGGACACGCACAGCCCGGCGTCTGTGGGTTTCACAGACGAAAGTAAGGCACACAGTGGCCAAGCAACATGTTGCAAGACAAAGTAGTGGTTTGCGGAGACCGGAAGAGAGAAGACAAAATTTCCACAGCCGAGAGGCTCACGCCCCTGGAGCGGCGGGGGCAGCTCTGCCCAGGGCGTGTCCCCTCAGCGAGCAAGCCGAGGGGCCAGCGGCACGGGCGCAGAGTGCCCCAACACAGACACCAGCGGGGAGCCCCTGGACGCACGTCGGGAAGGGCGGGACACGCACAGTTCTAACCTCGACGCTCCAGGACACCTGTGATGACCAGATGTCTCTCAAGGGCCACGCCGTAGCCACACGCATGCCCGCAGCTGTCTGTCCATCACTGGGGACCCGTGGTCCCTGGAACGGCGATGGGGAGAAAGCCTCGCCCCAGACCCGTGGCAAAGGCTAGGCCCTCTCCTACCTGCCCTGGCACCGTGGGGACCCTCAGAGACCCAGAGAACGTAGGGATGTGATGTCCTGCCGGGGGGTCAGACAGGCAGACGAAAGCGTATTTCGGGGGAAAGTGGTGCCCTTGCTCAGTAGCTGGTTCGCCACAGTAAACAGCGATCCCAAGACTTCCTGTCTTCTGACCTCAAGCGCGAGGCCCCTACGTGGATGGTCGAATCTAAGGCACAGGATCAAGCTGTCGCCGTGTGGCTTCTGCAGGCTTTCTGGTCCCGGGGTGAAGGCTTTCATGCATTGGTAGGTGACGGCCTCGAAGAGGACACGCTGGCCCATAGAGCACAGTCCATTAATGAGTGGGGAGGGGGGCATGGTGGGCACAGAGCTGGGCCTGCTGGAGCGGCCGGGGGTCTGGACCCCAGCCCCAATCCCGGGACCCGGGACTGCAGTGGGCAGCGCACGGCCCCATCAGAACCCGTCCACGGGGACGCGGGGAGAGCTGATGTGAATCGGGTCGCCCCCTTACCAGCCCTCGGGAACTCCGAAGGTTCCTGAGCCGTCCAAGGTGGCGGTGGCCTCCATCCTGACCCAAGGCTCCTGAGCAGACGGGATGAGTGATGGCTGCTGTGGGAAGGCTCCAGGGAGCGTCCTGATGGCCGTGATTAAGGAGCGCCTTGGGTCCGGGCCGGCGAGAAGACATGGCACCGGCTGGAGGGGGATACGCGTGAGGTTCGCCCGCGGCACTTGTTGGGCGTGCTCAGAGAGCACGGAGATAGCGACCCCGGGAGCGGAGGGAGAGACGCCGGCCCCGCGGCGGCGCCCACTTCCCTTCATGTCCCGGCGGCCGGAGGACGGGGCCCAGGCAGTTCTGGAACATCGTGTTCTCGCTGGAGCTGAGGATGACCTTCCGCAGCTCGTGGCTAGCAGACGCACCCCGCCAAAGCGCCGGCCGCAGGGGCGTCGGCCCCCCAGAAAGGCCTTGGCCGGCCCCCCAGGAATGTCAGACGACCCCGTGCTCCGCTCCCCGACTCTCCACCTCGCGTGCAGGTGCGTCTCCATGAAAACCCCCGCCCCGACCGCCCGAAAGGCCGCGTGCGTGTCTCCGGCGCCAGGCCTGTGAGCCTCTGCCCCTCCCCCCACGGGAGCCGGGAGCTGTCCTCCACCCACGACGGCACCCAGCGGGGGCTCGTCCCTCGTTTGGATGCAGGGACGCACGCTGTCTTGACTTCTACGTCCTGATTCCTCTGCTCAGGTCTCCTCATCGCCATCAGACACGCACGAGAGTGGTCGGTGAAAAGTGGTGTCTGGTAATTCGGTCACTTGAGGTCGGAGCACGGCAGGCAGTTAGTAGGGAGAGGTACTGAGTCAGTGCGGTTCTGATGAGACTCGAATGTGTCCATCACCCCGTTAGTGGAAGCCATTTCAGGACAGGACCCTAGGTTTCTGAGAAGATGCTGGAACCCAGGCCTGGGACTTAGGGGAGTAGCAAACAGCCTTGGAGACTTACAGAACTTCCGCCAAGTCCCAAATAATCCAGACCAGTTCCCCGCGGTAGCGGCCCCCAGGTAGGCGGGAGGCGGCGCTCACAGGGCGTTATTTCTGACAGTCACACAGATAGCGGTTAGCAGGCAGGACTGTTGCAAAAACTAATTTCTGCACAAACTCAGAGCTTTCCCCCGGCTTCCTGGCGCGTGGGGGGGAGTCTGGCCTATGCCTGTATTTAGACTTTCAGAGTCACTGCGTCGTCTGTACGGTGGCAGGCCGGGACTCTGCCCGTGGGGACAGAGGGGCGCCAGGAGGCCTCGCACCCAGCCTTGCGTTCTCTCTCTGCTTGCACTCTCCCGGGGGCGGGGGGCCCGGGCCTGTCCCCGCACGGCCACCGCCGGGGATCCGGGGGCCTGGACCCTCTCTGCACTCCGCACAGGGGGCTGCTCACTCGCTGCTTCTGGTGAAAACCCGCGGCGCCCTTCAACACGGGAGCTGGGCGCCTACTGCGCGCCGCACACAGCTCTCTGAGGGGGGCCGTGACCCCCAGGGCCGCGCGCACAGCTGCTCCTACTCTCCCGGACGCCGGCCCCCTGGCGATCTGTCCGTCCATTCCACGGTGCGTGTGAAACACCGCTGACCCCGAGAGACCCCGAGAGACCACAGATGGGGCACGCTGGCTGCCCGCAGTTGCCACGGGGGTCCTCCCATGGTCTGGGGTGGCGGCGAGCAGGTACGTGGCCTTTGTGGCCTTGAGGACCCAGAACAGGCTGCGGGGAAGGAGCAGTGACAGCCGCTGCCCCTTCTGGTCTGCCTGGGGGGAGACCCCCTCAGAGGAGTGCTCCCCCACCCCCCGGGGACCCCATTCACAGACGCCCCACAGACACGGGCAGCCCTGCATGCGTGGAGCCCCGGTCCCGTGGACAGACAGCCCGACACGGGAACCCCCGCGTATGGGCGCCCCACTGACCCCACGTGGCCCCGCGTCACCTGGTCCCGGCAGCCGAATGGTGCCTGAGCGACAGCGGGAGGAGACACACGCGGAGACCCCCAGGGAGACCCACCGCAGCAGGAAGCTGGGGCTGAGACCCCCTCGGGCCCCTGGCCGGAGCCCAGCACACGTGTGTCCCACATGGACCAGTGTCCCCTGGAGGGACGAGGGCCTCTGCCTTCAGCCTGTCTCTCTACGCCTGCTCCTTGAAGTGTCCACACCCCACGTCCCTCCTGCCGACGGGCGTCCTGGCCGATAGAGTCGAGCCCCCCAAGCCTTCGTGCGAAAGGACAGCGTCCCTCCTACCTTGCTCCTTTCTGGGGGGGGGGTCTGTCCACTGTCACTCTTCCCTAAAAGGTCCTAATAAGTCTCCCAGAGCTTGAGACAAACTGCAACACGTTTGCGGGGGCAAAACCCCAGTCCCTCTACCGAGTCCTCCGCCCGTGGAGGCAGCAGAAACAGCCCCCGGCGAGGGCGGTGGTTTCTCTGCAGCTCAGCCTCTCACGGAAGCGCGGACCCCACGACCCCACGACCCCCCGGCCTGGGCACCGGAGGAGGCTGGCGGTGCCGCGACCGTCCGTCACAGGGATGAGACGGCACGCACGTGGGGTCCGTCACAGGGATGAGACGGCAGGCCCCGGACACACCTTCTTCCTCTCCTGAACACTCCAGGATGTTGCGAATAACGTTGCTTCTGCAGGAGAGATTGCAAAATACGACAACTGCCCTGAATTAAGGCAGCAATTTCCCTTGGCAAGCAAGACTGAAGGAAGTCAGCCCTTTCTTTCTTTGGATTGGAATCAGAATCAAATCACGGTTTTGCCGTTGGGTTTGTTTGTTTGTTTGTTTTTAATAATTTCATTTCTCCCAGGGTTCAAAATATTTCTCGGGGTAAAGAGCGCTCAAGACTTCATGATTATAATTGCAGCTCACTTAGTATCAAAATATGAAAAAAATGTCCTATTTTTAAAGGGCCAAGTTCGTGGCAGAAAATGCTAATTAGGGTGGAAATGGGTCTAAGTGAATCCAACTGTAGTGAAGTTATTTTTTCCCCTCTACTTCCCCGAAGAAAAGATGCCATCAACATCATCTACCCCCCCGATGGCCACACTTTTTATGGAATTCCGTATTACTCGGCAGAAGGGGCACCATTATCAAGTAAAGCCACAGGTAGGAAATCAGAGGAAGAAGGAAGTAGTCTTTCTAGGAATCTTTACTATGCAGTTGTCATCTTTTAACCTCAGTATTTCCTTTTATACCTAAAACATCCACAGACATGGCAAAGTTTCTCCAGGTCAGTCCTTCCCAGGCCTCTGTAGGGAGGCCGACGTCCGCACGTCATTTGTGAGACGTCCCGGTGGCCGGGAGGGGCCCGCGGGACAGAGCGGGCTCTGTAAGTGGTCGGAGCCGGGCGTGAGGCCGGCCAGAGCTCAAGGCGCAGACCCAGACGCGGCCGGAGGCCTGGGGCTCCTGGACGGAACGTGGGAAGGAGGTCCCCGGGTCTCTTCCTCCACGGTTGGCCTCCGCACAGCATCGTGGAAGGGCCCGCGGCGGGTCGGACTGCCTTCCCCACCGCAGACACGTTCAAGTCTAACCCCAGGGACTTTCTTGGACCTGGGACTTCGCAGATGCCATTAGTTAAGAAGGCGTGGCGGGCTGTGAGCCAGTTTGCTGGTGTTCTTTCAGAAAGAAGAAGAACGAGGGGCAGGGGGCCGAGAGGCAACGATGGGGGCAGTGTGTCCACAAGCGGGGACACCTATGAGGGCTGGCGGCCGGCAGGGGCCGGAGGGAGGAGCAGGGATCGTCCCGGGAGCCTTCGGAGGGAGCGCGGCCCCGTGAAACCCAATTTCAGACTCACGGCGTCCACACTGAGAAGGACTCTCTGCTGCTCAGAGCGGCTCGGCCCGTGGTCACGTGTCTCCGCAGGCCGAGGCCACTAGCACAGGCCAGTTCCAGAAGCCCCGCCGCACGAGGGTCCTCCCCGCCCCCGCGGGCTGCTCTGGGCCGCGGCTTTCCGCGCCCCGGCTCTGCTCTCCGGGAAGCCCCGGCTCCGAGGAAGGGCTCCGACAGGTGCTGATGGATGGATAGCATCCATCACTCTCCCCAGAACCCCGCTGACAGATCACAGGGAAAAAGCAGCTTCGCCCTCCAAGCTGGTGGCTCCTAATATTGGGCAAAAGAGCGCAAAACAATGCAGTTGTGTGGGAAACATGGTTTTTAAATAAGCAGTGTTTGCCGATTCTCTCTCTGCCAGAATCAGCCTCTTGACTTTGGAAATACCACTGCAGCTTTCCTCTGGCTGACCTCCCGTTGTCCCCCTCACACACTTCATGGGAGGGGGCCCAGCCTCTGAGCAGAGCCCCCCGGACCCCGGCTCGCACCCTCGGAGCAGTGAAGGGCTTCCGGTGTGGCAGTCTCTGCGGGGCGAGCCCGGAGGACACTCGGATCGCCGGGCACCGTCAAGGGCATCCTGGCCTTGCACGCGTCCCAGCCCCAACTGAGGGTCCCCAAGCGGCCACCTTCGTGTCCCTGTCCCTTTCGCTGCAGGGACCCGAGAGGCCCCCAGGAGCAGGCAGGGGCCTTTCAGCAGCCTCAGGTCAGGGGCAGTGCTAACGGGGCAGCCTGGGGTCAGGACGATCCGGGCGGGGCCGGGGGGCAGGGCCAGCATATTGTCCCCAGCGCGGGCCTTTCCCAGGCCCCGTCTGTCTTCATTCCTACCATCAGGCCCCCCCTCGCTGAGGGAGTGTTGCTATGCCGCGCACGGGCAAATCAAGGCAAATTTGAAGGCTGGTCATTAAAGCGGTAGGTCTATTGTTCCTGCTTGTGTAATTGGTGATCGAGGAGGCCATGAAACAGCGGCCGTAAAGGGCGGGGAACACAGAAAGCCGCTTGTCCCGGCCGGCAGCTCTGCGAGCCGGCCACTTTCACCCTCCCGTGAACCAGAGTTTATGGGAAGGCCGATGGCGTGCCTCTTGTTTAACCTCCAGGAGGAGGCGAGCAAAAAAAAAGAAGGGGAAAATCAAAACTAAAGAGAATTAATGAGCCTTCACATATTGTCCTGTTTCTTTTGTTGTTGGGGAAAAAAAAATCTGGGTGAAAATGAAGAAGTCAGAGGAGAGTGTCTGGAGAAGGAACCATTAATATCAGGCTGTAAATTCCACAAAACATTAACTTCATTACATGGCAATCACGCCTTAATTGGCAGAAGGAAGATTCCCCTTCTCATCACTTCCTGGTTGTGCAGGGATCAGCATTTCTGCTTCTAACAAAGGTCACACCCCCGTCATGGGTCTCCGTTAATGTGAAGCGGGGACCCTGTGATTCTCGTCCAGGACGCACGCGGTCTGGGTTCGCCTGCGTCTGCGTGTGAATAACCCGGGAGCTGCGGGAGGCAAGGGTGCGCGCTCACACGCACGCACGCACACACGTACTCTCCCCGGGTGTGTTTACTCCTCCGTGTGTCTTTCTCAGCAACACGGGACCGATCAGGCCTGGGGGCTCACCACGCAAAACCCCCGAGCCCTCGCATGTGAAGGGAAACCAGTGCAGTCACCCGAGTGCCTGCGCGCCCCGAGCCGCGGCGACCTCGGGAGCCCCATGCGAGCCCAGGAGCAAGAGGGCCTTGCAGGGCGCCGGCTCGGGAGACCAGCTGGGGTGCGGGGGGCTCCTTGGCTGCCCACTTCCCTGGGTGCTGCAGGGCCCCCGGGAGTGCCGTGCCGCCCGCCGCGGGACAGCGGCCGGGCCTGCGGAGGACGTGCCGGCCGGCAGGGCCCCCTGGGACGGAGTAGGATCCCGTGTGTGCTGCTTTCCACTTGCGCCTGAAGCCATCATCACGACGGAAATGCCAAGCTTTCTAGGCGCTCAAAGCTGAGCTTTAAACGGATCTGCTGCCCTGTGACCTGGACTGACCGGTTCGCACGCCACCAAGAGACCAGTGTCTTCTTCTCCAAATGAGAACCTCCATCCCATCCCGTCGGCCCCACCCCTGCCCCCGCCTGCAGGAAACCCATACTCACAGGTCCCTCTTGTGTTCGCTTTAGTTGGACTTGGGGTGTGTCACTGAGGACGCCGGCCGGCCCGCAAGCAGGGGGCTGCTCTTCGCCGGGGCGGGGGCTGGGCCGCCCGCACGGGGGGCAAGGGAGACCCGCACATGCTGCCTGCCAGGAGGAGCCCGGGCTGGCACCAGCCTGTGGAGACGCAGCACGCGCACACACACACACACACTGACACGTGAACACACGCACACGCACCACCCATGCGCATGTAAACCACACGCACATACAATATGCCACACGCACGCACACAGAGACACGCGTACGCACATACAGCGCGCACACGCACACACACACACTGACACGTGAACACACGCACACGCACCACCCATATGCATGTAAACCACACGCACATACAATATACCACACGCACGCACACAGAAACATGCGTACACACATACAGCGCGCACACACACACACTGACACGTGAACACACGCACACGCACCACCCATACGCATGTAAACCACACGCACATACAATATACCACACGCACGCACACAGAGACACGCGTGCGCACATACAGCACGCACACACATGCACACCACACGGCAGCACATGCATTTGTGCAGACCGCGCGCGCGCGCACACACACACACACACACACACACACACACACACACTTGGAGGGATGGGTCACTGGCTGCTAACCCGTAAAATCCGGCGCTGTCAGAAGCCCCCTGAGGGAGTGTGGAAAGGGGTTCAGGGGTGCAGACTCAGTGCTGACGGCCGAATCTCCTGCCTGAACCACGTGTTCAGTAAAATATAATTTTTAGTAAGATACAATTTGTACAAGTTTTAAAATCCACAGTTGTAAACATAATTTAACCTCTCGGCCTCCCCTGTGTGACACCCTGTGAGCTTACGATTAGTTCAGATTTAAAAAGTTGGGGTTTTTTTACATCTAGCCGAGCTCAAGCAGAACATCTCCTAGGGCACGGGAATGTTTTGAAAAGTGAGTTGAGGTGAGCCCGTGAACTGTTATCATTGTGACCCATCGCCGGGCGTGGGCGCTGGCCGGGGACAGGCTGGCCTCCCGCACCCCCCAGGGATCCCGGCCTCAGGCCAGCGAGGCGGGGACCTGGGACGGGGACCTGCATGGCCGCCGAACTCAGCGATGCCACCGCTTTCTTGAAAAGCAGCGAGAGGAGTCCGACCCACCGCTGACGGGAAATTGTGAGGAGGCTACAGACCTGTTTAGGAGAAAGAAACTGCCTCATGGCGTGAACAGGCCAAGCCAGGCTCCCAGAACCCTGGCCGCGAATATCAAGGGCTGGTCCAAAGGCCAGACCCCAGGGAAGCCGATGGGATCTTCCTCCGGGTCAACGAAATCCAGCCAAATAGAGAAACAAAATGAAAAAAAAAAAAAAATTCCAGGCGGAAACTTGCCAAAATAACCCCAAGAGCTACAGATATTGGAACAACCCTGAAGCAACGAGAAAATCAGTACGCCCAAAATTCTCAGAAAGGGAAGATGGTATAGCAGTGAGTGCCTCGAACATTAACCACAGAATTGCCGTGGGGTCCATGCCGTATGCCCCAAAGAAGGAAAACAGACAGACAAGCGCCCAGCCGGGTCCCTGGCAGCACTGCTCACAAGAGCACGAAAGAGGAAACCACCCGGGTCCCCTGACGCGGGAGGAGCAAACGCAGTGGGGTCCGGCGATGCAGTGGAGGACCCTCGGGCCACAGAAGGGGAGAGAGGTCCGACCCTGGCGAGCCTGAGGCCGTGATGCGGGCTGAGATCCCCCGGCCCCATAAGCCCAGCGGTGGCACGATTTCATTTCCCTAAAGATCCGGACTTGGCGAACGGATGGGACAGGGCGAGGGCCCGGGGGGGGCGGGAGGGGAGTTTGGCTGTGATGCGCATCCAGGGTCCTCCCTGGAAGACGGGAAGGTTCTGGACACACTTCGTGGGGCCCAGTGCAGCCGCGGGGACAGAGGCCACTGACCTGGACCCTTAGAACGGTTAGGACAATAAATGCCGTGCATACACGCCAACACAGGTGCCAACACCGGTGCCAACGCATGTGCGAACGAGCTCACAGAGCTTCCACGGGGACGAAGGACCAGCCGCAGGGTGAGACCCTCGCACTAGGACGACAGACGCAGGCTCCCAAGCACAGCGATGCTCACGCCCAGAGAGGGAATGAGGTGACCTTGCTTTTCAGAAACCACCTCCCTGGGGAGGCCGGACGAGCCCGTGCGCGCCCACGCAGACCTGTTACTCGCCCGGGTTTACGCCGGCCAGGCAGAGGCTCGGGCAGGTTCGCAGACGCCCCGCGAGCTGCGCACTGAGGCCAGGACACCGGCGTCACCCCCTGCTCGCACCCGTCTCCGCACCGGCCCCGTGCCGTGGCCCTGGGCCCCTTCGTAAGGAACATCCCTAAATACGCCTTTGCCCCAACTGAACAGAGACGTCGGACGACCTAACTAGGGCATCCGGGGACCCTCGGTGAGGTCGCTGAGTGAAGGGGGTCAGCGTGGGGGGCGGCGTGACATCATGGCGAGCCACGGTGGCAGCGGGGACCCTGGCGGCTCATGGGGAGGGGACCAGAGGCCGGCTCGGAGCCCAGGCCCCACCTCCAGGTGCACGTCCCTCGCCGCGCTCGGTGGGGCGCCCCCACCCTGCTTCGTGAAGGAGTGAGCCCCGGGACTTGCCCTGACCGGGGCGCTGGCCGAGTGACCGCGAGGGCTGCAGAGGCCCTGAGCCCCGGGTCATTGCAATTCGGCCACTCACTGGGTGGAAACCAGTTTGTTCCAGGTTTTGAAAGAAGGGTGTTTTTGTTTTTTGCGTTTTTTCCCCTTGTTGAGAAAACAGGCAAACATAGATTGTGAAGAATAGACAAGCCCAGGGTATCCCTCCGGGACAGGGTAAACATGCCCACGGGCTTGAAGGACAGAATCCGAGGAGAATCTAGAAATTTCCTGATGGGTCTCCTGAGGAAGGGACCCGGGCTTTGTGTCCTCGGCCGGAATCCACAGGACAAGGGCAGTGAAGGAGGTGCAGAAGCCTCTGGGGCCTTCGCGAGCAGTGAATCCCCGTGCCCCCCTTTCGCTGTCAGCAACCCCACGCCCCTGCTGTGCCTCCACCAAAGTCTCAGAGCGGAGAGGACGGCCTCACCCACCGGGCCGAGCACCGTGTGCGTCTGTATGTGTCTGTGGGGGCAGCCAGGCCCCGTCTCCCCTGTGTCCTCGAGGCCCGGCGGCGGCAGCAAGGACAGACAAGCGCGCAGGGTGAGAGCCGCCCACCCTGAAAAACACGCGGGGCTCCTCAAGCTTGGAACCTCGGCTCGCTCTCAGAGGACTCTCAGCACCCGAGGGAGGAGGGAGGAGGGAACCAGAAAATCGCTGAAACTCACCTCGATGGAATTCAGTATTCTGCACCCCTGGAGGGAGAGAGGGAGCGAGCAGGTTGGGCTTTGGAAAAACCTGGCCGTTTTATTGTACGCAGAAGATTATGGGTTGAGATTTCTACCCCCTAAATATTATCCAGCCTTTGTGCATATTTTAAGTGCAAATATATGTCTTTTTGTTTATGCAACAAATACTTATTGAGCACCTACTACACACGTAGCACTGTTTTAGGCCCCAGGGATAGATCAGTGAAGAAAACCGATAACCAAATCCTGCTTAGAGAGGGGGAAAAAATAAGCCAAGCAGGATTGTTATCTGTGACTTGCTTATATTCGCAACTTTCATTTTCTCTTTTAATTATAAATTTCACATTCCTTCCTACCAGACACCTCCGAAATTCCTTTGCATTTCACGAGCTCCAACCAGGGGCGGTGGACCTTATTCTTGGTGCAGGTTACCGTTTTTTGTTTTCGTTTTTGTTTTTGTTTTTTTGCTAAATGTTTGTAAAAATTAATGAACAAATTAATGAGTGACTCAGCTTTATCGTGTGAGAAAAAGTGCATTTACAAAAATGAGCCAACCAATTAGTCTCAGCAGACTGTGGCCGTGCCCCCTGCGTGAGGACAGGCTTGGAATAAAATCATCTGCACTTCACCCAATTGCTTATTTTAACCACTGATTGGTTTGCCTTAAATCCACTGATTGCTTTTCAAAGGGCTGTGTTTTTATTCCATGAGAATTCTTTTTAACTTTATGTGGATAGACAGTTCATTTACTTACTAAAACAAGCTGTGCCAGGGTCACGGCTCACATCAATTCTCAGCCTTGTTGGAGTGCAGAAAGCCTCCCTGGAACCCAGCCCTCACCTTGGCCGTCATAATTCTGCAGAAACAGGTGCATTTGCCACGGCCACCAGGGGCCCACCCGAGTCCTTGCCTCTTTCAGACTTGGGAGAATGAGAAGTAAGTCTAAAAATCACAGGTTTCTTTATGGTTCGCAGAATTCTTGGCATTTCCCTAATTTACTAAAGTGGCTTTTGATAATTGGCAACTGTATATTACCCAGAAGGAATATAAGAAACACAGTGACGACCTTTAATTGCTTCTGAAGCAGAAATGCTATTCAGAGTGGGTGCCAAGTTCAAGGCACGTCCCAGATGGGCCCATACTGGTGGCTAAGCTTTTTTTGGTTTTCCTTCTCAAATGAAGTAATCTTGAGAATGTGAACAGGTAGGAGTCCGCCAAATGAGTCAATTTAGCGACAACTGGGGCTAGTGACAATTGGGCGAAGGTGGGGGATTTTCAGGGGTGTAAGGGCTAGCGTGTAAATAAGGTGTGCCTACTTCGCAGGTCAGTTTTCTTGCCTTATTTGGATCTGGGAGTTACCACAGACAGAGGCTGGCAGCTCTGCTCTGATGCACCCCCGGGAATTCTGGGACCCGAGACCCCAAGGTGGGACTCACGTCCTTCTGCTCCTGGTGCAGGTCCTACCGCCTCGGCAGGCCTCTCGCAATCTCTCCTGCCCATCGCGGAGAGCTCACAGCCCAGGGAGGCGTGTGTGAGTGTGAAAACCAGGGTTCGGAATGTGATCAGAAGGAACTTCCTTTTTGGATCTGGCTGGTGGTGTGTAGGTCACCCGCAAAGTGAGGATCTCAGAATTCCGGGTCGGCCTCTCGCTTGGGCCTCCTTCCAACCGGGAGGCCAATCTGAATTCAGATGCACTGATGTGCCCTTGTCTTAAACACTCCACACCTGAATTCAAATCAGACAGTGAGACTTGACCACACAGACCGTCATCTCAGATGTTCCTTACACGCCAGCACTTTCTGGAGCCTTCCCTGCACAGAGGGTCTCAAGCTTCATGCACACGCGGGAGCGAGACCAGCCAGGATGCTCTGGGAAACTAGGAACTTGATTCTTCTCTAAGTGATCCGGGGCTGTGGATTAGTTTTATGTATCAAATTATGATTTTACTGTTACTTTGTTATAATATGAAAACATACATGTGTGTTTACGATTATAAATATATCATTTGTAATTTATAACTTAACATATGTCATATCTTATATACCACATAATACACAGCATGTTACATTAACATAATATAAATTATAACAATAGTTTACTTTGCATTTTATTTACCTCCTTTGAAAGAAAACCATATAGTAATTTCACTAGTTTGTCTGAGCTCACTGGGCACTGTCTCAATTCGTGGGAGGCACACTCTTGCCCACAAACACGTACCGTCTGGTTTTCCCAGTGCGACACATTACACAGAGAGGCATTCAGAAGAATTATGAAGAAGATGTGTCCTGCGTTTCTTTTTTTTTTTTTAGCATTATGCTTGGGGGTCATTTTATTTTATTTTATTTTCTCCCCAAATATGTTTATTTTTATTTTTCAGTGTTACAAGATTCATTGTTCATGCACCACACCCAGTGCTCCATGCAATACGTGCCCCTCTCAATACCCACCACCACGCTCACCCCCCCCACCCCCTCCCCTCCAAAACCCTCAGTTTGTTGCTCAGAGTCCACAGTCTCTCCTGGTTCATCACCCCCTCCGATTTCCCCC